>JAJKFI010000002.1:50862681-50900867 GCA_029204185.1 Lerista edwardsae | reverse complement strand
TGTATGTATGTATGTATGTATGTATGTATGTATGTATGTATGTATGTCTCGCATAGGCTCCTCAACGCCTGGAGCGATCGGCACGAAACTTGGCACGCATACACCTTGTGGCCTGGCGACAAACACTGCGGGGGTCGGGGGCCCCTAGCACCCCTGGGGGTGGGGGTCCACGGGGGTCCACACGTGAAAACGGTCAAAAACAGCCAAAATTGGCGTCAGATTCACAGTTTCCAGTGGCACCGAGATGAGCGGTGATGCTCCCGATGCCATTGGAGTCCGGGTTCAGCCCCCCCCTCGACATGAGGGGCAAGAAGGGGTGCAAAACAAAATGTCCACATGCCCCGCTGGAACGCCTGGACCGATTGGCACCAAACTCGGCATGCGGAAGCCTAGTGGCCTGGCCACAATCACTGCGGGGGTCCGGCCCCCCTAGCACACCCGGGGGTGGGGGTATGCGGGGGTCCCCGCATGAAGACGGCCGGAAATGGCCGAAATTGGCGTCAAATCCACAGTTTCCAGGGTCGCTGAGATGAGCAGCGACGCTCCTGATGCCGTTGGAGTCCGGGTTCAGCCCCCCCCTCAACGTGGGGGGCAAGAAGGGGTGCGAAACACAACGTCCACCATGCCCCGCTGTGACACCTGGACCGATTGGCGCCAAACTCGGCATGCGGAAGCCTAGCGGCCTGGCCACAAACACTGTGGGGGTTGGGGCCCCCTAAGCCCTCGGGGTGGGGGTCCCCGGGGGTCCCCGCATGAAAATGATAAAAAATGGCCGAATTTGGCAACGAGTCCGTAGTTTCCGGGGTCGCCGGGACAAGTGGCGATACTCACGATGCTGCTGGAGTCCGGGTCTGGGGCCCCCTCGGCACGGGGGGCCAGGAGGGGTGCAAAACAAGAAGTCCGTCATGCCGTGCTGGAACGCCTGGAGCAACGTGCACCAAACCCGGCACGCGCGTGCCTTGCGGCCTGGTGACAAACACTGCGGGAGTCAGGCCCCCCCCAGCATCCCCGGGGTGGGGGTGCGCAGGGGGTCCCACGTGAAGATGGCTGAAAATGGCCAAAATTGGCGTTGAGTCCGTAGTTTTCGGGGTCTCCGAGATGAGCAGCGATGATCCCGACACAGTTGGAGTCCAGGTTTGGGCCCCCCTTGGCGTGGGGGGGCAAGAAGGGGTGCAAAACCAAAGGTCCACCAGGTCCTGCTGGCAGGCCTGTACCGATCGACACGAAACTTGACACGCATAAACCTTGCAGCCTGGCGACAAACACTGTGGGGGTCAGGGGGCCCCCAGCGCCCCTGGGGGTGGGGGTACACAGGGGGCCCTGCATAAATCGGTTAAAACAGCGGTGATCGGCGTTGAATCTGTAGTTTCCGGGGTTGCTGAGGCGAGTGGCGACGCTACTGACACCGTGGGAGTCCAGGTTTGGCACCCCTCGGTGTGGGGGCGGGAAGGGGTGCAAGACACAACGTCTGCCATGCCCTGCTGTGACGCCTGGAGCGATTGGCGCCAGACTCGGCACGCGCGTGAGAACGGTCGAAAACGGACAAAATTGGCATCGGATCCGTAGTTTCTGGGGTCGCTGTGGTGAGCGGTGATGCTCCCAATGCTGTGGGAGTTCGGGTTCGGCCCCTTCTCAACATGGGGGGTGGGAAGGGGTGTGAAACAAGATGTCCGCCATGCCCCGCTGCGACGGCTGGAACGATTGGTGCCAGACTCGGCATGCGCGTGGCTTGAGGCCTGGCGACAAAAACTGCGGGGGTCAGGCCCCATTACCGTCCCCGGGGGTGGGGTGCGCGGGGGCCCCTGTGTGAGAATGGTCAAAAACAGACGAAATCGGCATCAGACCTGTAGTTTCCAGGGTCGCCGATACCTGAGGCAGGGGGCCGAGGCAGGGGGCCTGAAGTGAAATCGGCCGAAAATGGGCGAAATTGGCATTGAGTCCATAGTTTCCGGGGTTGCTGAGGCAACCGGTGACACTCCCGACGCAGTTGGAGTCCGGGTTCGGCCCCCGTCGGCGCAAAACTCATAAACTCTGAAAGATCATTTTGTTATCCGGGCAACGCCCGGTAACAAAAAGCTAGTGTATTATATAAAGAAACACCAAATAAATACAAAAATGAAAAATGAGTAAAACCAACTCAGTTTTTATCAGGTATTGGTGATGGTTGGTGTGTTACCCCAAATGTTATGGTGTGTCACTTTTGACACACGTGTCATAGGTTCACCATCACTGAACTAGGTGGACTGAATTTTATGGACTGCATCTGCCTTGTGTGGATCAGGATAAATAGTATTTTGCAATATTAATTGCTTCAGGATGGCATCACTGAAGATACTCGGCCTAACCAATCAAAGTCTCCAACAAATTGAGTTTAAACAATTGGCAAACTGGCGGTTACAGCAGCTCTGGGTCTTCTTAAGAGATCAATCTAACACTGTATGATGACAAACATTCAGAAAATTCAGTTCATCAAGAGTTGCCCAGGCCAATTTGTATAACGGAGATAAGAACTCTCACAGTGCAATCCTACAATGCACGCAGCACCGGCACAACGGGATTGAGCTGGTGCTGGGCACTTAGCGCTAACATGGGAGCACCAATCGGCAGCCCCGTGTCAGCACTAAGGCCACAGGGCCGGCACTGCTGGCAGCGCTGGTCCTGTAGCACCGACACAGCGCCTCCCTTGTGTCGGCCGAAGCCGGCCAGTGGAAGTGAGGCACCATGACAACGCGCCCTGGGGATTGGCAGGAGGAGGGCGGCACATGAGTGGGCCTTGGATTTGGCCATAAGTCTGAATCCTAGGTCCATTGGAGAGGCCACGCGGTCTCCTCGAATCTGTGCCTGCTCTTTAGCGGGCGCAGCCCCGAGGAGCGCATAGGGGAGGCTGGAGCCTCCTACGGTAAGGGAACGGAATGTTCTCTTGCCGCGGGGAGGCTCCAGCATCTCCAACCCAGTGTTGGATATGGCGTTGGCTGGCCGGTCTTGCCATTCCGGCGCTGGGTAGGATTGCGCCCACAGTAATGAATATTGTTCTCCAAGGGAAGTCAACTTATCTGCCTATGTAGAAGAAATGCTTGTGAGATCATACCTCTTGTCGGTGCAAGTGACGTTCTCCGTCGGCGCTCTGAAGTCAACGCTACGAGTAGCATCGGCTTCCATATTGTAGTGCCAATGAAGGGGTGCCATTCGCCCTTCATGTTGGTGCTAAGCATGTAGCATTGACGCAATGATGTTGTGTCAATGCTACGTGCAATCTAGGATTGTGCTGTCAGAAAAATGGTTGTATCACGTTCTCTCTACCCCAAAGAAAACCCAAGTAATATCATATGGCTATAACATATAGCTATGCACAGTAGATTGTAGCAGCACTTACTATACATTAGAGAACACATTTTCCCAGATCAAAGCTTCTGAACATTGAGCTCTGCAGGCGGTTCAAAGCTGTACAGATTTTGGCCATGATGTAAAATATACTGTGGCATGGAGCAGGACAGAAATGCAGAATATCACATTGCTCATTGATTTTCCTTCAAGACAAGTCAAGACTTTCCTTTTTAGACATGTTATAAAACTTTTAATGTATATTTTATACACAGTGTTGGTTATGGAATTATCTGATATATCTGTTTTTTGAAATGAATATTGCAATGAGTGAAAGGAAAAGGGGAATGTAAGGGCGCAATCCTAACTTGGAGTTGGGTCTGCACAGTTAGGCCAGCAAGGTTCGGTTAGCACAAGGACCACCATAAAGTAGGTTTGAACCACTCTCTGAGTCAGATTGGCCAGCACACAGATGTGTGACATCCTCCCTGACCTTGAGAGTGGTCCAAACATGCTTTACGGTGCCCCTTGTGCCGGTCAAACTTTGTGGGCTTAAGCAGAGGCAGATCTAAGGGAGGGCAAAGCTCTAAGTTTTGCAAGAAGCCTTACCTTGCAGTGGAAATCACTCCTCTCCTGCACCATTTTAGCCAATCTTCACAGGGAACAGCAATATCTTGGCGTTGCTTACTGGCTACAGCAGCAAGGGAGAGGAGGGATTTACATGACAGGGTAAGGCTCCTTGCAAAACTTAGAGCTTTGCCCTTCCTGTAGATCCACCTCTGGGCTTAACTGTGCCAGCCTAACTCCAGGTTAGGATTGTGCTCTAAGTGATGTATATAAATATGAATAAATACATGAATTGACTGTATGTCTCAGTTCCTGCAGCAGATAACTGCCTAAACACCACACCCACTTAGGGCTCAATCCTATGCTTTATTATTTACTTACTTATTTGAAGAATTTATATCCCACCTTTCCCATGCCGAAGCAAATGCCCAAAGCGGCTTACATGGGTAGGCTAGTCTAAACCATCGTTTCTCAATGGTGTTTTTACAAATATACGGTATTCTGTTGTTGTTGTTGTTGTTGTTGTTGTTGTTCAGTCGCTAAGTCATGTCCGACTCTTCGCAACCCCATGGACCACAGCACGCCAGGCCTCACTGTCCTCCACTAGCTTCCGGAGTTCACCCAATTTCATGCTCATTGCTTCGGTGACACTATCTAACCATCTCATCCTCTGCCGCCCCCTTCTCCTTTTGCCTTCAATCTTTCCCAGCATGAGGGTCTTTTCTAAAGAGTCCTCTCTTCTCATGAGGTGGCCAAAGTATTGGAGCTTCAGCTTCAGGATTTGTCCTTCCAGGGAGCAATTAGGCTTGACTTCCTGTAGGATGGACCGATTGGACCTCCTTGAAGTCCAGGGGACTCTCAAGAGTCTTCTCCAGCACCATCATTCGAAAGCATCTATTCTTCGGCGCTCTGCCTTTCTTATGGTCCAGCTCTCACAGCCATACATAGCTACTGGGAAAACCATAGCTTTGACTATGCGAACCTTTGTTGGCAGGGTGATGTCTCGGCTTTTTATTAAGTTGTCTAAGTTTGCCATAGCTTTCCTCCCAAGAACTAAACGTCTTTTAATTTCATGGCTGCAGTCACCATCTGCGGTGATCTTGGAGCCCAGGAAAGTAAAGTCTGTCACTGCTTCCATTTCTTCCCCTTCTATTTGCCAGGAAGTGATGGGAGTGGTGGCCATGATCTTAGTTTTTTAAATGTTGAGCTTCAAGCCAATTTTTGCACTTTCCTCTTTCACCCTCATCAGCTGGTTCTTTAGGTCTTCCTCTCTTTCTGTCATTAGAGTGGTATCGTCGGCATATCTGAGGTTGTTGATATTTCTCCCAGCAATCTTGATTCCAGCTTGTGAATCATCCAGCCCTGCCTTCCTCATGATGTACTCTGCATATAAGTTAAATAAGCAGGGTGACAGTATACAGCCTTGTTGTACTCCTTTCCCAATTTGAAACCAGTCGGTTGTTCAGGCAGGGGTAGTTCGTTATGATGGTGGAGGTAGAAAATCCAAAGTAACTGAAATTTTGCTAAATCTCTAACAGCAGAGGGCATTAGGAATTGTTATCCCAGTACGCCGGGGGGGTGGGGGAGCTTTTGAGAGGCTCCCTTTGAGAGCTGCAAACGTGGTTTTTTCCCCTAGCACATGTGCATTAGTTTACTGTTAGTGAAACACATTTTAGAATATAGTATTAGATGCTGCGTGACATCTTACAAATCAGTTGATGGCTTAAATATTAGATAGAAGAACTAAAACTAGTTATTTCCCATAACTGTGAGTGATATCAGTTAATTTTATGCATGGTTAGTTACGAAACCAAGGGCTATAAAATCATAGGATAATGAAAAGAACAATCCTAATAGCCTTTATTTATTGCCTCTGCTATCACCAAAGACCACAACTGCTATTATAAATGTATAAACAATACCAATGAAGGCTTAATACATTTTATCACAAATCTTCATTGTCTGGTGCCTTCCAAGAAGAAGCTTTGTGCTCAATGTATTGTGTAATTAAGATCCTTTTTACTGGTTAGCAAAGCTAGGACTGTTATCAAATAATTTATGTAGGAAATGAACAGCAGCGAGTGCAGTAACACACAATGTGGCAGTAAGAATCCTGTAAATATTAGGCACTCATATTAATTGCTACCATGAGCAACTAGGCAAGCAGCTAAGATGTAAAATGTTTATCACCCCAGCTGGTGTCTTGGCGACAGTGAGATGCACGACAGAGCAAAAATAATCAGATATCCAAATCCTGTTTCTCCTGCTGACGCTTTTAAACTGCTGGCACAGAGGTGACAGAGTCCATAGCATATGTAATGGCTGTTGATTGCAAAAGCATGAACAATTGGGAGGGTATCTTAACATGTCATAGAACAGTGGTTCTAAAACTTTTTAGCACCAGGGCCCATTTTCAGAATGACAATCTGTCCAGGACCCACCCGAAGTCATGGCCGAGAAGTGCCGTCATTGTGATGCTGGAGACTGCTGCTTTCCTGAGAATGCAGCAATAACTTGGGTTATGTCTCAGGGCGCAATCCTAACCTGGAGTTAGGCCGGCACAGTTAGGCCAGCAAAATTTGGCTGGCACAAGAACATAAGAACATAAGAAAAAGCCCTGCTGGATCAGGCCAAGGGCCCATCTAGTCCAACTTCCTATATCTCACAGTGGCCCACCAGATGCCTCAGGGAGCACGCAAGACAACCAGATACTCGTGTCCTGCTGCCACTCCCCTGCATCTGGCATTTTAAAGTAGACTATTACCCTTGCACCACCCCCAAGGAAGACACCAGACTGAAGTTGGGGTTTAACTTTATTAAGCACAATGTAAATCATGTAACCTACTGAACACCCATCCCTCCCTCGTCAGTCTGGGGTAGGCAAAAAAACCAAACAACTGCCATCCATGGCCAATTTGGATGACAGAAAAAAATTCCTACCCAGCCCTCATGATGAGCGATCAGCTAATCTCAGACTGGACATACCCATCATAGCTTGTAACCTGTAACGGAGTTTTCATAAATCTATCCAATCCCCTTTTAAAGACATCCAGGCCCAATGCCACCACCACATCTTGTGGCAAGGAGTTCCACATTCTAATTACACGCTGGGTAAAGAAATATTTTCTTTTGTTTGTTCTAACTCTCCTAACACTCAGTTTTAGAGGATGTCCACTGGTTCTGGTATTGTGTGAGAGGGAAAAGAGGGCCACCGTAAAGCGCATTTGGACCACTCTCGGAATCAGGAAGGATGGTGCATGTCTGTGTGCTGGCCTCTGACTCCGAGAGTGTTCCAAACATACTTTATGGTGGCCCCTGTGCCAGCCAAACTTTGCTGGCCTTTCTGTGCCAGCCTAACTCCAGGATAGGATTGCGCTTTGAGACACACACTTTTGATGACACTTCACTAAGTCATTCATGACTCCAGTTATTTGGATATACTGTATCCTCCTTGCTACATCTCTGGGTTTCCCTTATGAAAGAGGACCCCATTATCACCTTCTGGATACATTATACACCTTCTGGATACACCTTCTGGACCCCTTGAACAAATAGCATACACAGGCAGCAGCTTTTGTTAGAAACTCAAGTGTTTGTCTTGCAGCTCAATGCCTTCCTTAACTAAGCTCTTCTCCTGAGAATGAGACCCTATCAGTATCAGGGGCTCAAGCAAGAAACTTATGGCTGCAAGTTAGTTAATAGTTAATATCTGGCAGATGCTGGGACAAGGTCTATTCTGCCAACTTTATGGACACCTACTGGACTTTTCAGCAGGCATGTCCTGGACACTACTTCCAATGCAGATCTTGTCTCCTGGCTGGAAAACTCCCACCTCTCTTTGCCTCCATGTTACTGGGAATCTGAGAGCAATTCCCTTGCCCTCCTCTCATTCTTTCAACAGTGCTGGGAACTTGGAGCAGTAGAGACTGGCCTCAAAAATAGATTCCAATAGGAAATGTATTTTGCAAACAAATTATAGGGCGTCTACAGCTTCAATGGATTTGCATAAATATTGATAAAGCTTTCTGAATTGAATCAATTATTGCCCCATTGCTGATGAATGATCATTAGCCCTGGTGTCTGTCTCCTTTGAAATATGTCTAATAAACTGAGGACTGTATCTAAAGCAGTTACATATGGACAAATCCCATCAAGGCCTTAAGGTGGTGAATAATGAGATCTGATGATTCATGATTTCAAGTTCTGGGCCATGCATATCAGTGCAAATGGCTCCAAGCGGGGTTTTTTTAAATGCATAAAAACACAAAACACCACCTTTTGGGAGTTAAAATAACCAAATAAAAACACAAAATACTGCATTTTGGTGTTTAAATATTTTCCAGAAATTACAATAGGTTCCCAATTTCCAATTGGCCCTAATACTGTGATTGTATCTGCTGACACTATATCACCTACTTAGTACACTTTTAAACATAACATAAGAAGAGCCCTGCTGGATCAGGCCAAAGGCCCATCTAGTCCAGCTTCCTGTATCTCACAGTGGCCCACCAGATGCCTCAGGGAGCACACAAGCAGTGGTGGATCTAGGGGGGCAGGGGGGGCAAGAGCCCTGGGCGCCGTCTTGGGGCCGTCTAGGGGGGCGCCAGTGGCCCCCGCAACATTGTGCGGGTAGACCAGGTCTACCCGCGGCTGGTCCCAATGGGTAGAACTGGGCTCCCTTGAGGGGAGCCCAGATCTACCCGCGGCTGGTCCCAACGTGTAGACCTGGGCTCCGTGGAGCCCAAGTCTACCCGGGGCTGCTTCTGGTGGATAGACCTGGGCTCCCATGGGGGCATACTTCTATGGGGTGCCCCGGGCGCCATTTTGACTAGGTCCGCCCCTGCACACAAGATGACAAGATGCCTACACCCTGTTGCCACTCCCCTGCATCTGGCATTCTGAGGTAGCTTATTTCTAAAGTATAAAGGTTGCATCACCCATCACGGCCTATAGTTCACGATGGACTTTTCCTCCAGAAATCTGTCCAATCCTTTTTTACAGGCACTTAGGCCAGATGCCATCGCCACCTCCCATGGCAAGGAGTTCCACAGATTAATTACCTTCTGGGTAAGAAAGTATTTCCTTTTATCCTTTCTAACTCTCCCAACACTCAATTTTAATGGATGTCCCCTAGTTCTGGTGTTTATGACAGAGCAAAAAGAATATCCCTCTATGTTCTATGTTAAAGTTTTTAAGATTAATAAAAATGGGACCTTGGAATGAGAACTTGGAATAAAAACACATAACACCACTTTCTGCCTTTTAAATCATGAAATCTGCACACACACAAAAAATCACCCCATTTTCAAACACCCCTACAAATGGCTGAAGGCTGCAGGCAGGCAACACCAGCCTATATTACCTCTGCCATCCTCTGCTGTTGCCAGGGGCAATGGGGGCAGTTTGGGAGGTGGGACTGCAGGTGGATTAGGGCATGGGGCAGGCTGGGCAAAGGCGATCTCAACAGAACTAGTGCATGTGGGATTCTATAGCCCCTTCAGGCCCGGACCTGGTTAAAAAGCTGGCACCGGTCTGTGGAAACCGATTGGAGATCAGGCGGCCTACAGAGAGGTAAATAAAAATGTTTTTTACTTACTGGGCTCTCCGGTCTCCTGCCAGACCACAGCATGCAGCATACACTCCAACTGCAGTGCTGCAAGCTCTGGGCTGGGGGTGGGATAGGGTTGGTCTCTTAGTTTCATACCATACACCATAGAAAATGGTGTACACACTCAGACTCTGTTAGTCACAGAGGCATATGAAGGGTGCTGCAAGGAGAGGCCGACGCAACAGGTGCCATTTGCAGTAGGGCGCAGCGGGCAGAGGAAAAAGCGGGGTGCTTTTTTTCCCTCCCTCGTGTCCAATACACTCCTAAATGGAGCAATTCCAGGGCTGGGCGGTGCAGGGGGTGGGGCGGCTGCACTAGAGGCACGGTGACCTTGCCATGCCCTTGGTGTGATTTGAGCTTGCTACAGCTCTGATCAGTCAGTTGGTGTATACTGCTAGCATAACCCCCCTAACATACTCATTTGTGAACTCATTTGTAATAGGAGGTTTTGGCTCTCTGTCCTCCAAATGAATGAAGAACAAAGCAATATGGAACTCCCATTTCTTCTGGATATATTTCATGTCACTCAAAACAAAACATTTCCAGCACATCTCAATATAATCAGATCCCGAAAGCGCAGTCTAAGCATTATCTATTCCTTTGTTCCTAGCATTTAAAATCCTCTCATTTCATTTGCAACACAAAGTTCTTAATTTAAGCTTCTCACATCTTTGGTTAAATTAGCTGTCTTGTTCTAATTAACAGTTTGTACACTTGAGAAATATAAACTCTTCTTTTAAGAATAATGACTCTTCCCAATTCTGGGTTCCTACTTAATTTGTTCAGTGTCAGAGAGGATAGAGATGGAAGTTGTTAATTACAGGAAAAGGTGAGTTTTCAATCTTCATACCCAGCATTTATTAGACATTCCCATGAGCAAAGATATCTTATGGGTTACCCTAATGAGATCTTCAAAGACCTTCTGCTATTTGTGTGTGAAGGTGTTACATGTTATGTTGGTGTATTCAGCACATCATTGCAACTGTGACTTGAAAAGTAACCTTGTGCTGATCATTCTTTAATAAAGAGGCCAAGATTATGTTGAATGTACATGGAAACATCACAATATCTTCTAGATATCATTGGCTTATCTGTACAACAGAGAACACTAAAGACTACATAGAAAGCATGCATTTTAAAAAAATGCTTTACTAGGGACACTTTTTGCATCAGGACCAAGCTGTGTGACCTACTATGAACCAGAAAATTCCTGGTTGAAAATGTATTTCATTCAGAGCTCAATCCTAACCTGGGGTTAGACTCAGCGGCGGCATTCAGCCGGTACGCTGGGCGGGACTTACCTTTGACCGGCAGTCCGCCCGTTGCATAACGGTGCGTTCCGCCACTTTCCCGCCCGCCGGGGCAGGTGGGAAAGCAGCGGAATGCACCATTACGCAACGGGCAGACTGCCGGTCAAAGGTAAGTCCCGCCCAGCATACCGGCTGAATGCCGCTGCTGGATAGACTGCTACAGTTAAGCCAGCAAAGTTTGGCTGGCACAAGGGCCACTGTAAAGTATGTTTGGACCGGAGTCGCAGAGTCACTCGCAGAGTCAGAGAGGCCAGCACACACGCTTGCGCCCTCTTCCCTAACTCCAAGAATGGTCCAGACACACTTTACGGTGGCCCTTGCACCATCCAAACTTTGCTGGCCTAACTGTGCTGGCTGAACTCCGGGTTAGGATTGCACTCCCAGACTAGTCATATGAAGATACAAGAAGTCAAAGCATCTAGCTCACCACTGTCTAAGGGCTCAGTCCTACCGGTCATAGCGTGGGCAGTATGAGTGTACTGCCTGTGTCACAAAAGGTGTTATAAGGCACTTCCAGCGCCAGTGATAAGCCATTACAAATGTGAATGACTTCCGTTTTCTATATTTTACTAAGACAGATGGAAAGATAGACAGACTTTCTGTGGGGTGGAGAGAAAACCTTGACTGTTTCCTAGGGCTCCCCAAGGAAGCGTGGGCTACAAATGCAACAGAGGACTCCTTTATGCACCCCAGTCATTTTGGCCTGTGCACAGGTATAAGGTAAAGGATCCAACCCAACACCGGCAATATGAACAAAGGCTCAAGGTCTTAAGGTTTAGGCTTGTGCACTTGCTTGTTTGCATATGCCAAGACACAGTCAAGTGGGAATGAGCATCTAAGGTGCACAAAAATAAAGCTTTGCCCAGGCCTCTTTGCTGCTCTGCAGGCCTGGCATGAATCAGTGTTCAGAGCCAAAGATGCTGTCCTTTCAGCAGCCCTTGCTCAATACCAAATTCCCACCCCAATGCTCACCGAGGGGCGCAACGTACATGGAAATGTTCCATACAGCCAACGCATATGGAATTCAAGTCCCATTGCAAGGCCCAGCTCCAGCTTCCCTGGCCATTTGCCTGTGTTACAATCGTCTTTCACGTAGGCTAGTAATATCTACTTGCAACGCAGTTTTGCTGCTGTTTCAGAAAACCTATGAGCCCTTCTTTGGGAGTCAGGCATTCAGAATCCCCATTTGAATGCCTCCGTTGATAGGTTTGACAATAATATGGTAGCTGCCAGACATGCCACGTTCATTTTTCTCTACAGTAACAACCCTTAGCAGCACAGATGTGTGCTGTGCAGAGGCTGTATTATTACCCAAAGCCGCGCTTGAATGCTCACGATAGAGCAAACGCCAGTAAGAGGAACAATCTGCCTGGTAAGTGGTAACTGTGTCTTCATCAGCAACAGAGGGTTCTGCGTTCTCTATGATAATTACTCTGTGGCATGTCTTAGCACAAAATTAATGAGCAGACTTTGGGGGGATTATATGATCTCTGCTTTGCTTTTCCTTAAATTACTGGCTCCAACTTGATGCTGCATACATCCTCCAAGGTCATCTGGAGATTTTGCCGATTTTGCCTAAAGGTGGCCCATTAGGAGAAGTGATGCAAGTTGCATTGGGGCATGTGGGGGAGGGTGGGTGACAGCAGATTTTCGGTGCCTTTCTCCCTGAACCTGCTGCAGCCCCCAGCTGCCTCTAGCCTTTTGCTTAACCCACACTGATCCAACCCAATCCCTGCTAACTGGACAAGAGGCACTTTTTCCAGTGGTGTTCCTCTTATATTTAGCAGGGGGAGAGTAACTGTCCCTCTTCACCCCTGCGCAGTCTTTCTAGTGGCTGTTGCTGGCGGTCTGCCTTTTTTTTAGATTGTGAGCCCTTTTGGGACAGGGAGCCATTTAACTTTATTATTACTATTATTACTATTTACCTGTAAACCGCTTTGTGAACTTCGTGTTGAAAAGCGGTATATAAGTACCTGTTGATTGATTGATTGATTGATTTCTGCTCACCAAAAGCAAACAGAAAATGGATCACCCACCTTCTCACCATGCTCTTGGCCAATGTTTCCCAAAGTGGTGGGTCATGACCCACCACGTTGGAAAGCACTGGCTTTTTAAAGCACTGCCCTTTTTAAGGGGCAGGGAGAAATGTAAGGCAGCAATGCAATCCCCAAGATTGCACTGCTGCCCTGGCCAAAGGGTTTTTTTTACACTTACCCTTTGCAGTGCTGGCCTCCGGGGTGTGTGGGGAGGACCCCACACACACACACCTTGCAGGGCTTCCCAAGCCTCAGCATGCGTTAAAAATGTGATTGCTACCCACTTCTGGTTTTGCAATAACCAACTGGAAGTGGGTTGTGATTGCATTTTTAATGCGCTCTGAAACTTGGGGAGCCCTGCGATGGGGGTTCTCGCAGGCCAGTGATGCAAAAGGTGGGTGTGGAAAAAGCTCCTTTGGCAGCAGCAGGATCCTGGGGGTTGTGTTGCTGCGTTTGCCCCGTTCCTACAAAGACTTACAGTATATGGCTACAACTCCCCCATAGGAGTCGTGGAAGTGTATGCCTTTTGGCTCAACACACAGGGACTGTGGGAATGAAGAAGCTCTTTGGGTCACACAGTCCCTTTAATCCAAGTAGAAGCCCTGCACTTCTGCAACTGAAGGAAATGTGCAAGGAGCAGTGCTGAGCAGTAGCTTTTGCTTTGTAATTGTACAGGAGCAACAGATCCGGGGCAGCATTGAGTGGAGTCCCAGGTTGCGCTGCCACTGGTTCTGTCGCCATCTGAAGTGTAGGGGGAATGCACATGGGAGACAGCAATCTTTGTGGCAGTGCCAGTGCTACAGAGGGGTGGAAACAAGGCTGGGTTCAGTGGTGGCAGCAGCCCTGAATCCTAGCACCATTCCTAGACCCGATCCTGTGGCACAGTCCTTGTGGAACTGTGCCAGCAAATTCACTGGCACAGGTCCAAGTAGACCTCCCCTCTGCTGAGGAGGCTTACCCCAAGTAAGGGAACAAACTTTAAAAGGGCATCAGGTATCCACAGGGATGGGGTGTGTCCAGAACGGAATCCCAGTGGATACTGGGGCAAGCCTGTAATACAGAAAACACAAAGAACACCCCTAGTAAATTTGGGCTGGAGCCACACATTACACATTAAGGACCTTGCTTGGAAGTTGTTGAGTTGGACATGGTAATTTCTCACTGTGCAGAAGTGCAAGTGATCCAGTGCAGCGCATGAATAACCCTATGTTCATGGCCAGGGCCGGCTCTAAGCCCATGTGACCAATGTCGTCACATCGGGCCCTGTGCTTCAGGGGGCCCCGCACTAGCAGGGTGAGCATATTGGCTGCAGCTAGGATCTCTATGGCATAGTCCCTGTGTAAGTCAGTGGGGTGAGCAGAGCAGTTTTACCTTGGTCTCTCCCACCTGCCTCTGAACAACCCAAGATGGGCCACCTGGAAGCAATTGGCGATGATGTTATGATATCACCACCAACTACTTCCACATGCCATGCTTTGCACGTGGCACAAACAGCGCTCTTCTTGGTGAGTGGGGGCCCTGCAGGGGGGCCCCACAGGAATGCCCCACATTGGGCCCCACTGCTGCTAGAGCCGGCCCTGTTCATGGCAAAAACTCTGTCTAATAAACAATACAATCTTCAGGTTAAAGTGTGGCCATTATGGTGCAGTCAATCTACACAGGAGAGAAAATGAATGTCTGTTGGGCATCTATTCTTGGCTTCCTGCCATAATCTGGAAACCATAATCAAATGCTTAATAAAAAAGATGTGATCACTCTTTTTATTGAAAAGAAATCGCAGGCTGGCTTACAATTAAAGGCAGCCTGACATATTCCCCTCAGTGTTCATTCTTCCAAGGCTGGAAAAAAAAACCCACAACAAAACAAATGGCAACATTTCCCTAATTATAAAATGATCATATTAAACAGGCACCTGGTCAATGCAGATCAACCTTTCGGCAAAAAGTTTCTTTTGGATTCATCACTGCAATTTTTCATTTTAAGTATGAGCTAAAGCGAAGGTCTCCAGACTGGCCTATGGTGCATGCCAGGATTAGCCTTCCAATGGTGCAATGGCGCCGAAGTAAGCTCAACAGTGCTTACTGTTCTGCACCACACCTTGCATTGGGTAGCTTCTTCTGCTACCCATTGCCCCAGAAGGCTCTGGATTTCAATTTCCGGGAGGGGGGGAGCAGCTGCCTGATGTGTGTAACTCCTTGGCTGCACAAACTGGAAGCTGTGGCTCAGAACAGTAAGGCGTCACCACTATCATGCCCAGAAGGCTAATTCTGGTGCACTGGATCCAGCCCTTGGGCCAGGGTTTGAAGGCCCCTTCTAAAGGTTGCTGTTGGGTCCAATCAAGCAAATTATTCTGGAAATGCCCTTTTTAATTTGTTTTCCAAATGGAATACAGGCAGAGCCTTTGGGATTCCATTCCCAAAACACTCATGGCTGGAAAAAAAAATCTGTGGGTAATTAAACCAGCAGATTTAGCCCCCATCCACTCCAAAACCAACCAGAGCATAGCTCCAGTTGGGTTTGGAAGGCCTCAGAACGATCATTTTGAGCCCAAAAAAGTTACTTCCAGTTTTCGTTGAAAACCAAAAGTGACATTTTTAATGCCTTTTAAGATATAAGCTTCCCCAGGTCTCATAATGCCATAAAGGCATTAAAAATGTCACTTGGCTGAAATGATCATTCTGAGGCCCACCGAAGCCACACGTAGCTGCACGCAGAGGCAGATCGAAGGGAGGGCAAAGCTCTAAGTTTTGCAAGAAGCCTTACCTTGCAGTGGAAATCACTCCTCCCCTGCACCGTTTTAGCCAATCCTCACAGGGAAAAGCAACATCTTGGCATTGCTTACTGGCTACAGCAGCAAGGGACAGGAGGGATTTACATGGCAGGGTAAGGCTTCTTGCAACACTTAGAGCTTTGCCTGCCCTGTAGATCCGCCTCTGGCTGCACGTGGCCTTGGTGGGCCTCAGAAGAGCCTCTGGAAACAACCAGAGCACAGCTCCAGTCACCTTCAGAGGCTTCACATTGAGCCAAAACCACAGATCTAAATTCTGAGCATAATTAGGTTCAACCTGTAAAACAGACGTGCATGACAGTTCATAGGTCACCATTTTCTAACTTTGGAAGGCCCTCTTCAAAGGAATATGAATATAAATATGTGCATGAAAAACATGTGGGGAGGAATGGCCATCTTTTTGGGCTGTATCCATGAATAGGGCCAGGGAAGAACCTTAGAACCAGCATATGGAATCATTTTGGAAAAGCTACAGTATCCATTTAATGTTTCTATGTGCGGGAGCTTACATTTTGCCTTGCTAGAGAGACATTCCTTGTGTACAAAATGTTGCAAGCAGTGGTTCATGAAACAGTTTGCAATTCTCTAGTGGCATACCGAATGTCCTCATCTGGAATCAGTTGCACATTCTGCAATGGCATCCTTTCTAATTTTATCTAGTTTTAGTTTTGTATCACATTATACCAGCTTCTAGGGATGTGGTGGCGCAGCAAGTTAATCCGCTGTTGCTGGGCTTTCGACTGCAAGGTTGGGAGTTCAAGACTGCATGACGGAGTTAGCTCCCGTTGCTTGTCCCAGCTCCTGCCAACCTAGCAGTTCGAAAGCACCTAAATGCAAGGAGATAAATAGGGACCACTTCGGTGAGAAGGTAACAGTGTTCCGTGCGCTACGGCATATAGTCATGCCGGCCACATGACCACGGAAGGTTGTCCTCGGACAAAAACGCCGGCTCTACAGGCTTTGAAAAGGAGATGAGCACTGCCCCCTACAGTCGGTCACGACTAGACCATTCGGTCGTGGGGAAACCTTTACCTTTACCTTATACCAGCTTCTTTTAATGCCACTGAGAGCACAATCCCATCCTGGAGTTAGGCCAGCACAGTTTGGCTGGCACAAAGGACAACATAAAGTATGTTTGGACCACTCTCGGAGTCAGAGAGGCCAGCACACAGACATGCGCCACCCCCTGACTCCAAGTGGTCCAAATGCGTTTTACAGTGGCTCTTGTGCCAGCCAAACTTTGCTGGCCTAACTGTGCCGGCCTAACTCCAGGTTAGGATTGTGCCCTAACCAACCTTTACAAGGCAGTTCTTTAATTTTTTAAGGGGTCTGTGTGTGTATTCATGCGTGCTTGATCCGAGTGTGTTATATTCCAGTGCATCAGCTCATTTGTATATAACCCAAAGGACTTGACTAAAGTAATTTTAAACCCTAATCTGTCATGTCCATTAGACTGGTTAGCCATAATATTCCAGAGAGTTCTATTCTGGCTTTATTATTCAAGTATTATTTATTCATAGCTATAATGGTAGTTTTCAGAACTAAACCAATCCTACTGGAGTATATATGTCAGTTAACTTGGCATAATCAAAATATGCTATTCTATTACTCACACATTTGGCAGACAGTCATAGGTGGCTACCCATTTTCTTCCATTACACCATGAAAAGATGGCTATGATTGGTTTTCATCCTGATCATGACTTGAGGCAAATTAACTTTCAGTTTGAATTTTGATGAATTACGGTAGGCTATATATTGTTCAGCTAGAATTCCTTGCTCTATTTTTCATTCTAAATGCTGTTTGAACAGCAAATTTGACAGGTTATTAAGATTTTAGTATCACTTTGGAAACATTTTTTCAGGCTTTTGTTATGCTTGCATCTAGAATTCAGATAGGTTAATTAAGTTTTTTTGCTCTCTCCATTAGACTAATATATCCTGCTTCTTGCTCGGCTAAAAACATTGGCTCTCAGGCTTGACCTTGTACATTTTTCCTAGATCTATGATACCACATTCAACAAGAAGTATGTGACTTTTGACTTCTTCTTTCCTTCTGAAAGCTATTTTTTTTTAAGTTTGGGGCCATGTTTCTTTGAAGATTTTCTGTCATGCTCTTTCTCATCATGCTACCGATTATGGGAGAAGGGCAGAAAATTGTTTGAGCAGGGGTAGCATCAGAGGTTGGCTAGGTGAGTCATTGGCCAGGGGCATAGCCAGTAATGACATCTAAATGATTTAGCAACAGGTACTCACTTTTGATTGGCACTTGTGTCAGGGCCCGCCCACCGGAAGTGAGGTCATAGCCGGAACCCAGGAACTGCCCCCAGGAACTGCCGTGCCTCCTCGGTAGGCCGTGCAGCAGCCCGGGAGAAGGCCTGGGAGTCCCGGGCCTTCTCCAGGGCTGCTGTGTGGGCTACCGATTCCCCCCCAGGAACTGTCGCACCTCCTTGGGAGGGAGCCCCAGGCAGCCTACATGCTCATGCTGCTGCTGCCGTCGCTCTCCCTCACTCCGCTGCCTGCCTGCCTGCCTGGCTCTGAGAACGTGCAGGCAACTCAAACGTGCAGGCAATTCAAACGTTACAGGGGGTGGAGCAGAGCGCCGATGGAGTCGACGAGTAGGCGGGCAAATGGGCGGGGCCAGCCCTAATCCTAGGAATGGGTACGCGCGTACCCCCGCGTACCTGCTACATGACATGTCTGGGCGTAGCTAATGAAAAGGTAGCCCAGTACAAAGGACAAAATGTTGCCCTGGAAGTGACATTACAACAGGAAGTGACATCATAGTTGTATTTTGGTTCGCTCTATTTTTTTTTTTTGGCCATAACTTTTGATTGAGTAATGATATTACACTCTGGTTTGTGTCATTGCATTATGCATTACATTACCTTTCCAATGATGCATAACATGATGGTGTTATTCATACATAACGAAGGTTTTCACAATTTTGTCCCCTTATGTCAGGCTCAACTTGTTGCCCCCCCCTAAAGCTTGTTGCTCGGTGCAATTGCACCCCCTGCACTTCTTTAGCTAGGCCTCTACTTGGCTCATCCGAGGACTCACCTGGCCAGGTTGACCCCAGAGCTCTCAGTACTGGAGACAGCAATAGTGTCCAACCACACCATCTGAGGGTGGGTTGAGCACCACGAGAATCCAATGCAGAGCATTTGCTCCAAATGTCCCAGCAACCTGGCACCAACGCTGGGCCTGTAAGGACACACAATGCTGTTCCTTTGTGAAAGATGGGCAGCCCAATACTAAGTGGGCCTTATGAATTTATTCATACTGCCAGCCTAATGCACAAGGTTCCATGTGGTAGTGAGGGACTCAAGACAATGACATAGTTGCATGAAGCAAGTTGATTGTTGGGCAGGCACGACCATGCGCTTATCTAACAAAATTGCAAAAAAAGATTCTACAACTGGTGACAGTGGAAATAAAGTTCCAGTTTTCTGGAGAGAGGTGGAAAAGGAGCACTATCTTAACCTGTGTAAATATAACCTGTCTAAGTGTTAACGACAAGATAGATTGAGAGCTCTGCAAACTAGTCTGATCCGGCCATTTCCTGCTTTTTTTCACTGCTACAGTAATCAGGTTGGACTGTTCAGAAATAGATATATGTTTCCTTTGATTTATGGCATCATTGATCCTTGGTTGTAGCACCAACATTTATAAAGCAGGATCCTAGCAATTTTGAAACATGCTGTGATAAAAGATTCAGAACTTTAAACCTTTTTCCTAATAATAGGGAATGGTGTGTCCTATAATGTGTTTTTCTTTTCATATTATGCAACTGTGAATTGTAAGGCAGTGGTTCTCAAACATTTTAGCACCAGGACCCACTTTTTAGGATGGCAATCTATCTGGGACTCACAAGAAGTGATGTCATGGCCAGAAGTGCTGTCACTGTGACGCCAGAGCCTGCTGCTGTCCTGAGAATGCAGCAATAAGTTGGATGATCTCTCAGCCATTTGCCAATAGCAAAGTGAATCAGAAAAATTGCTGTATGTACCACCTTTTAAATATCTGGTTTCACTTGCTCAAGTCATCGTTTCATGCTGGTTGCTCCCAAGACTATAAAAAAATGTGACTAAAAAAAAAATAAAGTCTCTCCCATGTTATGCCTGCCCGCCTGCCCTTCCTTGCCACTGTATGGCTCCAAAATGGAGCCTGCTGTGGCTTAGGGGCAGAGCAGAGAGGTGAATGGGGGCATGGAAACAGCACAAGGGGGAGGCACTCTACCTTCTCTGTCCCTGGGCAGCCCATTGGCTGGGTCTGCAACTGCTGCCACCCGCCCATCCAATCGAACATTTACCTGGTTCCTAACTTCCGAGGTTAAGTTTGGAAACCAGTCCACTATAGCAGTGGTTCCCAAAGTGATGAGTCACAACCAGTGGTTGGATTCAAATAAATTAACAACCGGTTCTATGACGCCATAGCCGGAGCCAAAAAAAAAACCCCCCGAAGCCAGTCGAGGTAAGCGAGTGGGTGGGGCCCAGCCATTTAACAACCGGTTCTATAGAACCTGGGCAAACCCCCTGAATCCCACCACTGGTCACAACCCACCACCCAGGGAAGCTACTGCTCCTGCCCCTTTATGGAGCTGGGAGAGGGGGAAGGCGTGACGTGATCTCCAGGATCCTGCAGCTGCCCTGGGCAGAGGGTTTTTTTTTTCAGACTTACCCCTCACAGCACTGGTGTCCAAGGGGTGTTGTGAGCCCTGGGGAGCCCTCCACAGGCTCCCCAATGTGTTTAAGTGTGCAATCCTATACTGCGCTGGAATGGTGAGGCCAACAGGCCTGTGCCACATCCAGTGCAGTATAGCGGAGGCTGAAGCCACCCAGGTACAAGAGCACGTTTGTGCCCTTACTGTAAGGGAGGTGCCTGCCTCCCCAATGTGCTCCTTGGATCTGCACCTGCTAAACAGCAGGCGCAGATCCAAGGAGACCACACGGCCCAAATTGGGGCTGTGCGGCCTCCCCAATGGGTTTAGGATTCGGCCATAAAGCCGAATCCGAGGCCAATTCCCCTCCCGGGCCAGCACGCCTGCTGGCCCACCCCAAACCCGCCTACAGCCCACCCAGAACCACCCTCCCCTGCCCACTCCCTCCCTTGCCCCAGCATAGTGACTCCCCTGCGCCAGCCAGCTTCGACACTATGACGCTAACTTCATAGCACCAATGCAGTAACATTGCGTCAACGCTAAGGGCAGCCTGGGATTGGGCTGCCCAACACGATCGCGACCCACTTCTGGTTTTGTGATTGCAATCTGGAAGTGGGTCACGACAGCATTTTAAATGCATTTTAAAGCTTGGGGAACTGTGGGGGGGGGGGCTCCCCAGGGCTTCCAACAGCCCTCGGAAACCAGTGCTGCAAGGGGTAAGTCCCTCTGCCTTTGGCCTGCCCCCCCCCATGACTTACACGGCTCCCAACTCCCTAGCAGGAATTTGGGAACCACTGCACTGGGGTATGGCAGATTGTTCAAAGCTGCCTTATTTCTGAATGACAGATAGAACGGGCTGATCATTCTGACATACTGTGACTAGTGTGCATAATGTCCAACCAATCTAAAATATTTTAATGGGCATTTTTTAAAACGACAGTAACATGAGTGACAGTTTGGGTAGATGGCTGAAAAGCAATGAAATAGGGCACAATTGCACAGTTCCTTGGCTTATTAAATTTCGAACAAGTAATCAATTTGGAATACAATGTAAATGGTTTGTGTTTTATAATTTCCTTTTATTGCGGAAATATGTATGCACATTTTCAGGCATGGAAGAGGCTGCCAGATGGAAAGGCAATAGTCATGGCTTTTTTCTTGGCACTTTTGACAGAAGATATATAATAATACTGAATAGTTTTATGCTAATGCTTTGGACCAGAATACATATTTTGTCATTACTTTTAAATGCAATTTCAAATAGTTGGAAAAAACTAGTATGCAAAGTGGTAGTTAGCAGCATTAGTTATTGGAATAATGTATCTGTTGTTCGATGTCCTAAAATGCTATTGGCATTCTTTTATCCTGCACCACAACCTGCATGGGAATTAATTTGTTTCTCAGTAAAAATATGGAAAAGATGAAGTTGGCTGTGTTGACATTTCCCCACAAAAGGGGACCGCTGTATTTTGCCTATTTAGCATCAATGATGATAATTCTCCTAACATTTGTACTATATTAGCTAAGACAATGAATCAGAAAGACCCTGATCTGATCTGAAACCTGATCTGATCTGAAGCCTGATCTGAGTTTGTTGCTTTTTAAACTTTGTATGCATGTCTTTTAAGGTCACTGCTCTGCTCTGCTGCAGGTAAGTCCCTCCAGTACCCCAATGGAAAGAATATTATCATTTGGTTTCATTATTTCATTCATTCTAAAATAGATAGCAACACTTGTCACAGAAGTTAAAGTGAATATCTCACAATGTCAGCTCAGCATTTTTTTTAAAATGGCTAATTTTATGTTAGGAATTAGGAAAAGATTTCCTTAAGAACAGATTGATGAGTCATTCCCGAGGAAAGAAATTGCTAAGGCCAAAGAGCTGTCTCTCAATCATGGTTCTTGCAGTCACAACAAACGTCCTGCCAGATGGCTAAGTGCCCAGATAAATAGTTAGATCTTCCTTAAGATCACCGTCTTTTCAGATACAGTAGTTATTCCATTTTTTGCTCCATTTGCCTTAATTAATTAGCCACTAACCAGAAAGATCCAGCTTTAAAGTTAACACTCTCATTGAGCAATACCAACACTGAGGGTGCAATCCAAGCTGTGCCCTTGGGCCGATGCTACGCTCTTGCGTCGGCACAACGTCACTAGTGCCGACACGGGGGCACCAACTGGCACGCCCACGTCAGCGTGAGTGCCTTTGGGCCGATGCTAGCCGCAGCATTGTTCCAAGGGTGCCAGGTCGAGGCGCCGCAGTGCTACTCGTGCAATTCTGGGTGGCGGCAGGGTGGGAGGGAGGAAGAAACTGGATGGGGGTGGGCGGGATGTTAGGCATCCCGGTCCAGGGAGGGGACAGGGCTGGGATGCAGCTGGTGGGCATCCAAGCCTCGGTCCCCAGGTCGGGCAGCCCTGATTCGGGCCACACGGCTTCCTTGGCTCTGCACCTGCTAAATACAATATTGCTGCTAAATAGCAGGCACAGACCTGACGAACCGATAGGGGAGGCTGTAGCCTTCCCTAGGGCAAGGGCGTGAATGTGCCCTTGCCTCCGGGAGTCTCCCCAGTGCACCAAAGCTGCACTGTTCCAGGGCAGCTTAGGATTGTGCTCTAAAAGTGACACAGTCGTTGCCCTGCAGACTTTACTGTCCACGTTTCAAAGCAAAATTCCACATCCGACAGTGTCTTTTTGAAGAAGAAAAAAAACATTATAACTTACAACAGTGGATCAGAAATCATCCAACCAGGGGAACCATGTCCATCATGGTTCCAATCCGCTGAGTTCTCAGCCTAGATCAACATTTTCAGCCACTGTCCTGTGGCACATTGGTGTGTTGCGAATGGTCCTCAGGTGTGCCACAGGAATTTGGGAGAAGGTCATTTATTAGTAGGGCCATCAGGGGATGTGAACCCCCCCACTGGCAGCACAGTGTGCCTTGTCAATTGTTAAAAATAAAACTGATGGTGTGCCTTGACCACTTGAGTGCATTGCTAGTGTGCCTTGAGGTGAAAAAGTTAGGCAGCGCAATCCAGGGCTGCCCATAGCGCCGATGCAATGCCCGCCGGCTGGCCTGATCCAGCGCTGCTTGGGATTGCGCTCTGAAAAGCACTGGCCTAGTTATTTTCAAAGTTGACATTCTTCAGTGAACTACCATTAATATAAGAGCAAGTAGGATGTTAGGATCAAGTTAAACCTTTTGGTCTCTCTTTTAAATTAAACAATGTATTACAGAGAAAATACTCTAAACATGGGAAGTTTAACAGATTCAAGAAGTTCAGCATTTGAGGAGAAAAATAGACTTTCAAGAAAAGATCGTATAACTGATTTATACAAACAATGACAAGGAAGAATGACAAGTGAAAAGAAGCAAGGATACACAAACGTTTTGGCGTGCGATCATCAAACGTACGATTTTTGGAATACAGGCAGTGATGTCATTCAGGGGGAACGGACCAGAACGGGCGTTCCGGATCCTAATGGGCTCCATGGCTGGTTCTGGGTTCCCGACAAGTGCCAATCAAAAGTGAGTTCCTGTTCCTAAATCATTTGAATGACACCACTGAATACAGGGGATTATTTATCTGATTATATGTCATTGTTTTCATATGCATCTAATAAATTGGGTATAAAGGCTACTGTAGCATCCAGCAGCAGTGGGGCAGCTGCTGGAGTCTCCCCAAAAGAAGGGGAAGTTCATCCCCTTCCCCTGGGGAAAGCCCCCTCGCCTGCAATGGGGCTCCTTGGCTTGCCGCCAGCTATTTTGCTGGCAGTGAATCAAGCAGCCCTGTGTCGGGCTTCCTGAGCCACCACCAGGGATAAGATCTGGCGGTGGAAGCCACTGCGGGGTCCCACCCTAACCGGCTGACCGGCTGCTGGTACTGCTGGAGTGCCGGCCGGCCAGCCGCCCACTCACATTAGGGCCTGGTGCTGAATGAGCACCACTCCAGCGAGGGTATATACATGTCGCGGATGTGCTTTACAGCATGTTCGTGACATTTTTGCCGGCAGTACGCCTGTACCCCTGTCGATAAGGGCCTTTGGGATTGGGCCCTTAGATAACAAAAGAAAGGGAGGAACCATGCACACTACCCTGAGCTCCTTGGAAGAAGGGTAGTATAAAAATGTGAAAAATATGAATGAATGAATGAATGAATGAATGAATGAATGAATGAATGATTTTGTCGTATGGGGATGCTAAAAATTTATGGGCCCTGAGTGTCAAATGACCCAGCTATGCCACTGTTGGAGGGTGACTGCGGGCTTGGGAGCAGAAGGAGGAAACCTGCTGTTGGGAGAAGGATGTGGGTCCCCCCCCCATTTTTCACAGGCAAGCTGTCACTTCCAGAAGTGATGTCACTTCTGGGGCATCATTTTGCCCCACACCGGGCTACACTTTCATCAGCTACGCCAGTGACATTAGGACACCTTTCCTGTGAATAAAGACTCAAGAGCTTCTTCTGTAATTGATAGCTAAACTAAGGCAGAATAACCATATTCACACAGTAGAGCTCTGGTAACTAGATGCTAAAGAGAAGCAGCAGCAAAAGGCTTGCTTCCTCGTGAGAAGAGGCATTTAGCTGGCCTTTGTTGGAAACAGCACTGAACTCAGGTAAACCTTTGGCATCATCCAGTTGGGCAGTACTTATGATTTTCGGACTGCTATCTCAGAATATAAATGCCACAACATCCTGGCAGAGCAAACCAGAGAAGAGAAACTAATCCAGCCTTTAGGATACCCTTTGGAGCGACTGTTGCCAAGTGATGCTTTGCAAGTATAGTAGATGCAATAATTTGCAAACAGTTTTTATGGCACACAGTAAGCCTTTTGATTCAGAACAGAATTAAAGTGATTGATGTAGTAAATGTTAATGGTATTTTACGTGTTTGGAATCTAAACACATGCAAAGTGTCAGACTGCAGGATGTTGACATGACCTTAAAGCCAACAACCAGCAGGCAAAATCAAGCAAGTTAGCCACAAAGGCTGTCCATCTGAAGGAGAAACATGTTACCTTAAATGTGTTAAGAGCTTTGCTTAAGACTGGCAACTTCTCTTTTTAAAAACAAAAAAAGGAACAGCAGGGTGGCCGATTAACCCATTCCTTTGCAATTTTTCCACCAAAATCACACAAGATAGACCAGTATTATTCAAACTGTGGGTCGGGACCCACTTGGCGGGTCATGATCTTATGTCAGGAGGGTCACAGAAAGCTGGGAGCAGCAATCTTGGAAGCTGCAGACCTAATTTTTACTATATTCCTGTTGTGAGTGTTCACAGTTTGAATTTTCAGGTGAGTTTTTAAAAAATTGTTTGTCAGTGTTTTACATAATATTTTGACCTAATCTCGCTTTCTGTCAGAGATGTTTTATGGTTGTGCAATTGCTGCAGTCCAAGAATGCCAGTTTGCATTCCAGGAATATCATTTTATTATGTCACACTGACGGCGCTTCCTGCTTCATGATGTTACTTCCTGCCACGACATCACTTCCAGGTTAATGACATCACTTCCGATGGGTCTGACATGAGTGCCATTCTAAAAAGTGGGCCTCAGTCTAAAAGGTTTGAGAACTACTGAGATAGACCATATCTGGCTCATATAAGCCTCATTGCCATATGAGCTGGTACCCATACTGACATCTGACCCTCAGTAAACCTTACATAACTTCTGTCGCTCTCAAAAAGAGAACACAGCAAATAATAAGCAGAGTACCTTAGGGATCAGAAATTAGTGTACAGTACACCATTATTATCCACAGGGGTTTAAATTATAGGGGCTCGAGGCCTGGACGGTATTCTGAAGGCCCTAACAATCACTTCTGGTTACTGTCTGAAAACCAGAAATGAGCATTTTCAGTCCTTATAAACAGCGATGGGATCTACAAATGAACAAGGGGAACGCTGGGCTGGACGTAGGCGGGACTTCCACTTGAGTGGCAGCCCGTCCGTAGCATTCCACGGCTGCCCTGGCCTCGGTGGGGGCTCCCGCTCGCCACGGGGGACAGGTGAGGGTCATGCCGGGTGCCTGGGTGAGCAGCGGGGGGGGGGAGCGCGTTAACCAGGGGCAGCCCCCCCGAGGCCAGGACAGCTGCGGAACTCTACGGACAGGCAGCCAATCACGCGGAAGCCCTGCGTAAGTCCCGCCCAGCGTTCCCCTTGTTCATTCGTAGATCCCATTGCTGCTTATAAAACATTCTGAGGGCAGGGAGGCAGTAGGCTTCCATACGCTGTTTCCTCGGCCCTCAGAATATCCTCTGGATGCAACCAGAGAACAGCTCTGGTCATGTTCTGAGGGAAACATGTGGGCTCCCCTGGGGGAGGGGGTTCGGCAACCACAGATTCTCAAATCTGTGGTTGTTGAACCCGCAGAAAGTGAGGGCCAACCCGTAGACGCCAGGCCCACTGAGCTCTCTGGAGCTGCCTCCATGCAGCTCTGTTAGGGCTCTGAGCAGTTCCTGCAAAAATTACAAGGAACACTGCCAACTAAGTCCACAGAACTGTTGCCTCATTTCAAGCAGAAATTTTCCAGTTAAAATAACATTTTAAAAAGTCTTTCAGATGTTAGTTGAAATGACAAATCCTGCTATGACCAGGAGCGGGTTTCTGCTGAGCATTTTGACAGCAATATAAAGTAGGAGTGTCAATTAAATGTGATAATTCTTAGAAAAGGATGGCTGGAAAAGGTGGGAGGGTGGGGGGGATATTCCAAATGCCAAGATATGGGTAAGAAAAAAGTAGCAGAGTCAATCTCTCTGTAAGGCACATACACTCACAGCATATTCCTATCTTGTCCATTCTAACACAGGGATTTGCATCAGCTGCTGGACTACTTCAGGTAATGATTGAACACTGGAATATGCCCTCTGAAAATATTGAATATAAGTGTAACAATAATTTTTTCCCCAGTCTTTAAGACACTTTTTTCCAGGCAGATAACAGTAATAGACGTGTTCTTTATAAACATATTTAAATCTTTTGATTCTAAGAAAGATGAAATCTATTCTCTTCCCACATGCTCTTTTCATTAGGAAGGAACAATTTGTAATTTTTTTTTACAAAAACAGTTCCCTGTATATGTAATCAAACTCATCTAATCAGAAAAGAATCGTGTCGCATCCAACGCACTGGAGGTAAATTAGGAATCACCATCTGGCAGAAAGAATTTCTCACAAATCGTTCTCCTGTCCTAATTAAAATATGTTTAATTAAAAACAGGCATGTCAAGAAGTTCTAGCTATCATGTTTTTACTGTCTTTTGCAGTGGTTCTCAAACGTTTTAGCACCAGGATCCACTTTTTAGAATGACAATCTGTCTAGGACCCACCAGAAGTGATGTCATGGCCGGAAGTGCCATATTGTGATGCCATAGCCTGCTGCTTTTCTGGGAATGCAGCAATAAGTTATTTGTCAGCCATTTTCCAATAGCCAAGTGAATCAGAAAGAAAAAAGCCTATTTACAGTACAACATTGACACAAGCAAAACAACCACACAGCCCTTCCCCTTTCCAGCATCCCATCTTCCCATATTGTCAATATGGTTGCTCTAGGTGCTTTGCGACCCACCCAAAATTGGCTCATGACCCACTGGTGGGTCCCAACCCCCAGTTTGGGAACCACTGGTGTAGTGGTTAGCATGCTGGACTTAAATAATGAACAATGCAAGTTTGAATCCTGCCTTTGGTGAAGAGACTCAAGTAATCAGGAGTCTAGTTGCCAGGGTTGCGCACTATGACTCATGCATGAGTCAAGTCATGGGGGGCCAGAGACTTCTGAATTGACTCAACTCAGATTTCGAGACTCATTCCCAACACTCCTTCCAGGTTTCTTGCTCCTCCATTGTGGCCCTAGAATACACTATTATCGATGTTAGACCACATTCACCCACCAGATGGGATGAATAATGGAATCTAATGGAATGTAGGAAGGGAGAACCTTTGACCCCTTTTTAACTTAGAGGTTAAAAATTTAGAGGTGGACCCCAGTATCAGTGGTTAATCAGATCAGTGGACACCAAATCAGTGGATACCAAGGTCCCACTGTACATACAGAAGTACAAATATGGACCCAAATGTGTCAGTGAGAAAGTATGTGCATATTTTATTTTCACAATATGACATGTAGCTTCCAATTCATTGCTCACTCCTACTCTGCCCAGACCATCTTCATGGGGAACAGCAGGGATAAATTATAAAGTCCATTGTGGGCTATAGGCCATGATGGGTTGTGCAACCTCCTTACTCTAGTAGGCTACTTCAGAATGCCAAATGCAGGGGAGAGGCAACAGGATGCAAGTATCTTGTTGCCTCATGTGCTCCGTGAGGCATCTGGTGGGCCACTGTGAGATACAGGAAGCTGGATTAGATGGGCATTTGGCTTGATCCAGCTGGGCTCTTCTTACATTCAACATAAGATTTGTTGGACTGTCTAGGAGGGGTGCAAGAACAGAAATAATAAGAGATATCTTTTTGCAACAACCACAACAAAAGCACCAAAACTTTCTTATCATCAACTCCTTTCTCTCAAACCACCCATACCTTTAAAATTCAGAAGAACAGTTTGTTACAGTGAAGGTTGATGGAAGTCAAAAATCCCACTGGGTATGCTTAATGAAGTTCTCAGAATTGCAGCCTTTATGACCAATTTAAGGATAAACAGAAAAACCAAGTTCCCAGCGATCTCATTGCTTATTTAACAACCTAAAGACCATCTATTTCCACAGCAAAATACAATTCTGATAATGGATTTTCATAGGTTGCTTATGAAAGTTCACATATTGTCTCTCTTCCAAGGCTGAAATTGTGCCTTCTCCAATTGTCTCCATTCCAAGGCACATTGAAATTGGGAAGTGTGACTGAGTTGATTCTAAATTCAAAGCAGACGAAAATGAATAAAATAACCCATCTTGTGAAGATGATTATTCTAAGCTGAAGACAGAGACTACTGCACTGCAGACCTCACCCATGGAAGAATTCAGTTGTTAGATAAATTGCCTGTCTTTGATGGTGAAAGTATCCAATATACAGAAAATATCTTGCTGTGATTAACAAAAAAAGTTGTCACTGAACTTTGTATTTTGATGAAGACAAAAAGTCCACCATTGGAGGAAAGCCTGTCAACAAATAACTAAGGCCCCAATCCTTTCCCACTGTCCAGGGATGATGCATTCAGGTCCAACGGGGTATGCGCTGTACTCTGCAGTGGAGGGGCAGTCATGGAGCTCTCCTCAAGGTAAAGAAAAATTCATTCCCTGACATCAGGACTACACTAGAGCTGCTTCAGTGCTGGAAAGTAGGATAGGATAGGGCCCTAAATCAGAGGGAATTTTCCATTGAGGAAACTAGTCATACCTGGAAAACAGTCCAAACCAAGGGAAGTAAAATCTATTGGTTTTAGAGCAGTGTTTCTCAACCAGTGGTACTCATACCAATGGTGGTACTTGAGATGGTTCTGGTCTAGTGATATGCAAGGGACCTCTAGGCCTCCGTACCTGGCGGCGAGGCCAGCAATGCAACGCGACAAGCTGCAATCTTCTTTAGGAGATTACTCATGATTGACTTACTCCCAATCACTCTGTCATTTTAACCTGTTCTTCCCCAAACCCTCCCCTCATATGGAATGCCTGGTATGGGGTGGAGATGTTGGTTATGAAAGAAAATCCTGTAAGGTTTTACTGCAGAGGTACCCAAACTGGGCGTTGTGATGACTCTCCCAGAGAGTTGTAAACCACGGGCCAGCCAAGCTGCTGAGCAGCATAGGCATGGTGGACCACAGAGCAGAGCTGTGGGCTGTGCATGCATAGTTTAGGCCCACCTGCCTTCCCTGGGGAGGTGGCTTGTCCATTTTGAAGATCTTTTTCTAGGCGTAAGCACTGAAGTAAATGGATAGCCAACTTTGAATTGGCCAATGCCAAAGGGAAACACTTAATGTTTGTCAAATGTAGTCATATTGAGAAAGTGAAAAGAAATTGAGCATGTGATTTACAAATTAACCAAATGCAGCTAATTTAGGAAACAACTCCTAATGAAAAGTGAACCATTTAAGGTTGATTAAAATAAAATAACACAGTGGTTCTCAATTTTTTAGACTGGGACCCACTTTGTAGAATAACACTCGTGTTGGGACCCATCAGAATTGTGGCCTTAACATGGAAATGGTGTCATAGCCAGTAGTGACATCATCAAGCAGGAAGTGCCATCGTTCTGACATAATAAAAAGGCACTCCTGGAATGCAAACGGCATTCTGGGACTGCAGCAATAGCACAACCATGAAACATCCCTGACAGAAAGCAAGATGACAAAATATTATGTAACTAAAAACAAAAGTATTGAACTAAAAACAAAATTTTAAAACTCTCACTTGAAAATTCAAAGTGTTCACTCACAAAAGGAATATAGTAAGAGCAGTTTCCAAGATGGGTGCGCCCAGCTTTCCGCGACCCACCTGACATCAGATCATGACCCACCAAGTGGCCCACAGTTTGAGAAACACTGAGATAAAATAATTATGATGCGGAAATTTCAAGCCTTACTATCTTGGGTAGAAAATTTAAAATATGAAGAAGCAGCTGCTCAGCTGTAACTGGTGCTTAGTTGAAAAACACTTCTGAGAAATTCAAGAAAAATAAAAAGGCAATTCTAAAGTAATCGGAGGCTTTAAAATTAATAGTATCTTAACAGTTTGAGTCAGAATTAAATGTTATAAGTTAAGCCTTAAAATGCAGTTCATTATTTTGCTCTATTAAAAAGGCAAAAAATTAACTTTCATAGCAATGTTGGGATAGTATAATAATCATGTACAGTTATTTAGGAGGATTGAGCACTCACTTCCCACCTCCCTACCTAGATCTGAGCTTTTAGCATTATCAGCATGCAATAATACCAGCTGTTGATGCTGGCTAATGGCCCAATCCTATCCCCCACCATTGGCACCAATGCAGCCATGTTGGCAGAGTGCAAACTGCATCCAATGATGGGGTGGACATGATTGGACAGTCAGCAGATGGTAAAATTATTATTGTACTGTCCAATTGCCTATGGGTCTCCTGGGAAATACGCCATTCATTTTGCTGGCATATAACTGGAGAGGAAAAGGGTGGGGTGGCCTGAGAAAGAGGGGATAGGATTTGATGCAATCTGATGCCACTTCGATCCAGCCCTTCTGGAGTCCTCATACAGTAAAATAAACATGTTAAATCCTAGTTCAGCAATTTCATAGTTGCCTTTTTCCCCACAGAAGTTCTTTTGCTGAAGAATGTTGAGTTTCAAAGCAACAACGGAGTGTCCTGGGAGATCTACAAGTTTTCCCATTGATTTCTGAATGCTATCATTGTAATGTCAAATTTGTTTATTCTTTTGCATAGCTTGATTTCCTTGTCCTATGCAGACAGCAGAGTCACTCCACAAACTGATTGGCAGCCCAATCCTGTGTTACAACAGGCAGGCCGGCCGGCCTGTGCTGCATCCTATGCAGGGTAGGCAGCAGCTGGAGCTCACGTTTGTCCCCTTACAATGAGGTGAGACCCAGCCAGCCCTATAGGGCTGATTGAATCTGCACCAGCGAAATCGCTGGCACAAATCTGAGCGGCCACATCAGGCCAACGTGGCCCAGCGATGGGGGTTAGGATCCGGTCTAATGGCCAGATCTGCACTCCACCCCCAGCCTTCCCCAAGTCTCCGTGCCAGTCAAATTTGGCTGACGCAAGGCCAGCTTACCTTCCTGGCAGCATGGCATCCCTGGGCCAGCAGAGCTACCTATGCCGGTCCAGTGGCTCCTTCAGCAGTGCAGACATACCTTATGGCATGTTTGTGACCATGCTGTGCCAACGCAAGTGAGATGCATTGTCCCAAGGGCACAATAGGATTGCACCCTTAGCAAAAGGGCACCCGTGGAAAATAATAGCATTCATCATTTGGAGACTGAGCTAATAAAATTTGGTCTGATAATAGTGTTGCCAGAAGGGATATGGAGATGCAACTTTGTTGCAGGGGTTGCTCCTTGGATTTATATGTTTAATGGCCTGCTGTTGCCAATGAAAAGCTTCTTTTAGATCATCAGTTATTTTTCAGATGGAAGCTGGTCTACTAACATTCTTTTCAGGCCTTCAATGTCTCTGCTTTTTATGGTAGCAGAGGGGCATTTGAAATCATTTAGTTTATTGTATCCATCCTTTGAGGTGTGTTTCAATTCAGTTGGTGGCACTATTATTTTCTTATCACTGTGTTCAGAAGTTTTATTCCTAGGCCACGGGGACACCAATTTTTCCTTTGCTACTTCCCCCAATAAAGATTGCTACTGGCAAGTGCAGTTTCCTTACTGGAAATCAGGGGTGTAGCTAAAGAAGTGCAGAGGGGTGCAGTTGCACAGGGCAACAAGTTTTAGAGGGTAACAAGCTGAGCTTGACATTACTCGCCAAAATTGTGAAAACCTTGGTATGTATGAATAATTCATACTGTATATCATTGGAAAGTCATGTTATATATCGTTGGAAAGGCAATTTAATGCAGAATGCAATGAAACAAACCAAAGTGTAATAGCTTTATTCTATAAAAAGTTATGGCCAAAAAGCCAGAGAAAACAAAAATACAACTGTGATGTCACATCCTGTTGTGACATCATTTCCAGAGCACTGGGCTACACTTTCATTAGCTATGCCCCTGCCTGAAATCAGTGCAGTGAGGACCAGCCATGGCCTTATTATTATGTCCAGGGAGGGCAAAAGCCCCAGGAGCAGCGCTTCAGGGGCTGGAGGAGGGTGGCAACAAGGTACCTCGCCTTGCCGAGAGGTGAGCGGTTTTGGCCCTCCTGCCCACCCCTGCCATTGCATAGCTCCAAAATGGAACCTGGTGCAGTGTGGGGGTGGAGCGGAGCAACGAACGGGGGTGGAGAAACAGTGGAGGGGGGATCACCTCCTCCTCTGCCCCTGGGTGGCCCATTGGCTGCATCCGCTACTGGTGAGGACACGTTCATGCATTCAGATTCTTACACTGACAATTTGCAAGTCAATCCTGTCGTTATTATGTTGCAAATAAATGCATTCCTGCAGCCACTTTTCTTCATTACCAAACAAGACAGTTTTAACTGGTTACTGAGACTTTATATATAGGAATTCTGGTCTGAGGAGACTGAAAAGACTTTGATTCCAGAACTAAATGAAAATAGAACTTCTGGTAAAGTCACATTCTGGTAACTTTTGCTTTGCATGTTCAAATGGGCATATTTGACATGGTCTCTGTGGGTTAGTTTCCCTGGAGCCTTAAAAAGAACAGACTCTCAGTATTTTTACTACCTTTTCCCCCCCAAGACATGGAAAGACATTTAGGTAGCTTCATAAAACTAATATGTTTTAAGATAATGAAAATGAAACTATAAAGAATAAACGCAGAGCTGAACTAAAACTAACCCCTATGAAACAGATTATATTATTATATACTAATTTATTTTCTGGCCATTATTATTGTTCATTTCATGTCATTACAATTGCTATTTCAGCCTCACCTGAATGTTCTCACCATGGGTATGTGTGTGTCAAAAATTATGAGCCCCAGGTGTCAAATGACCTAGCTACACCACTGAGCACGCTTAAAGCACTTTTTACAACTGGTGTGAAATGAATCATAAATTCTTCAGCTTAGCTCTACAGGAGCCATTTTTAACATTCTTGTATGCATACGTGCACCATTGCACTCATTTACAGCACAATCCTATTTGGCGCTTTGCGCTGACGCAATGCCATTGGGTTAGCGCTAAGGCATTAGCACCGATGCGGGGACGCCTAGCAGCACCCCCGCATCAGTGCTAAGGCAACAGGACTGGCGCTGCTGGCAGTGCCGGTTCTGTTGCGCCCACGCAGTGCCTCACTAGCATCGGCTGAAGCTGGCCAGCATGAGGGAGGCGGGGCGGGACTTGGGTGGGACATGGGCAGGCTTGGGAGGTGGCCATACGGCCACATCCTAAGCCCGTCTGCGAGGCCGTAAGGCTTCAATTCGGGTTGCACGGTCTCCTCGGCTCTTCACCTGCTCTTTAGCAGGCACAGATCCAAGGAGCACATAGGGGAGGCTGGAGCCTCCCCTACGGTAAGGAGCGAACGCTCTCCTACGCAGCGTTGGATATGGCGCTGCCAAGTCGGCCTCACCATTCCGGCGCTGCATAGGATTGCGCCCTTACTTACATATCTTTCTCAAATAGTCTATTAACAGAACCTAAAAACTTGACTAATACCAGGTATCACGTACTTGGAGATTCCATCACAAGGCCTCCCCCTGAGTCTTTTATTGGAGCATGATGAATATGGGCCAAATCCTGTGGGCATTAGCATGGGTGATACAAACATACTGCCCATGCCGGCAATAAGCCATTACTGCTGGCATTGGGAAAATGCCAGCCCTTGAGGAGCCTCCTGTGGCTGCCTGGCTGCCATGGGATGCAGTTGTAGCCATTCGGGCTACCGCTGCTTCATGGGCGGCCAGGCAGCTCAGGATTGGGCTAAAAATCTAATTGGAAAGTGAATGAGTGCACCTCTGCTGTCGTCGACATTTATAATGGAACTCAGAGTGACATTTTATCCTCACAGGTATGTGAGTTAAAATAGCCTGAGAAATAGTGACTTGTCAAAGGCAACCCAGCAAATTTCATAGATCTTAAACATTATATTATTTATTACACTTGCATCTCACCCTTCCTCCAATGAGTTCAGGGAAACAGGCAGGGTTTCCCCATATTTTACTTTCCCAACCACCCTGCAATGCATGTTGTGTAGGAGATCTGATCTAGGGCTCTGCTTAATCGTCGTTTCATCAGATGGTACATATGTTAAGACCAATGTATTGAAAAGACATCAAAACACTATCTGAATTTCTTGTTAAGATCTCCTATCTGCAACACACTTTATGGCACTGAATTTCTGTCTGAAGCAGGTGATTTAAGCACTTGATAGGGGGTGGCAGGTGCCCCATCATTGTGTTATCATTTTATACAGCTTGCCCATAAAACCCCCAGAGAAGGATGTACTGGCTGTTCATGACGGGGGGGGGAAGCACTGTATGTGGCTTAGAGAAACTATGCTGGAATTTTAAATACCTTAGACAATATAAGGCACCTTCATTTACATTAGCTCAGAAGGTTTTTCCTGGCTAAGTGGCAATACTGAGAGCGCAATCCTAACCTGGTTTTAGGCAGGCACAGTTAGGTGAGCAAAGTTCGGCTGGCACAAGGGAAACCATAAAGTATGTTTGGACCACCCTTGGAGTCAGATTGGCCAGCACACAGACGTGTGTCATCCTCCCTGACTCAGAGAGAGGTCCAAATGCACTTTACAGAGGCCCTTGTGCCAGCCAAACTCTGCTGGCCTAACTGTGCCAGCATAACTCGACATTAGGATTGCACTCTCAAATATATAACAAAGTAAGAAAATTAAATAGAGATTGTAATGAGGATCTGAAAATAAATCCTCCCTTTATTGGGGTATAAGCCCCTAAAACTTCCCAATATTTCAAACAACAAAGAATAATTGCTATACAAGATGGGAAGAATGCATTTTTTATTATTTTTAGAGACAACAGTAAATGTCAAATACAAAATATGGGAGTAATATTGTTCACTTCTACCATGACTCTTTTATTTCTTTTTCCTGTGTTTCTTGTGCTGTTAACTGTTCATCTCCTATCAATTTCAACCTCATTGCCATCTAGCCTGGTCAGGCATTAAGGCTGTTTCGGTTTAATTAAATGCTTATGCTAACGAGAGACGGCAGGCAGGTCCTAAGCAACAGCTGTCATAGATAAGCAGGTGGTGAAAACCATGTCATTTCTGAGATCAGTAAGAAAGCTCTGTTACCTTCAAGTGCCATTTATATCCATTAGTCTGTATTGTGTTCCCTTGCACTGTGAATAATAGTGCTTTGATTGCTTGCTCTTTACTGGGTGCACACAAAAACCCCTTTCTCTCTTGCAGAGAGAGAAAGTGTATTGGACCATTGATTCTATAAAGATGAACCAATCAAAAATATTGACATATTCTATTATGGAGTTCATCCATCAATATTTTCTCCTAGGATAAAAGCTTTAACTCCATCTTTGCAAAACAGTAATTTCCTATCTAAGCCACACAAGCTTTTTGGAATAAATTTCATATCCCAGAGAGAGGGGGGGGGCTGGCTAAAGGGGGAACAAACTATGAAAAATTTGGAAAAGCTTTCCAGAGATGACAAATTTGCTTGCAATATGTTGAAGGCTAAAAATTCTGCAGAATTCCTGTTTCATTTTGCCCGTGAACGATAATTGCACAGAAGTAATTACAGTCGTCACAAAGTGTATGGTAGAAGAAACCCATAAAAGCAATGTTGGCCAAGGTATCCAGGCCCAACCCAGAACACATAAAGAAGTATGTTCTTTGTCCCCCAAGGGTCCCCAAGTCATGTCTGAACTGAAGCTGAGAGATTTTACTGGACCTGAAAACTTGCCAAGCAGAAGATACTGCTCTGTTCACCGGGCAAGGGCAGAATCTCAGGCTCTTCCTATACTAATTCATATTCTTTCCTGATTCAGCCCTTGTCAATCCACTGGCCTGGGACTGTGTGTCCATCACCAGGCACAATGTTGCATGCCTACATGACTCTCTGCCCATGAAGAAGACTCCAAAGCCAGACCACAGTCACAAGGACCACTGGTCTAGATCTCCGCTTCAGGATATGAAATTGCCAGTTTGAGTGCTGGTTTCCTAACACTTGGAAGCATCTCTCCGACTCCTGCCAAATAAATTGAGTCCATACCATTTGCACTGAAAATATAAAATACTTGGATATTTTTGCAATGTACAGGGTGATGTAATTACCTGCTTCCTGTTAAGAGTTGATCTAGTTTTTGTTTTTTTAAAGCATTCAGGCTGCCAGCAACCTACCTGATGATCGCTGTAAGCTTGAATGCTTATAGTAACTTGTACAAGCAAGAACATTTCATGCCAGTAAGCCTTTCAACAATGTTAATGGGCATGCATGGGGGGGGGGAGACAGGGCCCCTGAATCAGTGGATAACTGAATCCATGAATACTGGATCTGCGGATCCAGGTACACCTGTAGTAGCAACAATTTATTACTAAGCAACTGTGCAGGACAAATTCTGTATGCATCATCATACAAGACAAATCGTGTGCTTTTTTCTATTTATATTTTTCTGTTTAGGAACCAAATTGCTCCATACCACCCACAGTATGACAAATACATAAGTTAAAAGACAACACAGAACACAATTGTTGATAGGTGAGCATTTAATGGCTATGGGGAATAATGCGTAAAGACATTAGTATTCAAAGGTTAAGGAAAATAGAAAAACAAAAAAAGCCTTTAGAGAAAAGCCTAGTAAATGTGTGTTTTATGTATGACTCCTGATTTATTTCCACAATGCCGTTTCTGTTCTGTTTTGTACAAAATTTGTTCATGTATGTGGAAAGAGGTCAATGGAAACGCAGCTGGAAAACAAGACCGCTACCTAGTTTGCAATGGAAGGTGACTAAAAGTGAAACATAATGGCTCCTGTGTCTGTTCTTTTTTACACAGAACAACGGGTTAGACAATGACTTTATTAGAAACAGATGGATCCCTTATTATTTCTAATGGTATAGCCTAGAGGTCTTGGACCTAGACTAATTTGTGAATTTTGTAATTTGTATAATTTGTGAATCATGTGTGGCGTTCATTGGTCGATCTAAGAGTTTCCATGGATCACAGAATACAACAGCACTGCATTTTTCTTAACAGAGGAATTTTGCATTTCACAATATTAAGGGCCCAAACGAATGGGCCTTACCGTGGGTGGTATGCTTGTGCCACCCAGGCCAATGTCGCAGAAGGCACCAATCAATCAATCAATCAATCAATCAATCAATCAATCAATCAATCAA
>JAJKFI010000002.1:50825806-50862671 GCA_029204185.1 Lerista edwardsae | reverse complement strand
CAATCAATCAATCAATCAATCAATCAATCAATCAATCAATCAATCAATCAATCAATCACTAGTATTTATATACCGCTTTTCAACACAAAGTTCACAAAGCGGTTTACAGGCAAATAATAACATTGTTAAATGGCTCCCTGTCTCAAAAGAACTCACAGTCTAAAAGAATGGAGAATACCACCAGCAACAGCCACGAGAAAGACACTGTGCTGGGGTGAAGAGGGACAATTGCTCTCCCCCTGCTAAATATAAGAGGACACCACTTGAAAAAGTGCCTCTTGCCCAGTTAGCAGTTGGCATCATAAAGCTCCTTCAATGCTGCGGTTAAACCAATGGCCATGGGTGCCCCGAAGGGAGCCCTGTTTGCTGGCAAGCAGCAAGTCCACTGCTTGCCAGTGACACAGCCATTCTGGGCAGGATGGGAGCGCGTTGCAGGGCAGGAGGAGGGGTGGAGTGCGGGTGGGGACCAGCATCAACTCTCGCCACCAGCGCAAACTCTCGCCACTCTGCAAGGGCCTTCCTTGCAGGCCCTCACTAAAAAGCTGGTGCAGGACAGAGTACACAAACTACTTGCCCTGCACCCTTACTGCAGGGAAAGGGGACGAACGTGAGCCTCCTGGGGCTGCCTGGCTGCTGCAGGATGCAGCAATAGCCACCTGGCTACCGCTCCATTCCTGGGCGGTTGGGCAGTTCTGGATTGGGCCCTGAGCAGCGGCATCATGCAGCCGGAACGCTGGGTGGGAGGAACGGGTGAGTGGCAGCCCGCCCGTTGCGTACCGCTCCGTTTCACCGTCTTCCCCGCCCCCGCGGGGGCGGGAAAGACGGTGAAACGGAGCGGTACGCAACGGGCAGGCTGCCACTCACCTGTTCCTCCCGCCCAGCATTCCGGCTGCATGACGCCGCTGGCCCTAAGTCTGGTGTTCCTAGGTGAGGCCTGAACCATCTCAACATCTTGTCTACAGATGTAAAGCCATTAAAGAGACACAGCGACTACTGCTTAAAATCTTATGCAGGAAAAGTTCCTTATTCCTCAGAAAGCACAATCGAGAAGCAATAAGTTTCATAATCACAAACTCTATTTGTTCTTACAATACTACATCACACACACAGGGGAGAATCGTTCAAACACTGCAAAAAGCTATTTACTCTGATATATTTAGAAGTGTGCGGATACCAGCAGAATAAACAAAATTGGCATCTTAAAATTAATAACAGGAAGACAAGCTAAACGAATCACAAAGGGCTGTTCCCAACTTCAACTCTTCAAAAACCCTTCGTTCTTTCTCAACTTGCTTATAAGCACTAAAATCAACAAATGTCTCTCTTTGGTAAAAGAATGCAGGAACACTCCATTTTAGGAGATGCTCTGTGTTGTTCCTAGGAGGTATTGCTAAAATGATGCCATCGTCTTTCAAGGTTGGTGTGACAACTGGTATAATTAGCGCAAACCTTTTCAAAGAAATATCTGAAGAACTGTATTAATAAGACTTTGCTCTCAAGAATTAAAATTCTAGTAATATAAGTATTCTTTCCTGATGGGTTAAAATATAGTCACTGATAATTTCATTCCCCTTCTCACAATCCTGGTGTTGGGTAGGTTTACTTGAAATGCCAGATGATCATTGATATCATTGTATGGATTAATTAATAGGTAGCCCGAACCTGAGCTGCCTGGCTCCTGTAGGAGCAGTAATGGCAAAATGACTACCACTGCATCCCGCAGGATGTGCTGCCACCACCAAGGTCTCCTCGGGGAAAGCCCTGGCCCTCGCAATGGGTCTCCTCAAATCTCCGCCGATTATTTTGCCAGTGGAGAGTTGAGCAGCCCCATGTTAGGCTGCCCAGCCAGAGATGGGGCATAGGATCCAGTGGTGGAAGCCACCATCGGATCCCACACTCCATGTGGGCCCAGTCCTCCCCTCTCCCGGCCCAGTTCTACCTTCTTCCCACCTCTACCCCACGCTCCCCCTCTACCCCACAAAAACATGCTGGAGTGCCGGCAGCCATTCCTCATGGCACTAGGACACGCACTAGACCAGCACCAGAGCTCCCTCCTGGCACATTTGCAACACTGTTAGTACACACATAGGGGACGTGGTGGCACAGCGGGTTAAACTGCTGCTGCTGGGCTTTCCAACTGGAAGGTTGGGAGTTCAAGACTGCGCGACGGAGTGAGCTCCCGTTGCTTGTCCCAGCTCCTGCCAACCTAGCAGTTCGAAAGCACCTAAATGCAAGTAGATAAATAGGGACCACTTCGGTGGGAAGGGAATGGCATTCTGTGTGCTACGGCGTAGAGTCATGCCGGCCACATGACCACGGAAGCGTGTCCTTGGACAAAACGCCGGCTCTGTAGGCTTTGAAACGGAGATGAGCACCGCCCCCTACAGTTGGTCACGACTAGACCATTCGGTCGTGGGGAAACCTTTACCTTTACCTAGTACACACATACTGCTGGCAATAAGGCCCTTTGGACTGAGCCATAAGGTGACTTAAAACCTGCTGGTCTCACCTAGAGTTGCAAAGAATCTATTATGTTTCAAGCGTTCCAGAAGTTTCTTTCAAAAACAGGCATGGCAGCTGCAGTGGAGAGGATTTTTTTCTAAGCATATTTCTAATCACCAAATTTCAGCAGATTTGATTTTGCTCCCTTCTTCCTACAGAGGCAAAAGTGGCAAAATGGACCTCCCCCCCCCCAAAAAAAAACCCAAACACGCAAGCAGACCAGATGATGTGAACTTTTGTTTTAATAAAGCATGGAGCTGCACGTTCACCTGTTTCAACGTTAGTGGTAAAAAATAACTCGTATACACTTCAGCCAGCAGCCCTTAAACCTCTAGTTGTTGGGTGAAGCCAGTGAGCTTCTCTTCCTTTGGCCGCCTCAGAGCAATAGGGAGGTGAAGCAGAACATTTCTGCTGTCAGGGAGCAAGTTATCTGCAGTTCCTACACCTCTTCTAATGGACCAATGGTTGGGCCTGGGCCAGTGGTGATCCTACCTATTTGTTGGGGGGGGGTCAGTAGTGTCATCTAGTGGGTATGCTGGGTGGGAGGAATGGGTGAGCGGCAGCCCGCCCATTGCGTAACACTCCGTTTCACTGGGGGCGGGGAAGATGGCAAAACGGAGCATTACGCAACGGGCGGGCTGCCACTCACCCGTTCCTCCCACCCAGCATACCCACTAGATGACACTACTGGCGGGGGTCAGTTACCCCCGGCAGGACATCAATGGAGAGGAGCAGTGCAGAGGCATGTGGTGCTGCCATGACGAGCAGCATTTTGTCCTCCTGCCCACACCTGCGTCTGTATTGCTCCAAAATGGAATAATTCTGGACACTGGGGGGGGGCAGGAGTGGCGTAGGGGTTGGGGGGCAGCGCAGGGAGTGGTGATTATCGGACCAGGGCGGAGACTCAGGTTGGTCCACTACTGGTCCAGGTTAAACATCCCCTTGACATGCTGTTCTTCCTGGGAGGCAAGGGTCCAATCCTCAAGAGGCCTTTTGCCATTAATTTTCTGAAGAGTGCAACTCCACCCTGACAGAACAGACTTGTACTATCTTCCCAGGGGCTACATAAAGACTTGCATGCTCTGAGGGGAAAATGAGGCCTATGCAAGGAAGCTCTTCAGCTCCAAAAATACAAGTAGCCTGAGACTACCTGCTGTTTTATTCATTTGCCTTTTGTAATTTTTTTTTTTGCTTTAATATTTTTAATTGTAAATCATCTTGAATGCATTGGCAGGATAGAAATGCAGAAAATGAAGTGGCAGTAAATGCCCACTTTGGCAAATAGATCAATTAGGTTTTTTGCCTATAGATCAATTAGATCAATTAGATCAAATAGATCAATTAGGTTAGAGACCTAACTTTTGGTATTCTGCTTATTCAATATTAGCAAACTTTAACTCAAAAGAATAGTTCAATGCTACTTCGATTCAGTAAAATTGCAATGTACAAGCCTGAAAAAATTTGAATCTTCTGCTGCTGAGGAACACATGATAAAAGCACAATTTAACATGGGAGGAATGCGGGATTGAAAGCTTAATTAGAAATCAAATTGCTGCTGATTCTGCTGAAAACATTTAAGCAGTCAGAATGACATCTGATATTGCATGAATATGAAAACAAAGGGAGTATTCTTTTCCTCCAACATTTTTAAATTACGGGGTTCCAGTTATGAATAGCAGGCATATAATAAACCTACTTATGAAGATGACATTTATATGCCCACACGTTATATTTTAACGACGTGCGATTTTGCCATGATCCAGTAAGCGCTCTCCCACGTGGGCAAGGAGTTTAATGGCTGCAGCAAAAAACAGCCTCTCTAATAGCAGTTAGGTGTGTGAATTAATTCTTTTGAAAAGCTGTGCACGTGAGTTGATATGAAAGATCTATCTGAGCGGTGATGGTCTGTTTCCATATGCAAGCCATCATTTGATGCTGTACTTATCAACTGATAAAGACACAGGCATGAACAAGTGGGAGACAACAATTTCCAGGACCAAATTTATAATAGGCACAATCTTTACAGACCCCCTACCCCACCAACTAATAGCTATTTCCCCCTATATTTTCTAATTTTAAACTTTAACAAGACCTTTAAAATCTGCCTCGGGAGCCAGATTGTTCTACCAATATCAGTCAGTTTTATTATGTGTGAAATTGAATTCAGCTTCTCCACCTTCATTTGGACACACACCATGAAGTCAAAAGAGTCTGGGTGGTGCAAGTAGAATTAGGGAGGATTCAGATGATCCACTCATCACATGCAATTTCTCTGCTAGACAGTCCACCATGACCTCTCAAGCCCGTTTGTTTTTTCAGAGAGAGCCAGTTGGGACAAAAATTCCAAAAGTTAACATTGACAATGTTAACCAATGACAATAACCAAAATTGTCACTGGCTAATGATATTAATGAGGGCTCAATCCTAACCTGGAGTTAGGCCAGCACAGTTAAGCCAGCAAAGTTTGGCTGGCACAAGGGCCAGTAAAGCGCGTTTTGAGCCCTCTCGGAGTCAGGGAGGATGGCGCACGTCTGTGTGCTGACCAATCTGACTCCAAGAGTGGTTCAGCCATACTTTTCGGTGTCCTCTGTGCCAGCCAAATCTCCATCTCCTGTGGTGAGAAGTTCCACAGATTAATTACTCGCTAGGAAAAGTATTTCCTTTTATCTGTTCTAACGCTCCCAACACTCAATTTTAGTGGATGTCCTCTGGTTCTGGTGTTGCGAGAGAGGGAAAAGAACATCTCTCTATCAACTCTATCCCTCCCATGCATAATTTTGTACATCTCAATCATGTCCCCCCTAATCACACTGTTTTGACCATGAAAAGGTAATATATGCTATTTTGGCATCTTTGTCTTTAAGGGCATTTAAAAGGTGACCCTGGTATCCATGGGAGGTTCTGGAACAGAACCCCAGCAGATACTGAGGATGCACTGTATTTATCCTCCATCATTTGGCTGCTGTGGTCCAGAATAGTCAAGCTTCCTCACCAAGTGCTGAGGGCCAGATTTGGCTGGTGGGCTGGGGTTTGGAAACCGCTGCACTATCAGAAAGCTTCTTCTTCTCATGGATGCATTACCCAATGATGTGCCAGCCTATATTCCTCCCAATCTCTAATGTTTAAGGTCAGTACTCCTCCCCTTTACATTTCCTCTTCCTCTCCAATCCAGACAGTGGAGGAAGAAGGAGGAATAGTGAAGTAGGTGGACAGGTGCCCTGACTAATCTGCTGCCTGAGGTGACTGCAGGCTCAATCCTAACCAACTTTTCAGCACTGACATAGCTGTGCCAATGGGGCGTATGCTGCATTCATAGTGGAGTAGTAGTCACCGAGGTCTCCTCAAGGTAAGGGAATGTTTTTCCCCTTGCCTTTGAGCTGCTTTGCTCTTACCCCAGTGCTGGAACGTTGGTTAAGATTTAATTGCACTCTGCTTCAGCTGGCCTCATGATGGATCAGGCCTGCAAGGATGGACTGTTTCTAGCCTAACCTAATGGAAGAGCACTGCATGAGAAAAGTGACCCCAAATCCTGTGACATTCCTCCATTTGCACAAACTCTTTTAAATAGCAGCAGAAAAAAATTCCCCAAAGCTCTCACAAATTTATCAGCCACCACAAGCCTCCAAGAATGAGTCCCCAAACCATACAGAGGTTGTGAGTCCTGGTGGACCTAAACACTACCAGCTCATTATCACTACTATTCTTCTTCACCAGCTCATTATCAAACACACACACACACACACACACACACACACACACACACACACACACACACACTCAGAGAGAGAGAGAGAGAGAGAGAGAGAGAGAGAGATGAAGGGATGTGGTGGCGCTGCAGGTTAAACCGCTGAGCTGTTGAGCTTGCTGACCGGAAGGTTGGCAGTTCAGGACCACGCAACAGAGTGAGCTCCCATCGCTTATCCCAGCTCCTGCCAACCTAGCAGTTCGAAAGCACATTAAAAATGTGAGTAGATAAATAGGTACCACTTCGGTGGGAAGGTAACGGTGCTCTGTGCACCTTGGTGTATAGTCATGCCAGCCACATGACCATGAAAACTGTCCTTGGACAAATGCCGGCTCTTCGGCTTAGTTGGTGCCTGAGAACAATTACTGGTAAGTAAAATTGCTCCATTTTTTTTTCTATTCCCATTAGAAGCTTTATTAACCATATTGACCCACGTTTAAGTTGTTTAAGTTGATCCATGTTTTCAGGATCAATTTGCAGGCATACATTTTTAGACTTAATTATAAATATATAGGATATAGGATATAATATTCACATTGCATCTAACAACACATATACCCCCAGAGAACAGCAATTCAGCAGCATATGCAGTGGTGAAAATATATTGAATACACACATATTCAAGTACAAAACAAGCAGGTTATGATTGTCTGAAATATACTAATCTGAATTAATTCACCAAAACATGACTACATTGAAGTGAGGTCATTGCTCTCTCAAGAATTCAGCACCTCTCCACAATTTAATGGAACAGATTTTAATGGAGTCAGTGTAAGGTGGCATATGGAAATACAGAGTCATCATGTTATTAGAGAGGTCTTATTAAGTCCAACCAGGTTATAACAGATGTCAGCATATCATGCTGCGGCAGGGGAAACTAATGCAGAAAAAGTCTCACCAAAGGCAGACAAGATTGGAAAGTAAAGATGAGGCTTGTGCTCAGTGGTATTCCTTTCCAATTAAGTATAAATACAAACAGGAATAAAAATAACTTTGCACTATATGCAGCATATGTATGCTCAGATAAGGTAAGATGACTGAGCTTCTGCAGCTCCCGTCTTTTCCCCCATCTGCTTCCCACAAGGAAAGCTTCAGAGTAAAGTTCAATATAAAAGAGGTTTTCTTGAGATACTTTAAAATCAGAGACATTTCAGAAAGACTGCATGGCCCCCCAAAAAAGGTGGTTTGATGATTCGCTCTCTTCTTCATCTGGGCCCAGTGAGGACAACAGCCCATAAGAACATAAGAAGAGCCCCACTGGATCAGGCCAAGGGCCCATCGGCGCCCCAGATGCCTCAGGGAATACACAAGACAACTCGATACATGCGTCTTGTTGCCACTTCCCTACATCCGATACTCTGACATAGCCTACCTCTAAAATAAGGCAGTTTCACTAACCATAATGGTCTGTAGCCTGCAATGGACTTTTCCTCCACAAATCTGTCCAGTCCCCTTTTAAAGGCACCTCCAGTGGCAAGGAACCCAGCCTGCTGACCTGATAGGATTGGCATGCAACAGACATCCATGCGCATATGACCTGGTCAGAGGGAAGGTAGGGATACCCAGGTCATTGTAAACTATCCAATTGGATGGATTGGTGCAATAACCATGCCAAGATTTTGCTGCAACAGATTCACACTGCTTTTCTCAGGGGCAATGCTAAGTGATTTTGTCACCTCCTTGTTACCAGGTCAATATTTATTTCCTTTGATTCAAGTCATGCAGGAGACACGTATCTATATATACACATGTGTACATGGGTCCCTTGCCTGGAGAGCAAAGGGCCAACCAGTGCCATATCTACTTTTTAGGACTAATGGCAAGTGACAACAAATCCATGGGCCATGAAGGTGACACTTTTCAATGAAACATGAAATCAACCACCACCATCAATACAAACTAATCTGTGGGTCCAAAAGCTCCAAATTTGATGGAGGCTTGTTGACTCCTTAAATGTACATGGGTTTTTCACACCTCCAAAATGTAGATGAAGATTCTCGGCTCCAAATCCTCACAGAACAGCATATTTGGAGTCTTGTGACCATAGCCACCTCCCTAGACTCTGGAGGAAAAACTTTTGTAAAACAAAGGAAAGGTTTCACACTTCCAGTGGACCTCAGCATGATTGTTAATCTAGGAACAATCCAATGGACCACCCAAATTAGTCAATGTTCTTTCCACTGGGTGGGAAAGCAAAGGTAGAACCAAGCATTGGCCCAATTGACTGCCTGTCTCCCCATTTAAGAATACCATAGGATTCCATGGAGCAAAGAATCTATTAAAACTCATGGCTTTAGAGCTTCATGTTGCTTATTCCATTTGCTATCCTACTATTTGTTTCATTGCCCTGTCTTGCCATCTTAGGATCACTTTGGTGATGCATCAGGTCACCCACATTCCCACCTCCATCCAAGAACCACCATGCCAGCCAGTAGGAAGGTAACAACCTGGGACCCCCTTTTCCTGTCTAGCGTCTTCTCCTTCTCTCTCTCTAAGGTCTATTGAAGCTGCTGAGCTAGTGTGGGCTGGTCAGCTAACCTTCTTGGCCATCTCTCTCTCTCTCTCTCTCTCTCTCTCTCTCTTTCTCTTTCTCTTTCTCCCCCGAAACAGGTCATCCAAATATGTGATTCCTAACAATTGAGACCAATTGGGTAGCTCTCTCCAACATGTGTAACTCACATTCTCCTTCTTGGGATTTTCAGCCATGATGCTCCTATTGCTGAAAAAGCCTTTCCAGCTCTCTTCCTTAAGGCATGCCTATTTCCTTCAGATCCCTCCCTCCAAACCCCGCTCCAAACCCACTCCTTCCACAGAGCTTATCCTGAAGCAGTATAGCCCCACTGTGTTTGTGTCACCTCTGCTGCCTGGCTTTGCTATACTTCATCCTCATTACCTATTTGACAATCTCTCCTTGCACCTGATGGCTGTCTCTAAGAAGAATTCTCATTGAATGTTCACTATATTCCCCCGAGGCACGCACCTCAGTCTAACTTATGCACATTTAAAATAGATTTTTTTTAACATACTGTACCTTAATGATTGCAAAACCGATGCCACATGTTCAGAGCTGTCCATGGTACTGAAAGCATCTCAGTACGCTCTTTCAAAAGTAACAGTTTACTCACCCTGGATTTGAGAGAAATCCATAAGCTCAAAGCACTGAAGTAAACCTCTCTCTCTCTCTCTCTCTCTCTCTCTCTCTCTCTCTCTCTCTCTCTCTCTCTCACACACACACACACACACACACACACACACACACACAGAGAGAGAGAGAGAGAGAGAGAGAGAGAGAGAGAGAGAGAGAGAGAGAGAGAGAGAGAGAGAGAGCCTGATTATCATGCAGTTCATAAGAATGAAGTGGAGTGGAAGTGTTCATTAAAGAACTGATATCTCGGTACAGAAAGTAGAAATTGCAGTGCATATAGATTTATCCCTTCAGAATAATGAATTATGGTAACTGAATAACCATGGTGAAAAAGCAGAATTGTTACATTTTTCACCAAATAAGCTTCTTCTGCATGAAGAGGTGAGTTACTTCTCCAAAGCTAAAAATCCAATCCAGAATGTTCCAACAGTGCTGTAAAAACAGGTATGTCCTCCTGCCAATTTTTGCTCAGCAATGAGGACTGTCATTGTAGAGAGCTGGTTTCTGTGGCTTTTGAAGACTGTATCTAAACCATTTATAACGTTATATGACTCTTACTGATGTCATCTTGAAACAAATCACAACTGCAGTCTGCGACTTCTTACATTCCCATCACAAAACAACTGACAGCGGGCCAGTCTGCTATCTCAAATATTGGCAAAGTAACTCAGCTGATGGCATGTTGTTGTAGTTCATTTATTGCTTTGATCAAAGGCCATGGCAAGAAAGCTGAACATTATTGCCCTAATCCAGGCAAAGGGATGTGCACAGAAGCAGGTTTCTCCAAATAGATCCCTAGCAGGATAAGGAACTCGGCACATACATATATACATATAACAAATGTAATATAACATATAACAAATGTAAATAAAGCAAAAAGCTGATTAGTATGACTGCTGTTTTTCTAACCAGTCCCCACATATACAGTCCTGATTCTTGCACAGGCTCAGAGCTGGATCCGGGTCTATTTTTAAATTATTAGATTAAAAAATAACTGTGGTGAATGAATCTGGATTAATATTATAATGCCCTATTAAATACTAAAATGGCATTACTAAAAAAGGTTAGGCGTAACTGAAATGGGTCAGCAAAGGAGACCTTAATGATTCAGCAAAATTGGCTTTTTCAGAAGAGCAGCACTGAGTTATTTTTTAGAGATTAAAAAAAAATTCAGTGAGTCGAATGACTCATGTGAGCCCACAAATATGTGACTTGAACACTCAACTTTCTGTGATTGGAGGCTCTCAGAAAAAAAAAAGATGGCTCATCTTTCTGCATGGAACAACAATAAATGCTTGAGAAACTGTATCATTTTTACTATGTGCTATTTGTAACATCAATTATATTACAATATATGTAATTATATTACAAGTTACAGCACATAGCAGAAAAAGGAATGGTTTCCAAAGCATTTCTAATTATATTATGGCAGAGGTTCCCAAACACTCAGGAGGAGTTAGGACCTCTGTAAGTTGCTGCGGAGACAGGGTGATTGTGGCAATGGTACTTCCAGGATCACACCACTGCCTTGAAAATGGTTTTTACTTATGTAAAGTATGGTTTTACTTATAAACATAAGAACATAAGAAAAGCCCTGCTGGATCAGGCCAAAGGCCCATCTAGTCCAGCTTCCTGTATCTCACAGCGGCCCACCAGGTGCCCCAGGGAGGCATGAGACAACAAGATGCTTGCATCCTGTTGCCACTCCCTTGCACCCGGTTGTGACCATCTTCTGGAGGGTGCGAGGGGCAAGCAGCCCCCTCTGCTGGCCTCCCTCTGCCTTGGAACAGCTCCAAAACATGATAGCAACCCCTGGTAAGTTTTAAAAAAAGACCCTTTTTCTGGCAGCAGCACAATCCTGGAAGTGCCTTAAGGGGGTAGCAACCATTTCCCCCTGGCTGGGGTGTCACAATGCCCCAGTTTGAGAACTGCTGTATTATGGCCTTATACCAGAGTATAGATATGATCAGTGTTCTCTATAAGGTGCCCTTCCCTACTTAGCTTTTATTTGCATAGTGCGGCAACTCAGAAGTTCTGCAATTATGTGATGATGTAGTTGATGAATGTCCAGAGGCAGCACTGTAACTCCACACAGCTCCAAGAGGGATCTGTGCATTACAGAGAACGCTGATCAGTTTTGAGTTACATGGAGGACACTAAATTATTCTCCTTTATGATAATGTCTTCTCCATAAACACTCTTCTGCTCCCTAATATAAGAAAGGACTGGTCTTTGTCAAGGACTGAGAGTCCCAGCACACAGACGTGCGCCATCCTCCCTGACTCCAAGAGTGGTCCAAGCATGCTTTACAGTGGCCCTTGTGCCAGCCAAACGTTGCTAAATGTTCCAGCCTCACTCCAGGTTAGGAATGCGCCCTGAATGGGTTCCAGCTGGTCAGTCCCACTCCCCTCCCACGGAAGTCCTCACTAGATGAAGATGCTTGGCAGGCAGTTGCTGAAGAACACCACCAAATGATGACCAAGGACAAAGGCAGGAAATTCTTCCTGAACCATTTGGGAGTTAGCTAATTTCTGTTTCTTTACTGTGATTTATTGCAAGGATCCGTACACTGCATTGAAAGCCCCTTGTAGGATCTATAAAGCAGGATAATAAAATTTTAATTGACAGATAGAGGAAGGAAATTGGAAGCCGCAGCCTCAAAGGAAAGACAGTATGATACTATATTAAGGCAAGGTATTTAGGAGCAAAGAGACAGTTCCAACATGAACAACACTTGATGACAACTTGTAATTGCTTGATGTCATGCAGCCAAAGGAGAGAACCACACTATGAAGGCTACATCTGGGACTGAGGATTGGCGGATCACAAGAATACTGTATATTTGTAAAAATCCCATTGAATATACGGTGGTTTAGACTAGTCTGCTCATGTACGCCGCCTTGGATATTTGCTTTGGCATGGGAAAGGCAGGGTATACTGTAAATTCTTAAAATAAATAAAATAAATAATTGCACTTATTTCATAGTAATTTAAAACTTGATGGAGGAAGCAAGAGTGCACACTTTAAGATTTCAAGAAGGCTGCAATCCTATACACATTTACCCAGGAATACGTTCCACAATGGGATGTACTTTTGATTAGGATTGCGCTGTTATTCATTTACTGTTAGAATTCAAACCACTCATAATCCCAAAATTCTTCAAAATCCTTTACAGCATCTTTATTGCAAAGTTGATATTCTATCAAGCTCAAGCTCTTAAAATAAATCTTTCATCAATCTTAAGATGAGGCATTTAATGTAAAAAAAAAAAAAAGACAGCTGGAGATTAATATGACGCTGCACTACGAATTTTCCCACTGAACTTCTGTCCCTGCTCCAATTCCCATGCTACTTCCTCAACAAGGGAGTATGTTTCTTTTGACATGGGAACGTCACCCGAAGTGGCATCCCTGTGTTGAGGAGTCCCTTTCCTATGCTCCACAATATTTAGGCATGCCTTGCACATCGTGATGTGATATCAGGATATCGTGAATTTCCCTGTCTCTACATCATGTAGATTGGAGACAGGACATCCCCAATGCTATGACATTACACGGATAAATGTTACCAAGAGCGGAAAAGAACAGGGTGTCAGCAGCAACATGCAGTTCTGCCTTTAATCACTCAGGAAATAATGCAACCTTTTGAGGCATAAGCCAGCAAGAAATATACAAGGTGTCAGAAAGTTCTCTCTGGGCCAAGCATATACAGGCAGAAGCGTGAAGCATGACAGTAAACAGCCAGAAAGCAAGCGGCAATCTATATTCTCCACGATCCGCATTTGCTGTTTTATTCTTGAAATACACTTGTGTCAGAACTGGGCTTACCAACAGAGACTAATTTATGGGTTAGGTATTTACAATATTGGTCCTTTATGCTGTACAGTAAGGCCTTACCTGTCAAACATTATTTTCCCCTACAGATAACATTCTGTCTAAGGCTGCAACCGCAATTCACTGAATGCTGAGTGAGTTCAATAAACCTGTCAATTTTTGGTCTGGGCTGAAGAGTTCCTGTGGCATGATCTACTGCCTGTCCGACTCCGACCGAGGAAAGGTCTGCTTTGCAGCTTTTCCTCAGCATGGTGCCTGTGAGTGTTTCACCTTAAGTCATGCCAGTTACACTGAATTACCATTCAGGGTAAAACATAGTCCTGTCTATTCAGTATCATTAGGTTTAAATAAAATCTGTCTGCCATCTTCCCACCCTTGGCACACAGCAGATGCCTCTCCCCATCCCATTCTGCCAGTGATACGTGCCAGCAAGGTCGAGAATATGAAATTTTTTATGGTGTGTGGTTATCAAAGTAAGAACCGGAGGGGGGGAATCCTATATGTTTGTTCAGAATTTCACATTTATGTCAGCCTCCCACTAGAAACAAAAAATTATGACCCACCTTTTCTCTTGCGCGTTTGATGACGGAACAAAGAAAGCTGGCTTGTCACCTCGTGTTTTTATCTACTATTTTGCTATTTTCTCTGCGGGGTTCGCTGCTTTCTGGGCCATTTGGCTATTTTTAGGGCTATATACTGCCTTGTTACTTGTAGGCTGAATCTAACTGTGGGAGCAGTAGAGAAGCTAGAAAAGACTTCCAGAGCTGGGCTCAGAAAAGCCTGCCTCAAATGAGAGGCACCTTTACAAGGCTCAGGTCTTGTAAAATCTGAGGTTGAGAACAACTCCTGGCTTCTTTCTCTCCTGCCACCATTACCACCCACAAGGTACTGTCAGGATATTGAAATAAAATGGAAGCAGACTTTGCAAACATGAACTGAACAGTATGCCAGGTGTCTGTAATGAGACGGGCAGCGCAATCCTACCGTTGCCATAGCGTCGATGCAACATTGTTGCATTGACACTACGGCATTAGTGCTGATGCGGGAGCGCCAAGCAGCACCCCCATGTTGGCGCTCAAGCCAATGCTACAAGTAGCATCAACTTGAGCGCGCTGACAGAAAGCCAGTCAGCGCAAGGGAGCCTCTGTCCCATATCGGGACAGGGATTGGTGGGAGAGAGGGAGGCAGGGGCAGGACTTGGGCGGGATGTGGGCAGGCTTGGTATGTGGCCATATGGCCACATCCTAAGCCCGGCCATGAGGCCCCAATTTGGGCTGCACAGTCTCCTCGGATCTGCGCTCACTCTTTAGCAGGCGCAGATCCAAGGAGTGCATAGGGGAGGCTGGAGGCTCCCCTACGATAAGGAGCACATGCTCCCTTGCTGAGGGAGGCTCCAGCCTCCCCCCACCCAGAGTTGGATATGGTGATGGCCGGCCGGCCTTGCCATTCCAGAGCTGGGTAGGATTGCGCCCTAAAAGTGCTGTGTCATGCTGAGCCATGGTGAAAGTGCAAAGATGATGCAATGTCAAATCTGATAGGCTGACAGAAGTATAAAAACAGTGTACAAGTTCCCAACTATTTTTTTCCCCTCTCTCTTTCTCCAATCTGACTCTGGTCTGAGGACTGTGATGTATTCCCGCTGTATATACATGTAAATATACTTGATGAGAGAAGACTGCTGTGTCTGTGTTTCTTCACTGGGGACCAACAGCCGGAGCTCCAGCACCACTGCTGGTACCTTCTTGACAGGTACCTTCTATGCAAACACACTCCCACAAATACTCTCCCTCCTTCCTTCAGTCACCCAAAAGGCAGGGGCACCAGCAATGGTAGGAAGTCTATTCCCCCCTCCTTTTCCTTTTATTTACCCCACAGTGCTGTAATGCAGCGTGCCAGGTTGATGGAGAGAGAACAAGAGGGAGAAGAGGTAAACCTGACTACTCCCCTGTCTTGCCACTACCACTGTGTAGGTAAAGGGAATGAAGAGGATACCAGCAGGGGAACTGAAGAGTTCACTTTGGGGATAGGAAAGGTTGAGGGCTGGGCAGGGATCATTTTTCCAAGCCTCACTCTGCTTCAAAAAAAAAACTGAGTTTTTTCTCCTAATTTGGGGTGGAAGATCTCAGAACACTTCTGAATTAGTTCAAGGCAAAAGGGTGAAAGCTGTCAATTTCTAGGGGGAAAAGGGGAATTGTAGAATTTTTAAAATGTATAAACAAATGTTGCCTCATTGTCATGCCAATGGGAAATCTAGGAGCAATTTAAATGTTAAGGCTCCCTCGTGGCGACCTTCAAAATTAATCTGTACTGGCATTCCATGTTATGGACATGGCTAGCTCCAAAAAGATTGTCACTCTGCAAGCTGTTGATTCATATACACACCGTATCTGCCTTTCCCTGGCAGCAAAGAAACTGCATGCATATGAGCTGGTGCACACAGTAGATGGATTTTTAGACGTTATGGTCACCATGTGAGCATATGTGAACACCAAGCTCGCCATATTGCGGGTAATCATTTTATGGTAACAGGATAATCTAAATCAGCCCTCGATGACTGGCGTACAACATTAAGCATGTGCATTCAGTTCAGTCCTCGATTAAATATGTTTCTGAATTCAGCCTTCCCGTCAAACAACAGTTCTACAAATTAGCTGGGAAACACTCCAACCATTTGGATTCACTGAGGTTTAGGTGGAAATGAATGCCCTTTACATAGGGTAATATTAGCGTGGAGGACTGAGCTGAGATAGAGGAGACTAGATCCAGTTAGGTTAAAAAGGGGCTCAGAGCAGTCGCAGACCTACCATTATATCTGGAGGGGCAGTGGCTCCAGGCGTGGCGCTCCTGGGGTGGGAGGAGGGCAGCAACAAGGCACTTTGCCTTGCTGAGAGGCAAGCGGTTTTGGCCTGCCCACCCTCCCCTACAATTGTACAGCTCCGTATTGGAGTCTAATGTGGCAAGAGCAGAGCAGAGCAGCGCAAAGGACAGGGAGACACCAGAGGGGGCAGACCACCTCCTCCTCTGACCCTGGGTGGTCTGTTGGCTGGGTCTGCAACTGGTTCAGAGAACCAAAGGTTCTGTCAGCACTTAGGTGCAAGCATCATTACTAACTAGGTAACTAGACCTAGAATTGCACAGCATGGTGACTTCATAGTAGATAGTCTCTGTAGAAGTTCATGCAGACTGTTGTGCTAAAAAGGACTTACAGGCTGCAATCCTAAACATATTTACATGGAATTTTTGAGTAGACATGCTTAGGATTACACAGATAGTTAAATTCCAAGACATCTGAATTGGGATTGTCTATTTTGATGGCCAGATGGAGGGGAGAAAGGCTTGATAAAAGCATGGTGGAAGACAGGTTGTGGCGAGTAAGCAGACAACCAGGACCAGCTCTAGGAGGGGCGAGGCCCAATGTGGGGCATTCCTGTGGGGGGCCCATTCACCAAGAAGAGCACTTGTTGGTGCTGTGCGCAAAGTGTGGCACCTGGAAATGGTTGGTGGTAACATGATGACATCACCGCCAACCTCTTCCAGGTGGACCATTTTGGGCTGTTTCAAGGCAGGGGCAGGTGGGGCAGCCTAAGGTAAACTGCTCACCCCATTGACCTACAGCCCATAGAGATCCTGGCTGCAGCAGTAGGCGATATGCTCACACTGACACTGGTCACTTTGGCTTAAGGCTGGCCCTGCAGACAACAAGGAGAAATGAGACAATAGTGGGCCAGAATGAAGTCACAATAACTGAGTAAATGTAGCATATCGTCTCAGCTACGAGAGCAATAGAATTCTTGTCAGTTGCTTGTGGAGGTTGGAAAAGCAGATCACTTCACAGCAGAGCACAGACTGAAAGCACACATTCACAGAATGTCATCATTTAATTAAACATGTGGTCTTTGGCAAAGTTCTGGCAAGGGTAAGTGGGTTTCTCCAGTAGTACTTTGCTAAGCCTGCATGACCTTTGATTACAATTTCTTTTTAAAAAACCCTACAGCTAACACTCTGTTTTAAGTCTAATATTCTGCCAGGAAGAACAGGGACAAAGATGTCAGGGCTCCAGAAAATAAATGGACGCTTCTTCTACCATCTGCTCCTCATCAGGCAGCCAAGGGAGGGACAATGCACACCTGCGGGCAAAAGAGCTGCTACACTGCTACAAAAAGAAGCTGTAGCAACTTAAGAACATAAGAACATAAGAAGAGCCCTGCTGGATCAAGCCAAAGGCCCATCTAGTCCAGCTTCCTGTATCTCACAACTTCAGTCAAAAGCCACAGAAACAAATACACTGGATAAAAAAAATGAAGAGCTTTATGTTTGCTTGCCCCCCTCCTCATTTAACTTTGAAATACTGATGCTCCAAAATAAGAACCTGAGTTATATTTCATCCAAATCTTACTTACAGCACAGGTTTTGTGGGCACTAGGGAGGAGAGACTTTATCACAATGCAAGGAAGGGGGAGAGGGATGAAAGGAAAGGCTCTCCTCCCAGACAATAATACTTTGCACAGTTCTGCCATTCCCACTCCCTCGCCTCATCTCCTGTATCTTTTTGTATTTTCTATTTCAAGCCAATCTCTGGATCAAACGGGCAGGGATGTCTGATCACAGATATCCCAATGCTTTTTTTTTTTTCCTTCCAAAAAGCAGCCACAGGGTAGGGGAGTTTGGCTGATAGAATTTGGAGAACATTAATCTTTCTCCATGCCCATCTCATGCCCATCTCATGACCCCACGAAACCTGCTATTATAACTGCCTTAGAACGCAATTCTACACTATGCCAGCCTAGTAAGGCTGACATAGCAGGGCTGTAACCAGTGATGTCATTCACTGGCGCCAGCAACCGGAATGCTGCTGTAGCTCCCCACCCCCTTGCGGCACCCAGCAACGCCTCCCTGCGCCCAGAATTGCTCTCTTACAGAGCGATCCAGGCACAGGGGCGGGCGGGCAGGCAAAAACAGCGTGCGGAGTCTGCCGCGCGCTGTCCCGCTCTCCCCGGAACTACCGGAACAGGGTACCGCCCCGTTCCAGTAGGATGACGCCTCTGGCTGTATCCTAAATCCCATTAGGAGGCAGCAGTAGCAACGTCCAGGACAAGGGGAGGTTTTCCCCTTGCACCTGCATAAGCCCCAGTCACCCCTATGGGACTGCTCGGATCGGCGCCTGCTGTCTTGCAGGCACAGAGGAACATGCACAGAAGCGGCCTGAATTGGGGCCACCCTGGCCAGGGACGGGGTTTAGGATTTGGCACTACGGCTGTCCTGCATCACAACTGCCGGCTCCGCCCACTACACCACCCTGTTACGCCCCAGAACGCCTTTGCGGACGTCCGCCCAAGCACCTACACTGCTGCTCGTGCCGGCTCAGCACCACAGTGCTGACATGGACGCACTTTACTGTATGTTTGTGACAGCATTCGGCCGGCGCAAGAGCGCAGTGCCGGCGCAAGGGGGGGCATAGGATTGTGCTGTTAAATATATTAAAAACCATCACTTCTGGTTGTTGTAGCTTTTTGGTCTAAATGGCCATTTTGTGGCCTGCCAGGGCCTCAGAGAGCCCTCCAGACCAAACCAGAGCACAGGTACAGAAGGGGGTGTGTGGGCACAATTCTGTGGGTTTGATTACCCACTGATTTTTTTAATCCAGTGGAGTTCAAGCAATGGAATCCCTGCTGATAAAAGTGCCCAACTATATAAGACTGTAAGCTTAATAGGGAGCCACAGCCCATGGCCCAGTAGGTTAAGGGGCCACAAGTCAAAAATGTTTGGGAACCACTGATCTGGTGATTTGCTTACTACAGTGTCTGCATCTTGGTTATCACGTGAGCTGTTTGTTTCCTCTTTAGTCTTGACAGGGGTGGGGCAAGAGCAGTAAAAATGGGATAACATGCCTAGGTCTTCAAAGATCACATGACTTTCCAAATTTGAGATATCTCCTTGAGTAGCCAAGATGGTATCAGTTTTGTCTGAATGTAGGTAGTGCCTCCAAAACATGTTTTTAATTCAGCACAGTGGGACACTATCAATGATTGATCAAGCAGAAGAGCTCTGCAAGAAAACCAGCACAAGATTGTTTTTCAGTTTCTGAACAGGGATAGGGTTAGCTCAAGCTCTCTATAAAGCTGCTTGTCTTAAAACAGATACTAAATCACTGCTTTTTTTGGAAGATGTACAAGCAGCCAAGATCCAAAAGGAACATCCCCATCACTCTGGATAACGCACCAGTGATCAAATGACTGATTACCTGTCAGCTGCATCACATTGGCTAGGGGGAAATTCAATTTTAGTAGCTCTCCCCAGCTCATGAAACCCTAATAGCCTTTAAAAACCCCTTATAAAATCACCCAACTGAAAGCGGGGATATGGTTGACTAAAACAAAAGTCAGCCCACTGAATTATGTCCAGAGTCACTGATTTGAGGGGATTAAGAAGGAGGTGATCAACATTGGTGTCCAGATCCACTATGCAATATGTGACTTGAGCCAGACAAAAGTAAGCTGTTGGATGAAACTAGAGCTCTTTAAAGAGACAATGTGGCACCGTTTCTTGTAAGGGATATACGCTTTGGAGAAGGTTAGGTTACCCAACAAACTTGCACAGGATGGAAATAATTATGTGCATGTGCAGAACCAGTTTGATCATGGTGGAGCAGCTAAATGTTGAACCAAAGAGAATTTGATTCAAATCTCCATTTAGACGTGAAAGTCACTGAACGGTCTTCAGCCAGTTGCTACTCGTCAAACTAAACTATCCCACAAAGCAGTTATAAGAATCAAATTGGATAAGCCATGGGTGCTATCATGCAGGCATTGGGAGAAGGGTGGAATCCAAATGTTGATCATTTTACTTGTGTTAATGTTGTTGTTGTTGTTCAGTCGCTAAGTCGTGTCCGACTCTTCGCGACCCCATAGACCACAGCACACCAGGCCTCCCTGTCCTCCACTAGCTTCCTGAGTTCGCCCAATTTCATGTTCATTGCTTCAGTGACACTGTCTAACCATCTCATCCTCTGCTGCCCCCTTCTCCTTTTGCCTTCGATCTTTCTCAGCATGAGGGTCTTTTCTAAAGAGTCCTCTCTTCTCATGAGGTGACCAAAGTACTTGAGCTTCAGCTTCAGGATTTGTCCTTCCAGAGAGCAATCAGGCTTGACTTCCTGGAGGATTGACCGATTGGATCTCCTTGCAGTCCAGGGGACTCTCAAGAGTCTTCTCCAACACCATTATTCAAAAGCATCTATTCTTCGGCACTCTGCCTTTCTAATGGATTTGTGTTAATATCTATGTTTAATACAATAAATTGTTGATAAATAATTTTTATTTCAAATGTAGCTTTTCCATTTAAGGAGCAAGTGAAAAAGAATAAGGTTCCTCCTACCAGGTATTATAAATTGGAATGTCTCATTTAAAACTTGGCTGAGCCTTTGACTACTGATATGCCTGTACTTAGTACTGTATCTGAGCACAAAACAAGAATCAAATCACGCAACACCCTTTTATTATACAAACATTGAACATTTGCTACACCAAACTAACCTAGATCTGTTTCTCAAACTGTGGGTCAGGATCCACTTGCTGGATCACGACCTGATGTCAGATGGGTCACAGAAAGCTGGGAGCAGCCATCTTGGAAGCTGCAGATCTTATTCTTGCTTTATTTCTTTTGTGAGTGCTAACAGTTTGAATTTTCAAATGAGGAGATTTTTTAAAAAATTATTTTTAGTTCAGAGCTTTTAGATAATATTTTATCCTAAACTTGCTTTCTATCAGGGACTTTTCATGGTTGTGCAATTGCTGCAGTCCAAGAATGCCAGTCTGCATTCCAGGATTGTCATTTTAGTATGTCACAATGATGTCACTCCCTGCTTGATGATGTCACTTCCAGCTATCACATCACTTCCAGGTTAATGACATCACTTCTGATGGGTCCCGACCTGCATGCCATTCTAAAAAGAGGGTCCTGGTTTAAAACATTTGAGAACCACTGACCTAGATTATGTAGACTAGAATCTACTTCCTGACTAGGGCAACATCTTTGAGAAATCACACAATTTATTACAGACATTTGTGTCTACAGGTTCCCAATAAATGTTGACTTCTTGTAAAGGCTTTTATAAATTGATCTTTTAGTCAACACTGATAAAACTAGTAGAAGCAGCAACGCTTTCCCATCTCCAAACATAAAATAAGTGGTGATGGACAGAGGAGTGTTTGTAGTATTGATCTCTTCTTTCTTTATGAGCTCAGAGTGGCCAGGATCCAGAAAACTGCACAATTGATTCCACAACAACAGCAAGACTTCGGCTTTGTGTTTAAATTTTGCTCTGGAAGATGCTCTGGAAATGCAGAGGACTGGCAAAGGCAGTTTGTGACGTGGCATGGAGAACTTGTGTACACAGAAAAAGTATCAAAAATCATACTATTCACACATGACCCCTTCAGGCAGCAGTGAGCAGTGTAGCACTTTGCTCACTAGGCTTTCCCATTCCATTTTGGAGAAATCAAGGGGGAACGGAAAAGCACATCTTGTTATCTGTGCAGTGTGGGAGGGTGAAGGAGAATGGTTAATAATCCACACCAGTACAGTTCATACTGCTAGACCAATTAAGTTAACATAACGCTATCCAGTTTACAAAAAGTTTCATATTCATTGCAGTTGATGAGTAGCTTTCCCTTAGTCTTTCTTCTTGGCCAGAGACATTCTGGGGTATGCAATGACTCTTAGGAGCTCTTGAAGAGATAATACAAAAACACTTCCCAATAGGCTAAGACAAGGCTGTCCAAATCCCACCCATTGGCCAGGTCCAAGGTTTGGGGAAACCCATCCGCCCTGTGATCAGCATTTATTGTTCCATTGAAGTGTCACTCCATTTTCAAGCCGCTATCGGAAGAGAGATGCTCTAGGCAGTTGCATCTATGCCTGGGCTTTCCAGAAGGCTATGCAGCAGGATGTTGGGCATAGGCAGCGGCGTCATGCAGCCGGAACGCTGGGCGGGAGGAACGGGTGAGCGGCAGCGGGGGCGGGGAAGACGGCGAAACGGAGCGGTACACAAGGGGCGGGCTGCCGCTCACCCGTTCCTCCCGCCCAGCGTTCTGGCTGCATGACACCGCTGGGCATAGGTGTGACTGCCCAGAGCATCCCTGCCACTATTGCTGCTTGAAAATGGAGCAGTGCTTCAACGGAACAGTATGTGCTACTTGGGACAGGGAAGGGTTTCTCGTTGCGTAGTGGTTGCAAGTTTGGCAACCATTGGTCTAGGAGGTCAATATTTCTCAAAATGTGGGTTGCAACCTGATTTTTGGTGGATTGCAAGCCTGCTGCAACAAGGAAGCTGCAGAGTAAACAGGTGCGCAACCCACTTCATTGGCCACACCACACCACTTCCTGGTCCAAAAATTGGGTCACAATCTACCAGTGGTGTGGTCACAACCCACAGTTTGAGAACTCCAGCGCAGTGCGGCAAAGGAAGCAGGTCACCCACTGGCGCAACCCGGAAGCGTATTCTGGGTTGTGTGCCATTTTAATCTGCCTTGGTGGGCCCTGAATCCACTTTGGACAATGCAGAAATGTGGAGACCCCTGGTCTAGATAGTCTTTATATCAAGCTAGTACTGATATAATTCCTAAATATTTAAACTTACTATGCACAAATAGAAAACAGAGGTAGAGGCAGTAGATGTTTAGCACTAGTGCACTATTTCATAGTCTCCTACACGGCCAGCATGGCATGGTGACCTTTATTAATGGGCAGCGCAATCCTACAGTGCGTGCAGCGCTGGCACAATGGCGTTGAGCTGGTGCTGCATGCCTAGCGCTGATGCGGGGGTGCTGACTGGCTGCCCCGCGTCGGCGCTAAGGCCACAGAGCTGCTGGCACTGCTGACCCTGTAGCACGCGGCAGCGCCTCCCTTGTGTCAGCCAAAGCTGGCTGGCACAAGGGAGGCACCATGACAGCGTGCCCCGGGGATTGGCGGGAGGAGGGCAGAATGTGGGCAGGACGAGGGCAGGGCATGGGTGGGCCTCGGATTCGGCCATAAGGCTGAATCCTAGGCCGGTTGGAGAGGCCACATGGCCCTGATTTGGGCTGCGCCGTCTCCTCGGTTCTGTGCCCGCTCTTTAGCCGGCACAGATCTGGGGAGCGCATAGGGGAGGTTGGAGCCTCACCTTCGGTAAGGGGATGAATGTTCCCTTGCCACAGGGAGGCTCCAGGCTCCCCGACCCAGTGTTGGATATGGCACTGGCCAGCTGGCCTTGCTAGTCCAGCGCTGGGTTGCATTGTGCCCCAACATCTTTATATCTCACACATCTAACTTATAGCTGCAGTCAAGCTTAGATCAAATATTTATTATTAATAATAATAGCAACAACAACAACAATGACAATACTAATATTTTCTAAATTAAGGTACAATTCATGTCATAGTCAATGATAAAATTCCAATTCATTCTGGCTCTGAATTGAGGTACAGTACTGCTCAATTGCTATCACCAATGCAAACTGATTCTTTTCACTTAAACTGTCCTGTGTGGTGAAACAGAGACCTCTTGTGGTGTTTTTTCACAATGGCACCGCATGACACACAAATATGCATCAGCAATATCCGATCAACTTCACAAACACAGAACTAGGGGACGGATGATTTCACTTATTCTAAGAACAGTCATTTATTTAGCACATATTACACTGCTGCAGGGGGAAGGGAATTGGAGGAGGAAATAAAGAGGTGGACACCAATAGCTGGGATTAAACTGATCATCACTTTATTAAAGAATCATGGGCACAGCATTCTAGCTGTTAAAAGTGGCATGAAAGGGGTTGTTGATCTCATCCATTGAGATGCTCATGGAGCCTGGCATGAAACCAACTGAGCTCGCAATCCTAACCTGGAGCAAGGCTGGCACAGTTAGGTCAGCAAAGTTTGGCCTGCACACTTGACACCATAAAGTATGCTTGGACCACTCTCGGAGTCAGAGAGGATGGTGCACTTCTGAGCGCTGGCCTCTCTGACTCTGAGAGTGGTCCAAGCATACTTTACGGTGTCCCTTGTGCCAGCCAAACCTTGCTGGCCAAACTGTGCTGGCCTAACTCCAGGTTAGGATTGCACTCTGAGATAACTTTCTGGCACAACTCAGCTCAACCTTAAACGGCACCAATAAACAACGTGTTGTTGCAAGAAGAGGTAAATGTGAGGCAGGGTTCCCAGTTGAGCATCCCCCCAGCCATGTACTGTATAATATTTCATTTCAGCTGCGCTCAAAGTGTTCACTGCAATACCAATATATAACTTCATTATATAGCATTATGAAAGAGTAGTACTTGAAGTGTTTCATTTTTCCTTTCTGCTATTTTTATTCAATTGTAAGCTATTCTTTGAAATGGCAAACCACCTGCAAATTGCAGACTGTATCCATCTCTCTATTCCTGAATTCCCTGACCTGTGTCAAAAGGACCTTAACCAAAACAGGGCCATCCAAAAAGGTAAAAAAGATGGAGGTTTCTGGACACTCACTGAACACTGGAGGCTTGACGGATTCAGAACTTAAAAGCAAAGCTCAAAGGGAGAACAACGTTTTATTTCCTGAGGAGTCAAGGGAGGGAGCCAAGTTGCTCTCTCCTGAAGAGAGATGTCATCGTGCACTGGAACACAGACTTCCTACCCTGAAACTTGTGGAACAAGTGGGGGAAGGAAGACTTTCAAATTCAACTGATCAAGGGCCCAATCCTATCCAACTCTCCAGCATTGATGCAGCTGTGCCATTGGGCTTTGCAAAGCATCCTTGGAGGGGCAGTCATGGAGGCCTCCCAAGGTAAGGGAATGTTTGTTCCCTTATCCTGTGGCTGCGTTGGCGTGGAAAAGTAGGATAGGATTGGGCCCCGAGATTATTAGGGAACTGTTTTAGCATAGGAAACCATTTGAATTGCCCATGAAACTTAGAAAGCACTCCTAACGTTCCTGGAGTTAGGCCGGCACAGTTAGGCCAAGAAAGTTTGGCCGACACAAGGGGCACTGTAAAGTATGTTTGGACCACTCTCAGAATCAGAGAGTCCGGCACACAGATTTGCACCATCCTCCCTGACTTCAAGTGTTCCCAACACATTTTATGGTGTCCCTTGTGCAGGCCAAACGTTGCTGGCCTACATGTGCCAGCCTAACTCCAGGTTAGGATTGCGTTCTAAGACTCAATTTGTGAAAGAGGAGGGAGCAGTTGAAAGAGAGAGAGAGAACACTCTGGTAAAACTGAGCGGAAGGAGAGAGTGAAACAAAGCTAGGAAGAGAGCAAAAGAGAGGCAAGACCAATTGTTCAATGCTGAAGACTCCTATCCAGCCCCTGCAGCCTAACAGTTTCATCGAGAGTATGTTTACTCTGAAATAAACCCTACAAAATCTAGTGGGACTTACTCCCTAGATAATACACATACTGCATCTTTTATTACCAGACGCCTTTTATAATAATACAGTAAGCAGTCAAAGTCAATAAGCAAAGCAGCAAATTAGCTCTCCCTAAAACATTCCTAGCCGTAAAAAGAACATTCAGCTCAAAATATGCTTAAAAAACAGACTTGTGAACAAGCTGAATAACCATCCCAGATTGGGAGGACTTAAATTTCAATGTACAAGGCTCATCAGGCAAGGCTCATCAAAGAAAGATACATTTCCTGCAGAATTCCCCCCCCTCCTGCAAAATTTCTACTGACACCAACATAGGGGTTGTCTCCAAAACAGTAGGATATTGAATGAAACCAAGCCTATTCAATTCTGGAGCCAACATTCTACAAACCACTGATTTCTCCTGGACAACCCAAAGTCATGAACCAATACTCCTTACCCCATGTAACATGATAATGGCCCAAATAGGGCTGATCAGATCTGTGCCACCAAAATCGGCAGCGCAAATCCATGCAGCCTGGATTGGGGTCGGGCCATCCAGGTGGGGGTTACGATTGGCCCCAAGTGCCAAATCCTGGCACCACATCCCTCCCCAGGATGGTCTGCCCAAGGGCTCATACTCCCCCACCTCCCTGCCTGCCCTCCTCAACCCCCACACACAGTGGTGTCTCTATAGGGAGGGCAGAGCTCCAAGTTTTGCCAGAAGCCTTACCTTGCAGTGGAAATCACTCCTCTCCTGCACCGTTTTAGCCAATCCTCACAGGGAAAAGCAACATCTTGGTGTTGCTTACTGGCTACAGCAGCAAGGGAGAGGAGGGATTTACATGACAGGGTAAGGCTCCTTGCAAAACTTAGAGCTCTGCCCTCCCTGTAGAGACGCCACTGCCCATACGTACCGGCCAAGCTTGGCTGGCCTTACCAGGCTGCTGCCAGCACACATCTTTGTGTTGACCTCACTTCTAGAGTCATTGGAAATTCGATGTATGGCATGTTTGCAACACTCCTGGGCTGGTAAAAGGGACTTGTGCTGGCCCAGTCCAGGGCTTGGATTCCACTCATGGACACACAGATTGGTCACTTTACCACAAATACCTCTTAATTGCCTTTTTCAAAAACTCTTCTCCACCTACTCAAAGATTATTCTTTTCCCGATCTGCAACTTGGCATTATTTCCCTTTAAAACCAATGGCTTCTTCCTGAAATGATCCCAGCCAATCTGGAATCATGCAGGGAAGTTGGTGATGGTATGTAGTCATGTACATGCGTGTCCCAGTATCCACTGATTCGGCATCCATGGATACTGGAGACGCCTATTAAAAAGATAGGAGAACATTAAAACAAATCTTTTATTAGCTTATTGCAGGAAAAAAACTGATGTTCCTTTATCTTTAAAAGGCGTCCCCAGTATCCACGGTTCAAAGTATCCATGGTGGGGTCTGGAACAGAACCCCAGTGGATGCCCGTACTCAGATTTGGCTGCATGATTTCATCACCAAGCCAAATCAGGAGAAAGAATTATTTTAAATGAACAGACTTTCTGACCATGGCAGCCAATCAGATTTGGCTATGTGATAATGAATGATAGAGTCCACAGTGAGTGGATGAGAATTCTTGTCCTGTCTTGCAGCCTCACCCAAATAATTGTGGGCACAGATTTTTATAAAAATGTATTCTGTTTTGCCTCATCTCTGTGCTGAGCAAAGATATCAACATAAGACTGTTCCCAATGTTCACATCATATTAATGATTTCCAGCATTACTCTCCAAATGATTCAATAAGCAGCCTATCATAAAAACAAATCACACTATATGCAAACAAAGTTTTGCCAGAGTCAATTGCAGCTATTGGCAAAAACCACATTTGCTACATCCTGTGGCTGAATATATATTAGCCCTCACTGCTAAAGTAGTTTGGCAGAGAAAAATTATCCTTTATAATACATCTGCACTGTGATCCACTATATATAATGAAATTTTGTCTATGTTTCCCAAATCACCACAGTCAGAAAAAGGTGAATAAAATTTCAGACCCTGTTTCTATCCACCACATTCTGTAGTGTGATACATAAATTCCCTTCATGGTCAAGTGCAAAATGGAAGCATCCAATTGGCTTAGGTCCTACATTTCTGCTGTAGCTAGACAATAATCATAGTATTCAGCAGCATCCAATTTATTCTTGGAGCTAGTTAGTTCCTTCTGGGGAAAAAAAATCATTTACTATGCAAACAGAACAACAGAACACCAACACAGCTTGCCCTTCTAGCATTTAGTTAAGTGCTAGTTTATGCCGGTAGACCTACTTTGAAGTCACTCTATGACTTGCATCTGAACATGTGAACTACCCCCACTGAAAAGCATTGTCAGAGAATAAGGCACAAAAAGCACAAAGCAAGACACAGGCTGGCAAAGTTTGGCCTGCACAAGGGCCACCATAAAGTGAGTTTGGAGCACGCTTGGAGTCAGGGAAGGTGGCTCACATCTGTGTGCTGGCCTCTCTGACTCAGAGAGTGGTCCAAACATACTTTACGATGTCCTTTGTGCCAGCCAAACTTTGCTGGCCTAACTGTGCCAGCCTAACTCCAGGTTAGGATTACACCCAAAACTCTACCTGTGATATCTGATGGGTGATTATTGTTCCACATGTCATCCTTTTAATGCTGAAGTCAGTGAGGCAATGCACGTGTGAATTCATTCAGAGAGATTAACATGCATGTGTGAACTCAATCCAAAATCTCAGAAATTGGAAATAACAAAAAAAATATTTGCTTAAGACTGGTTCCAACATTGCCAACTGGGTAAAAATACCCAGAATTTCAAACACTATGATAAAATTTGGGTCATCACTGTCCTATATTCAAAAGTTCCTGCATCCATGGAAGCTTCCCACTGTATTTTCTGTCCCCCAGCAAAGTTCTCAGATTCTTTTGTAGTCAGTGGCAGGGAATCCTTGGCTGATTTGGACATAGAAATGACAACAAATTGGAGCAAACAAAGCTGTCCTTGCGTGAACTGCAACATGACCTTTTTAGCCTTTGGATTCAACATGGCACGACTTCTTACAGTATAAATCCAGTACATACAAATTCCTTGTTCTGAGATCATTCTTAGTTTTAGGCACGAGCACAAATCCACAGTTGAGCAAATAATAATAATGATGATAATAATAAGAAGAACCTGAAAAAATCATAAAATATTGGGACTTGACAATTGAAATTGGAAGATTATGGCAAAAACGATCCAAAGTAGTGCCAATTGTCATCGGGGCGCTTGGATCTATTTTGAAAAATCTACAAAAACATCTAGAAACCTTGAAGATCAATGATATAAGAACATCTGACCTACAAAAAACTAGGTTGTTGGGAACATCATACATCTTATGCAGATACTTGGATAACTCATAGGCTCTTGGTTAGAGCTTGAATTGCCAACAAAAGACCAGTCTGTGATATTTGTGATCTTTTTATCATTTTGACTGTGTATAAGTTAATGAATAATAATAATAATAATAATAATAATAATAATAATTATTATTATTATTATTATTATTATTATTATAAAATCATCATCATCATCATCATCATCATCATCTGCACACCACAAACATAGCAAAAAACCAACAGGGTCAACTCAGAGTAGCTAATGGATCATAAGCATTCCTAAAATGCACACAGAACATTTCTGAGTGATGACATGTGCATTGGGCCGGCCCAACCATGGGCAGATTTATCTGCCTTTCACCTTGGGTCTGCCACTGCCTCCCTCCAGCCTTCTGTGGGCATAAGCCAAACTAATCAGCTTTCTAGAAGCAAGCAGAACACAGATCATCTGCTCCCTTGCCATACTCTGTTACACAGTTTTCCCCAACCAGTGTGTGGGATTTCTAGTTTTATGGAAATAGGCTCTGCAAATGGAAAACTCCTTCATTTGTGTGACCCCTTTAAATAAAACCTGGAAGTCTGGAATTTCCTGGTTTGCAAAAACAGCATGATGGATCATGGTCCAGAGCTTTGACTATATTTGGCACACCGTGACCGAGGTGGCTGCAGCCTTGAGGCGGTATGGCGTCAGACGGCATCTGTGGTTACTCCATCCCTGCATGTGCAACAAAATGTCCCGTTGGAAGGGGAACCCTTACTTACAGGAGTGCTGCCATCCGACAAAGTGTTCATACTGATAGAACTGCTCATCTTATCAGACGACAAGGAAGGCGGGGATGGGCTGCGCTTCTCCAGGTGGTCCTGGTTCGGTATGTCTTGGCGCTGTAGATAGTCACGCCATGCTCTTTGGATTCTGGGTGCAAATTGAAATATAGGTGAGAATAGGCATAGCTTACGCACTCACGCACAACCGTAATATTTTTCTCCAGTCAGGCAGGAAGGCAACTTTGCAGAGCTAGAATGAGATTTTAGACCAAGTCCAGATTGTGCAAAAAACCAAAATTTAAAATTAAAATATTTTGACTTTGACCACAGTTCAGCCCAAATGAAGCACTTCTATTTAAACTTAGAACCCAATCCTGAACCCGGGGAATGCCCAAGAGTACAGCACAGCCTCCGCAGGGAAAGGGGACTGTTATGGTCCTGACCCACTCCAGGGTTCACCGACCTTTTATTTGGTTTCTTTGCTTTTGGGGTAATCCCCAAACCAAAAGAAGAGGCTGGATGGAATAAGGAGTGTTCAGTTCCTTCATTTAAAGCTCACAGGACTACTGTGACTCATCACCATTTATTACAAACTATAAAAAACAAATTTCCAATTACAGATAGGCAATTCTAAGAGTAGAGAAGCATACATTCAAATACAAGTAAAAAGAAAGCAGAGCACAAATAGCTAGTTCCCAAGCTTACCCAGCTCACAAAGAGGCTTCCTCCCTTTTTGCTCTAAACCTCTTTTAACTCCAAATCTTAGCCAGATCAGGTGGCCAACATTCCCCTTTTCATAATCGTAGTACCTTTCTTTCAGATGGTACACGGAGAAAGTCAAGGTAAGGCCTTAAAAGGGCCAGTACATTACAGGGACATTCATTGCCTTCCCCTGTAGGAAAGGCACAGGGCAGGCAATGGGTCTAATCACTTCTGCACCAGCTATTTAGCTAGTGCAGAAACAAAGGCCTACAGATAAGTGCTGCGTGGCCTTACTTGGAGGTTGGGAACCGGCAGCAAGAGTCACCTCCAGTCTTACCCGACTCCACCCCTCCCTTCCACCCCAGAATGCCCTCCCGCCCCACCCCAAAAGGCCACATCACTGGTGAGTGGCAAACACACTGGTGACCAGTGCTCCCTCCGGGATGCGCATGACCAGCGTTGCCATAACGCCACCCTAGTGCTGGCTGCAATAGCTTACTGCTAACATTGGAGATGCTTTACAGCGCCATATGCAACAGTTGCCCGGGCAGCAAGAGTGTACAGTCTGCAGTAATGGGTATAGGATTGGGCCATAGAAAGAGTTCAGTATGTAACTGAGGCTGCAATCCAAAATGTATTTACCGAAGAGTAAGTACCACTGAAGAAAATGATGCAACATGGCTCTCTGACTGAAATAAATGTGTCTTCAAACTTCTGCTGTATCATGACATTAACGGTGCAATCTGATATATATAAAAGGCTGCACACTTTCCTGGGAATGTGTAATGGCCAGTGCCAGCACCCCCCCCCCCAAATCATCTGGGTGTCTCCTGGCCTCTGGGAGCCCTAGTGGAGTTTTTTTTCCCAGGGGAAACATCCAGGAAAGTTTGGACACAGACCAAGAGCCCCAGCTGTTGCTAATTGCACTGGGTAAATTATCATCAGTGGTGTAGTTCAACAAGCGTCTTGTGTGGGATTGGCCAGCTAATTAACTCCTGGCCATTCAGCTGGTGTTTTAGCCAATAGAAGCCTGGCTTTGCGGCTTTTACCTGGCCCCCGGACCTTGTGAACGCTAGCAGGCTGCGGTGTCTGGAGGGTCGCCTGAACACTCCCCCAGATTCTGCTGGAGGCTGTGTCGCCTGGGGGAGGATGCCTCATTGTAAGTACGGGTGCCTGGAGACACCTCTGGGGTTCAGAGGTGCTCCTGTGTTCCATGTTTGTGGTTGTTGTATAATAGTCTTGTCATTTATGTGTAAACTAGCTTTGAACACTATTTATTCCTTCCTCTGACCAAAAGAGCCTGCAGCTCCTGGCAGGAGCCGTGGCTGTGGCAAAACAGAATGTCTGAAAATTCAGTGAGGCTTCCTTCTGAGTAGACATGCCCCAAATTGTGCTGTAAATTCTACTGCATTTAGCTAAGCTTACTCCCAGGCAGGGCTATAGGACTGCAGCATTAGTTGATGAAGTTTAAGACTGTGTTGCAGTGTTATATGGCTGCTTGCTAAATGCTATATGAAATCTAATCAAACAAAATTGGGAATGTTGAGGAAAGAAAATCAATTTAAATATACATTTATGCAAGTCTGAGTTAGGAGGATTTGCTTGAGATTTTTCCTCCAAAAAAAATTTTTTTTACCCCTACTGTCTTGCCCAAACAATCTTGTTTTTCTACAAACAGTAAGCCAACCTCATGTGTTCAGATCAAGAAATACAATACAGTCTCATTTAATAGACAGAGATACAAGCAGATTTATTTGCTGCCTTTTCTAGCCCTGTTGATACTCCCAGTCTGAAAAGAGGTTTCCCAATAATAATAATGATTCTTTTAAATAAATAAAAAAATTCAGAAAACCAGTGCTGTTCTCCATCTCAGTTGTGCGATATTTGACACCAGGTGGCAGTGTAATATCAAATAAGCCCTATCAGATTTTGATTTGGAATAGATTTATAGGAAATCTTGTGGGTAATACAGAGAATGGGCTATTCAGATGGAGAAATATATATAGGGTGGCTTGGGAAACAGGGGTCTGATCTGATCCAATCCCTCCCTCTCCCCTCATGCCTCCTAATCAACTCCCCCTCCTGCCAACAACATGCCTCTGCCACCAATTTACCAGCATCAGTGGAGGGCTTAGGAGCCAGATATCCATTTGCAGCAGCAGCAGCAGCCCTGGCTTTTGCACTGCAATAGAGGGACTTAAGGGCCAATCCTAGCCAACTTTCCACCACTGATGCAGCTGCAATGCAGCCTCAAGGTAAACAAATGTTCCCTTATCTTGAGGAAGCCATCCTGACTACCCTCTACCACCACAGCGTGCAGTGCATGCCCTGTTGGCACAGCTACATCCGCGCTGGAATGTTGGATAGGATTGGGCCCTTACACATCCCAAATGCTGGTTCTGTCACTGAAAGACTCCAGGATGATAGCAGGCTACCCCTACTAACTGGCAAGAGGCACGTGGTGTTCCTCTGATATTTAGCAGGGGGTGAGTCAATGCCCCTCTTCACCCCTGCGCAGTGTCTTTTCTAGTGGCTGTTGCTGGTGGAGTTCTGCATTTTTTTTTTTAGCCCTTTTGGGACAGGGAGCCATTAAACTTTACTTTTTTGCCTGTAAACCACTTTGTGAACTTTGTGTGGAAAAGAGGCATATAAAGACTGATTTGATTGATTGATTGATTGATAAATATGATTGGACCTCATTCAGGGCACAATCCTAACCAACTTTCCAGCACTGACATAGCTGTGCCAATGGGGCATGTGCTGCATCCTGAAGCCGGGCGGCAGTCATGCAGGCCTTCTCAAGATCAGGGAATGTTTGTTCCCTTGCATCGGTGCTGGAAAATTGGTTAGGATTGCGCCGTCTGTGAAACAAGGGCTTGCCTTAATGAGTGTACTTATATGGGGCCAAGTACGCTGCCATTGTAATTTTCTGTTGGACTAATCTTAACCTTATGCCCAAGGGTGAGGAATTTAGGTACTTAAAAATCCAGGAAATCAACCAAATGAATTTTTCTAGAGTTGCCATATTTTGAAAGCAAACATAAAAGAGCAGACATTCCATCACTTACACTTTCACTTTCGATTCCAAGGGCTGTAAATTAAGGTGATATTTCTCAATATTATTCTCCACATCCATAGCAAGCTGGTGGCTGTAAAAGAGACGTTATCCATTAAAATCTATTTTAACATGACGTTTCTACAGGCACCATAAACATCTATCCGTTTAAAAGGGAACATGCTCCAGCTGCTTGCTCTAAAATGGGTCTCCTTTGAAAAACGGAGGATGAAAAAGCTGCGCTGGAAGCCAAACAGCCAGGCCTAAAATATGAAGGTGAAAGCAGCCTAACGGGTCAGTCTTGCAGTAATGTCCTTTCAGTGGCGTCTCTACAGGGAGGGCAAAGCTCTAGGTTTTGCAAGAAGCCTTACCTTGCAGTGAATCACTCCTCTCCTGCACCGGTTTAGCCAATCCTCACAGGGAAAAGCAACATCTTGGCATTGCTTGCTGGCTACAGCAGCAAGGGAGAGGAGGGTAAGGCTTCTCGCAACACTTAGAGCTTTGCCCTCCCTGTAGAGACGCCTCTGTGTCCTTTTGACTCCATTTCTTTATGTTTCTGATGACCCTGTCAACCAGTACAGTAGTCGATTCTCCAAATGAGACCAGTCACAGATCCACCAGAGGCTCTGCCCCGGGGCAGGGTCCAAGGAGGCAGCCCCCTGTGCTGGCTCCCCGCCCCCTACCATGCCTTTGCCACCCCCCTGCCATGCCCCCATGCCACACCAGGCTCCATTTTTGGAGCTGTTATAGCATAAGGGCGGGTGGGCCAAACTCCGCTTCCCTGGCTCGCCTGTTTGAGAGGTGAGCTGTCTCGCTGCTGCTGCCCCCCGCCCCGCTCCACCAGCATGGTGCTTGGGGCATTTGCCCCCTCAATCAACAACAGTAGGACTGCCGCTGCTTGGCAGTACGATTGCTGAATTTTATGTGACTACATCATAATTAGGGTAAGACTCCAGGTTATACTTGGCCTGCCATGAGCGCAGTTGTGGACCCAGCCAACCGGCCACCCAGGGACAGAGCAGGTCCGCCCCTTGGCTGTTTCCCCACCCCTCGTGTGCTACTCTGTTCAGCCCATTTCGGAGCTGTAGGATGGCAGGGGAGGGCAGGCGGGCCAAAACCATTTGCCTCTCTGAGAGGCGAGCCTCCTCATCACTGCCCTTCTCTCACTCCAGGAACACAGCGCTTGGGGCTTTCCCCCCCTCCCACATAATGGTAGGTCCGTGACTGCATGAGCACTGTTGGGAAGGGCTGTATTAACCCATGGCTGAGACCCTAGGCTTTCAGGTACTTTCAGCCCCCTGCAAGACTTTTCAGGAAAAGGAGGGCATGCCCCTAGCCCTTGCTACTGCTCCTCTACTCACACACGTCCCTCTGCTCCTCTTCCCCCGACTCCCAAGCCTGTGGGCAGCTCATGCCATGGGTCCAGCTGGCACTGCAAAGAGCCCTGGCCAGCCAGGGAGGAAGGAGGGGTAGGTCGGTGTTGCACTGCCCGCCTCCAGTGGAGCTGGGTTGGCAGCTGGCCGAGTGCACAGACACCACGACTCAGCCCTGGCACTGAACATGCTCGGCCTTGCGATGTCCCCTCCGGCTGCCCTGGGAAGCAAAGTCGAACATCCAGCCACACAGGTGCCACTTGGGCCTGGATTGCCGACTGTCCACGGGTGCTATGGGCTGGGCCTTTGCAGGAGCTCCGCAGAACAGTGGCTCGGCTCCCTGTGGCCAGGGCAAACTGCTCGTAGCCTTGCGCAACAGGGACCAGCGTGGGTCTTGTGTTCCAACCAGTAGTGTCATCTAATGGGTACGCTGGGCGGGAGGAACGGGTGAGTGGCAGCCCGCCCGTTGCATAACACTCCGTTTCGCAACGGGCGGGCTGCCGCTCACCCGTTCCTCCCACCCAGCGTTCCCGTTAGATGACACTACTGGTTCCAACATTGGGGGGCGCAATCCTAAACTGAGTTAGGCCGGCATAAGCTAAGCCAGCAAATTTTGACCGGTACAAGGGACACCGTAAAGTGTGTTTGGACCATTCTCGGAGTCAGAGAGGCCAGCACACAGAAGTGAGCCATCCTCCCTGACTCCAAGAGTGGTCCAAAACTATTTTATGGTGGCCCTTGTGCTGGCCAAACTTTGCTGGCTTAGTTTATGCCGGCCTAACTCCAGTTTAGTATTGTGCTCTGGGACAGGTTAGGATGACGGTGCCAAATTGACAGGCCCTAATCCCTGTGGGCCCCCTAGGCTTCAGCCTAGTCAGTCTAAAGGATAATACAGCCCTGCTGATGGGCTGAACTTTTCTTTAAAAGACAGCTGAGTCAGGCCCTTCCACATATGGGGACCTTGGCAAGAGGAGGGCTTTCATCTTATTCCCTGCTGCAGGCCTGATTCTCTCTCTCTCTCTCTCTCTCTCTCTCTCTCTCTCTCACACACACACACACACACACACACACACACACACACACACACACAGAGAGAGAGAGAGAGAGAGAGAGAGAGAGAGAGAGAGAGAGAGAGAGAGAGAGAGAGAGAGAGAGAGAGAGCAGTTGGATCAAGAAAAATGTTTGGATTGGGGTTGTTGTTTTTTGTCAAATAGCAGATATAAGAACCCCAATCCAGACTGGCACCAAGGGGGTGGGGTGGGGTGGGGGAAGGGAGTGAAGTTAAAGCCCCTTGCCATTGTTATGATCCACAGGGGGCCCAATCCAGCAGCTCTTCTGAGACAGAAGCACGCATCTGTCAGCGCTAATGACTGGTTTAACACAAGGTATAGTTTGACCTTTAGATGACATTTTGCCTTCAGCACTACCAAGCAAGCGGATCATGAAACGCTTAATCCCTGCAAATATTTTTCACTTGTCATACCACCAAGAAGCTGAAGAGCTAAGTTTCGGAATAAAAGCAAATTCATCTTTGCTGTTATTACTATAAGGAAGCTGTCTAAAGAACTCCATCTCAGCCCACCAATTAAAATTATTCCCACTGATTAATGAATTAAAGCTGTAGTAGACTAATCAGCCAGTTAAACCAAGTTAAGGTCGAAGCCCTCATTAAAATCTATGCAAACCATTTATCTGGCAATCCAAATAAACTTCAGTACGTACTTTTCAAGTAAATATTTGCCATCGCTAACTTGCTCCAAGGTCCGCTGCAGTCTTTTGAGTTCTTCCTGTAGCAAGACAAAAAAGATGCAGATACCGACATTAGTTTAATTTGCTAAATATTTATTTTGAAGCAAGACAGTGAAACCCTCATAAGGTTGGGATCATCAAACAGTAGTGCTGCTCGCTCGCTCGCTCGCTCGCTCGCTCGCTCGCACGCTCTATCTATCTATCTATCTATCTATCTATCTATCTATCTATCTATCT
>JAJKFI010000002.1:50791458-50825796 GCA_029204185.1 Lerista edwardsae | reverse complement strand
TCTATCTATCTATCTATCTATCTATCTATCTATCTATCTATCTATCTATCTATCTATCTATCATCTGTGGTCTATTTTTAGATGGGAGATGGAACACCAGGCTGTGAGAAGCTGCAGTACCTGTTGTGGCAGAACGGTGTCACTGTGGAGCTGATTAGCCAGAACAGGAATGCTGTAAGAAGGCACAAGAATGAGTACGACTTTGAGGACCTGTCTAGGCTGGACTTACATCACCTACTGAAGCTCACTGTCACACGGCCAGAATTGAGAACCACACTGTGAAGGCTATACCTGGGACTGAGGATTCGGTGAATTGCACAAAACTGTATATTAGTAAAAACCCATTGAAAAAATGGTGGTTTAGACTAGCCTGCCCATGTAAGCCATCTAGGGTATTTGCTTCGGTATAGGAAAGGTGGAGTACAAATTCTTCAAAATGAATAAAAAATAAAATATCTTTCTAGATCAGCGGTCTCCAAAGTGGAGATCGCTGTGCATCAGCAAAACCCTTTGCGGCGCTACCAGCGCTTACTGTTCCACCATGACGTGCTTCTCCTGGGACCTGATATTTGCAGTGCGATGCTCCAGGAATTTGTGTATGCCCAGAACTCCAGATGCAATGCATGCTGGGGTGTCAGGCAAAAGATGCGACTTCCTAGAGCAGCGATGGCGAACCTTTTGGGCTTGGCGTGTCAAAACTTCGGAAAATGCTTAGCCTGACTCTGTTGGTGTGTCAATCCCCCGTCCCAAACAAAAGAGAAACTATCCTTTATATTCATTTATTTAAACCAGAAAACACAGTCCAGTCATTTGTGGTACTATGTATTATATATAGAAACATCAAATAATTACAGACAGAAACGTGAGTAGGAAAAACTCATTTTTGTCAGGTGTTGGTGAATGCTGGTGTGTCACCCCAAACATATGGCATGTCACTTTTGACATTCATGTCATATGTTCGCCATCACTGTCCTAGAGTATCCTGCAAAGATCTTTTAGAGCACTGCAAAGATCGAATGCCAGGAGAAGGTGGAATGGTAAGCTCTGGTCACATCGCAAAGGGCTTTCTCCAAGCACCGGATATGGCCCGTGGGCCATAGATTGGAGAGCCCTGATATAGATGAAAAGAATTTGCCATTTGAGTGGAAGGACCAGCCAGTGGCATCACTGTGGGTGGCATAATTGGATTTTGTCTGTAAAATGTTATGTAAACTTTCTTGTTGAAAAGCAGTAGACGATGATGATGATTTGGTGCAGCAGGAGTGAGAGTGACACTTGTACCCCCTTAGCGCCCTCTTATGGCTGGGACCTGGGGCAAATCACCCACCCCTCCCCTCCCTTGCTACATCACTGACACCAGCCCAATTCCAGCCAACCTTCCAGCACCAATGCAGCAGCAGTGCAGCCCCGAGGTAAGGAACAAACAATCCTTTACCTTGAGGCAGTCTCTGTAACTGCTTGCCACACGGGATGCAGTGTGCACCCTGTTGGCCTAGTTGCATTAGCACTTGAAAGTTAATTAGGATTGGGCTATAAGTGCATAGCTGGGCCCTGGATGTAACATAAATAGCAGCTGTAGTGAGGAAGGGAGCAGAGCCACTGGGGCTGTCCTGTTTCTGATTTGTTTACCAGTTCTGTTTACCTGTCCCACTAGTGCTGATGATTACATTAAAAAAAATTAAAAGCACAGAGTTCAAATTCTGGGTTTCATATGAAGTATAATTTGGCCCTCTGTCTTGAACCAGGATCTCAGCAAGCAGACACATGTGACGACTTGCGAGAAGAGAGTCTTGCACTTAGCTCCAGTGTGCTTAGGCACTACTGTGCAGATATAACCTAAGATGGCAATGAACCTTCTCACTGTCAGGTGATACTAGCCTTGCTCTTTACTCCGAGCAACTCATCCCTGGAGTGAAGACTAAGGGCACAATCCTAAACTGAGTTAGGCCGGCATAAACTAAGCCAGCAAGTTGGCCAGCACAAGGGTCACCGTAAAATACGTTTGGACCACTCTTTGAGTCAGAGGCCAGCACGCAGATGTGAGCAGTGGTGTCATCTAAATGATTTAAGAACAGGTACTCACTTTTGATTGGCACGTGTCGGGACCCGCCCACCGGAAGTGACGTCATAAGCCAGAAGTGATGTTGTGGCAAGAAGTGACATGAAAAAAGCCCTTTTTGAGGCCTCAGATGATTTTAAACTGACCTAACAGTTGCAACAGTATTCCACAGCACCCCCAGAACATGTTAAGGAGGCCTGGCATCATGTTAAAACCCCAGAGCAACTCATTTTTCAGTGGCAAGGAAAGGAAAGGCTCCGCTTGCTCTGAGAACATGCAGGCAACTCAAACATGCAGGAAATTCAAACGTTGCAGAGGGCGGAGTCGACGAGTGGGCGGGCGAATGGGCGGGGCCAGCCATAATCCTAGAAACGGGTACTCGCGTACCCCCGTGTACCCCCTGCATGACATCACTGGATGTGAGCCATTCTTTCTGACTCAAAGAGTAGTCCAAACATGCTTTATGGTGGCCCTTGTGCTGGCCAAACGTTGCTGGCTTAGCTTGTGCCGGCCTAACTCCAGTTTAGGATTGTGCTCTAAGTTGTTTTCAGGCAGCCCAACGCTGATATTGAGTTGTAAACAGATCTACACATCTCGGGGGATTCAAACCCATCGATCAAATTGTACATTTATACAGAGAACCCACTAATCAGTCAGATCTCTAATACAAGTCATAACACACATTGTGTTGTAACTTGTACTGCAGTATTTTCTTATGGACAGGTTGGACAGATTTCTGGAGGAGAAGTCCATCACAGTCTACAAGTCATGAAGGGTGGGCTAACCTCCTTATTTTAGAAGGAGGCTACCTCAGAATGCCAGGTGCAAGGGAGTGCCAAAAGGATGCAGGCATCTTCCTGTTATCTTGTGTGCTCCCTGAGGCATCTGGTGAGCCACTGTGAGATATAGGAAGCTGGACTAGATGGGCCTTTGGCCTGATCCAGAAGGGCTTTTCTTATGCCATTTTATCTACATGAGCTCCTCCAAACAACTGTCAGCTGTATTTTCTCTGGATAAGTTCCAGAGCACAATCCTAACCAGGAGTTAACAGCTAGGCCAGAAAAGTCTGGCCAGCGCAAGAGACAGCATAAAGACCATTTGGACCACTCTCAGGGCGCAATACTAAACTCAGTTAGGCCGGCATAAGCTAAATCAGCAAAGTTTGACCAGCACAAGGGAAACTGTGAAGTATGTTTGGACCACTCTCAGAGTCAGATAGGCCAGCACACAGACGTGAGCCATCCTCCCTGACTCTGAGAGTAGTCCAAAAACGCTTTATGGTGACCCTTGTGCTGGCCAAACCTTGCTGGCTTAGCTTATGGCGGCCTAAGTCCAGTTTAGGATTGCGCTTTCAGAGTCAGGGAGGATGGTGCATGTCTGATGGTGCATGTGTGCTGGCCTCTCTGACTCCAAGAGTCATACTTTACAGTATGGTGGCCCTTGTACCAGCCAAACTTTGCTAGCCTAAATGTGCTGGCCTAACTCCAGGTTAGGATTGCACCCCCAGTCCAGCATTCGGCATAGGTTTAATCAGTAGTAAAATACATGGCTCAGCCAAGCCAGACTTATCAGTATCTGTGAGGCTTAACATCACAACTACAAAAGACATAACTCTGAATTTGTGTCAGTTATCCATCGATGCTCTGACCCATCCTCCCTGCACTCAAAACATATAAATATCAAGGAATGGAATAACAGAGCTTAAAATTGCTCTACATTGAAAATAGGATAATTCAAATTTGATTTATTGTGCTATGACAATATATGTGGAGGAAATGTCTCTCACCTACGGGTAGAGCTAATCTTATCCTTGCACCTTCCCTCCTTTCAATGTTCCTGCCATCCTTTGCTTTTTTGTGTGTCATGGAGAATCCGGGTTATCATGAGAATACAGAACACACTCCGAAGTGTTTTCTATTATCAGAAACCTTTTACAAAATAGTGTCGCTGTCAGAGAATGGCCCTGCACTGCATCCCAGGTGCGTGGATACATGATTGATATTATCATTTTTTAAAAAGGTTTCTTTAAAAAAAAAACCTTCAAAGAAGCCTATTAATTATTTAAAAAGTGAACAGTAAAATTCGTAACAAAATCAAGGTGACAGCTTAGAAGGCAGCAACAAAAAATAATAATTAAAACCTAACATTTCTCATCGGTTAGGGAAGGAGCTTCTGGCACTATTACCCCTAAGCTGATTAACAGCTGAGCTGTCTCCAGCTGCCTTGTGTGAGGGGGAGTTGTGCCGAAGTCAGCTGCTTCTCTGGTGGGAGCAGGGAAGCCGCTTATCAGCCAGCAAGAAGACAAACAGGTGGCCAGAAAGGAGGACTAAATCCAGAAAGATCCACCTGCATGTGCGTAGTTCTTGGAAGATAGAACATGTCTGTAAAAATTGTAAAAACCTCCGGGTTTCTGAATAAAGTCTGCCTATGTAAACTGCCTTGAATTATAGTCATTAGAGAAATCTGGTGACCTAAGAAAGGCGGTATATAAATACAAGTATTATTATTATTATTATTATTATTATTATTATTATTATTATTATTATTATTATTATTGAGCTGTGCAGCTTCACAGAACTTGGCAACCCGGAAGTTCAGCCAGGTGAGGTCATCAGCGAGCACCCGAAAGTGGTGTTGCAACACTGCACAGGAAGAGAAGGGGTCTTTTCCCCCAACATCAGTGGTTTTCAAACTCAGGAAGAGTTTGCACCGCTGCAAGTGTGTGCGGGGGCAAGGCAAAGGCAGTGATGCGATTCCCAGGATTGCGTCGCTGCCTGGAGCAACAGGGACTGCGATTGCTTTACCTACTGGGCTCCGGGGTGGGTGGGAAGCCCTGAAGAAGCCTCTGTTGGTCTCTCCAAACATCAGGATAAAGAAAAAAGTGATTGCAACCCACTTCCGGGTTGCAATTGCAAAACCAGACATGGGGCATGTTAGCTTTATTCTGATGTTTGGTGAGCCCTACGGAGGCTTCCACAGGGCTCCTCACACACCCTGGAGCCCAGCGCTGCAACAGGTAAGGCAATTACAGCCCCTGTTCTCCCAGGCAGCAACCTTAAGAACACAAGAACAGCCCTGCTGGATCAGGCCAAAGGCCCATCTAGTCCAGCTTCCTGTATCTCACAGCAGCCCACCAGGTGCCCTAGGGAGGCATTAGACAACAAGATGCTCGCATCCTGTTGCCACTCCCTTGCACCCGGTACTCTGAAGTAGCCCACCACCAATGTAAGGAGGTTGCACAATCCATCCTTGCCTATAGCCCACGATGGACCTTTCCTCCAGAAATCTGTCCAATCCCTTCTTAAAGGCATCCCGACCAGATGCCATCACCACCTCCTGTGGCAAAGAGTTCCACAGATTAACTACCCGCTGGGTAAAAAAGTACTTCTTTTTATCTGTTAACCTTCCACCCTCCTGCCTTATGCCCTTAAAGGCACATCAGCAGAGGCTCTCGTGCTGGGGCATTGCCACACCCAAGTTTGTCAATTATCCAATGCCCAAGTTTGAAAACCTCTGCCTAATATGGATCTGGTTAGGGAGAAAAAAAGGCATGTGAAAAGGCAAAAGCTGGTGTAGCAAGACCTGGTTGAAGAAGAGAGATGGAGCAGAGGTGAAGTAGGATAAGGCCAAGCAAAACAGAGGTACAGACATGAGGTTGGTAGATGTCAAAGTAAAGGCCAAAATCAGCATCAGCAGAATTCCTAATAAGAGCATAGCAAGCAATTGCCTATCCGTGGAGAAAGCATCTTCCACTGTCAAAGGCCTTTTGCTGACATACTTATCATTTACACATGTTCTAGCCCCAGATTTAATAAATACAAAGTTATTCAAGCAACAACAACAAAAAATACTCAAAGAACCAGAATGGACTATACTAGAAAACAAACACATCATCTGTGGCTTAATATAACTTGCAACTCCTTTTTGTGCATCAATCATATGCTAATTTAACATGTGGTGGACTTGAAGGCAATTTAAGAAGCTCAGCTATTGCTTTATGTCTTTCTTTAGCTCATTAACTTCAGAATGTAATGTAAAAACAAAAGCCAATCAAAGCTGAGCAGGACTCAAAATAAATTAGCCTGCCTATTTGCAAGGTTAAAACCCTCAAGGTCAGCAAGGTTAAGATAATTAAAAAGACAAACTGAGGAAATTTGCATTGTACATTGGGCCACAGCTGACCTAGGAATAAATCAAAGGTTTTTGTCTGTCTGCAACAATCCCAGGCCCTTCTTGTTATCTGAATGGGCGGACAGTGAAGCTAGTGGGCGGGGTTAGCGGTGACGTAAATATACCCAAAACAATGCTGATTCCAAGCATTTCAAATGGGTTTTCGCATGATGTTTTGGACTTATTTGTTTACTCCTGAAGTAAAAACTTACCAAAATAACAACGTGTGATCGTGGAGAAACATCACTGGTAACCTAATTATGAGTTAATATGCAATTCCAAGGTTTAATTCCGCGTAATTATATTACTGAACATACCGGACGAAATGCCACTTGCTGTCTATTCAAACTCAGATTGCACTGCTTTGACAGACTTATTTTGACGCAGGCATGATTAGAGACGTTGAGATTAACTTTACCACACGGGCAGGGAGATTTTTGTTCATGACGCCGCCGCGGCAATCCTCCTTCGCGGCAATGATCTGAGATATACCCATGGCTTCAAGTCTGTGACGTCATGGCCAATCCAGTGTATCTAACATCCTTGGTTTGCAAGAAAACTGAGCATCAGACATTTCTAGAAGCCATCCTGAAGCTATTCTGCAGCCAGTGAAGTGCTGGGAGGTCCCAGAATTCCATGCAGCAGCTGGATAGTGCCTCAGAATACTTTGCAGCGCCACTGCCATTTACTGCTAATTTGGAAGTATAAGACAAAGAGGGATTGCTCAAATGGAGGACTTATTCCACAATGGTGTGCTTTCTATATAATATATTACCATATACCGTATAATATACAGCATAGATGGTCTGCAGGAACCTGATCTGATTCAACACATATGGCAGTGGTTCTCAAATCTGTTAGCATCGGCAATAGTGTAGCTACATATGGGGTGGGGATGGGACGCCCTAGGTGACCTCCTTAGGGGGGCGCCACCACTGCACCCCAAATTTCAAAAATCACAATTTTACGGAATAATATCAACACACTATATACCATTGGATGTGGAATTTCACAAAGAATTCTCTTAGAAAAACCGGAGTGTAATATCTTTATTTATTTATTTGAAGAACTTATACCCCGCCTTTCCCATGCCGAAGGAAATGCCCAAGGCAGCTTACAGAGAACAACAAAATACAATGTAACCACAATTAGTAAAACATTAAAACAACAACAACATTAAACTTTAACGGGAACGCAGAGAGTGTACAAGAATGAAGCTAGACCCAGTTCTCCATATCATGTCATTTGGAGGGTGGTGAACAAACTATGACAATATACCAGAGGGCAGACAGCCAACCATCATCCAAAGGTCAGATGAAATAGGTATGATTTAAGCCCAAAGTTATGGCCAGAAAACTAAAAACCGAAAATAAAACTTCTTATATAAAAATTGTGATTTGTTACAATTGTGGTTTTATGCAATAATACCATCATGCTATAGACGCAGATGCGGAATTTCACAAGGAATAAAAAAAAACTGGAGTGTAATATCTTCATTCTATCAAGTTATGGCCAAAAATGAAAAAGAAAAAATCTGTTTATGAAGGGGTGTCAAATATACAGCCTGTGAGCCTGCATAATGAGTCCATGAATGAGAACTTTTTTTAGAACCTTTTTATCTCCCCCCCCCCAACAAATTGCTTGCCTTGTCTCTTGGCCTGCAGCAGCAAGTAAACAGCTTCAGCAGCAATTGCACATTTGGGCCAGCAGGGGGAGCTGAGAGGAGGAAATGAAGCTCCCACCTATTAGGCACAGAGGAAGGCCAGTGCAAGCATGCAATGTAAGCAAAACCAAGTAAGAAACAAGTGTGTGTGTTGCTCCTAATCCACCCAGGCCTCCTCCTTGGCTCTTCCTGCCAGCCATGCCCATCTTCAGCTCAGTACAGGCCTTCTTCCTTCTCCAACCTCAGTAAGAGACAGTAAAAGGGAAGCGGGGTTTAAAATGGAATATACTGAATGCAAGACTCTCAAGAACTCCAAGTTGAATTGTGCTGGAAATGAAGGATACTGCTTTTAATGGGACATAACCAGCGATGGGATCTACAAATGAACAAGGGGAACACTGGGCGGGACTTACGCAGGGCTTCCGCGTGATTGGCTGCCCGTCTGTAGCGTTCCGCAGCTGTCCTGGCCTCGGGGGGGCTGCCCCCGGTTAGCACGCCCTCCGCTGCTTGCCCAGGCACCCGGCGTGACCCTCACCTGTCCCCCGTGGTGAGCAGGAGCCCCCCCCGAGGCCAGGGCAGCCACGGAACGCTACAGATGGGCTGCTACTCAAGCGGAAGTCCCGCCTACGTCCTGCCCAGCGTTCCCCTTGTTCATTTGTAGATCCCATCGCTGGACATAACTCTCAACTAAGCATGTGTAGAACTGCAATACTGCAGTATTTTGAGAATGGCTTGTGGATCTCTGTGGGGATAGGGTAATGAATTGGCTTTAAAAATTAACATTTGTCCCTGCTAGGAAAATAACATCTTACTCTGGTCTCTCTGGAGGTATCCAATTCTTCCAGCTTTAGCTTGGACCAAGAAGGGGTTATTCTGTTTGTTGTTTGAAAAATGGATTTGGTTTGTATTAAAAATGCTTGTGGGTTAGAGATTGTGATCCAAGGCTTCTAATATATTTCAATTGGTATTTAATAGGGCTTATGAATAGGAACTGCTTCTCATTTCAGTGGCTAGGTTATGCTAGTGTACCTTTTTTATGACAGTGGTTATGTACTACTTAGTTCAGTAACTGCTCTGTGTGGCAGGGAAAATATTAGATGCCAAATACACACAGACAATGATGTATGTAATCATTGTAGTCCTGGAAGATGGCGAATGTCTGTGTGGTGGCCTGACTCCGAGAGTGGTCCAAACATAGTTTACGGTGGCCCTTGTGCCGGCCAAACGTTACTGGCCTAACTGTGCTGGCCTAACTCCAGGTTAGGATTGCGCTCTAAGAGAGGTCAGAGGGATGGCAGCCAGAAATAGGGCCTTTTCTGTGGTGACACCTGTACAGTAAATTCCCTCCCTTTTGAGCTGAGAGCAGCTTCTTTATTGTTAACCTTGTGGCTTTTTTATTTTGGAAATGCTTTGATTCCCTGTAAGAGGTTATACTTTCCGCTCTCTTAGTAATTTCTTTAATGTTTTAATTCATAGTTTTTATTGCTGCTGCTTGGTTTTATTGCCTTTAATAGTTTTATTTGTATTATAGATTTTTAAAAATTAATTTTATTTTGTAAGTATTTTCATTGTTGTTAGCTGGCTTGGGTGCCTTTCACGGAGAAAGGCAGGGTACAAATAAACAAATAAACATATATACAGTATATATCCAAGTAGACCGTGCGGCCTGAATCGGGGCCTCGCAGCCTCGCGGATGGGTTTGGGATGTGGCTGTATGGCCACCTCCTGAGACCGCCCACATCCTACCCAAGTCCCGCCCCCACCTCCCTTCCTCCCACCAATCCTCGCACTGCCCGGTCATGGTGTCTCCCTCACGCTGGCCAGCTTCAGCTGACAGAAGGGAAGCGCTGTGCGGGTGCAATATGCCCTTGGAATAAAAACACATAATGCCACTTTCCACACTTTTTCTCCTTGGGAAAAAAATGAAATCTGCAAAAAAAATACAAATGATTAAAAGCAGTGGCGTTATTCACCCGGTACGCTGGGCGGGACGTACCTTTGAGCGGCAGTCTGCCAGGGTGGGCAGGAAAGCGGCAGAACGCGGCATGACGCAATGGGCGGACTGCCACTCAAAGGTAAGTCCCGCCCAGCGTACCGGGTGAATAACGCCACTGATTAAGAGTCCTTATACCAGTGGTGGAATTCAGCCAGTTCTCACCTATTCTGCAGAACCGGTGCTAATTTTAGGTTGGGAGAGGGAAGAAAGGCAGCGGCCGCCCTGAAGGACTTAGAACCGGTTGTTATTTGAATCCCACCACTGCCTTATACCCATGACACTTGGGAATGCTGATAGACGACTTCATATCTTAGGGATAACACAGATTTGTCAAAATGCATGAGAATTTTCCCCAACTTTTTTATCATTTGTTGAGCACAACACCTCTGTCCACTTTCAGGAAAATAGCTGAAATGCTGCAAGATTATTTTAAACATTTATCATTGCCGACCAATTTAACAACCATTTGGAGTAGCCCAATCATTAAATTCATCTTCCATTTCCATCCTTTGTTTCTGACATGTGTAAAACTCAGAAAACTCCCTGAAAATGACTTCTTTGTGTGTACTTGAATCTAAAAAGACAACCTTTTTCATTTTCCAAGGCACTCCAGCGGTCAATTTTGTTTTCAGTATATCCCAAAGCAACATAAGGTAATTTAAAATGTGGAAACAATTTACAATTGACTTTATATATAGCCAAGGGTGACAAAACCTACATGACTTACATAAATCATTGTGTGTGTGTATTTGACATCATTTTATATTAACCTAAGGGTAAAGACTTGACAAAAAGGTAAAAAAAAATGTGTGTGACTTTTTTTGGCTATTCAATCATTCAATTAAATATTATTGGCTTGTTCTTTATGGAAGCTGTAATAGGACAACTACAAAAGGGGCTAGTAAAGTTTGCATAATTTGGAAGAGCAGAAGACATAAAATCTATACTAATTTCAGTTTTGCGTCATTAAACATGAAGTATTGATTATTGCTCCTTGCAACAAAATTTATGAAGCTAGCTATGTTGCTGTGTCCACATAAAGTGATTTTGATGTTTTGCCCTCAGACCCCAACGACCATAAATGATGGCTCTTGGTGACAGGCTACAGCTGAGATGCTGTTGTTCCAATTCACGGCCTTAGGAGATACATCTCACAGATTACGCCGGGAGTGACCCAGCTGCAAACTCTAACTTGAGAAAATTAAATTGGAAGCCATCCAAACTTCTGTTGAAATACACAGTGAATTACGATGCCTCTATAAACTTGTTATAATGTAAATGTACTGTAAAATTCAGTGCTGCATTCCGTCTTCCCGATCCCATGGTTGAGAATGGACATTAATAGTTAAAGAAACGGAGGGCCAAAAAATGCAAGCTTGCTTTTTGAAGCACAAAAAAAGTGTTACTCATCTCATCTCAGTGTGTACATAATGTTTATGGAGTTTGTAGATCTATATGGATAAGGAACAATATTGTGCTGCTGTACTCTAGGGTGGCTTGCAAAATCAATCAATGGAAATAGTACAGAAAGCTATTTCATTCGCCCCCTGTACCATAGCTACTTATGTAAATTTAACATGCTCTAAGCACATTTCTTCCACACAATTGTGACATGGCCATATATTATTTGATCAGTGTGAGACCCACTTCCAAAGAGCTTGATACCGTGTTACTCCAGAATCATTTGATGTCCACAACCAAATGTAGTAGTTGGCCTATCTTGTGGCTACTACCCATGCAAGTATTTACTCTATTTGTGATGCTGTTGAATGAAAGTATGGCAGAGAGGAGATGGGTGGTTTTGGTGGGTAGTTTGATCTTGGACAAAGTTCCCCTCATGCACCATAAATACCCAGCTATAAGACAAGAATTTTTGCAAATATACTGGAGCTGGGCGGGGTGGGGGGGAGACGTGCCGGCCATAAGACCAGTGATGTCATGCAGGGGGTACGCGGGGGTACGCGAGTACCGGTTTCTAGGATTATAGCTGGCCCCGCCCATTCGCCCGCCCACTCGTCGACTCCGCCCTCTGCAACGTTTGAATTTCCTGCATGTTTGAGTTGCCTGCATGTTCTCAGAGCCAGGCAGGCAGGCAGGCAGTGAGCGGAGTCTTTCCTTTCCTTGCCACTGAAAAATGAGTTGCTCTGGGGTTTTAACATGATGCCAGGCCTCCTTCACATGTTCTGGGGGTGCTGTGGAATACTGTTGCAACTGTTGGGTCAGTTTAAAATCATCTGAGGCCTCAAAAAGGGCTTTTTTCATGTCACTTCCTGCCACGACCTCACTTCTGGCTTATGAGATCACTTCCGGTGGGCGGGTCCCGACACATGCCAATCAAAAGTGAGTACCTGTTCTTAAATCATTTAGATGACACCACTGCATAAGACCACATCTAAGGCCCTGTCGGGAGGCTGTGCAGCCCTGATTTGGGCCACATGGCTTTCTTGGTTCTGCATCTGCTAAATAGCAGGCACAGATCCAAGGAACCCCATGGTGGCCAGAGCCTCCACTCGGGCAAGGGGACGAACCTAAGGTGCGCTGAATTTGGCACAGGCCCGCCGTCCTCATCAATCCGGTACAATTTAGTATTGCGTTTTCAATCTCTTTGCCACTCTCATGCCTCTGGCATTCTGAGGTAGTTTACTTCTAAATTATGGAGGTTGCACTACCCATCACAGACTGTAGCCTGCAATTGACTTTTCCTCCAGAAATCTGTCCAATCCCCTTTTAAAGGCACCTAGGCCAGATGCGTATCCTGCTGACACATCATATGGCTGGTGCTTCCATGAGCTTAGCTGTCAATCTCCCTTCCTCTGCACTGGTCACCCTCATCTTACCCTTGGAAGAGCCAGAGCATCCTATGCATGGGAGAAATTCATGACCTCAATCTTCCCCCATATCAATTGTGTGGGCACTGTCAGGTGCTCCAGCTGCCACGGCAACCCAGTTGCCATTTTGTCAGGGCAGCTTTCCAAGTCCCATCTTCAGAGCTTCCCCCTTGACGTTCTCAGGGCTTGATGTTGTGAAGTCCTGCAATCAGCCACAGAATATATACCAGACCTCAGGACCTTCATGCTGCTCACATCACCTCGAGCAAACTCTTGACGTGATACACATTCTGTCTCTGGTTTATGTTCTGTGGCATATTCACAGAAACAAGTCACCACTTGATATGTCAATGTATGCATGTGTGAACTGGCCCTCTGAAGGCATCTGTGGATGCACACTCATTCAGAGCTTGATCTTATACTTGTATTCCTAAGAAAGGGAAAATATTTGCTTAGTTCTCATCCCTAGCATTTCTCTACACTGAGCAGTATGCATGTCTCAAAGAGTATAAATACTTGATGGGAATATTTATCAGTAGTAGCCTTTCCACTACAACATGTCCTTTCTCCCTTCCTCTTTTTCTAATTTATTTGGAATCATAACTCATCTTATTCATTGCAGAGTTGCTTTAACCAGTTCCTTAGAAAGGATGACTCCAGGTTGCAACCCAGAAAATTAGCATTTCCTTTAAGCACACCAATCAAGCCAGAGAAGAGGTAACTGGGGGTGCTCCTGAGTTGCTCCTACAGCTCCCTCTCTACTCCTAATTAATTGATGCGCTCCAAAAGGTGAATGTTTGTCCTCCCTATTGCAGCCTGGCAACCCTAGCTTGTTATTATTTATTATTGGTATTTGAGGTGATAAGGATATACAGCCAGGCTCGTTTGGGTGCTTTCATGCATGCATTTGTCTTCCTAAACGATAGACATCAATCACACACCAATGAAAGTCAGACGAGAGGAAGGTGTCGTGTTGAACCGAAATTAAGCCAAGAGTAGGAGCTAGAGGGCAGGAATAATTGGAGCCTTTCAAACTCGAAAGATAGAACTGCTAATTAGAACACCACTGGGATAAACATTACGCTTTGTGGATGCTTAGTGGAAATGGTGAAGTGATGGCATTGCAAGCAAGATTTCTAAATACCTACCCAATAAATGGAACACACTTGCGGGAGTAGTAGCCGCTAAGCAATTAACTCATACTGTTTATTGCTTTTCGTTTCATTATTCTAGATTCAAGTAGATGCTGCAGTTCAATGTGCGTCCTGCTATTTTTTATTAGTGTCTGTTAGGCAATAATCAAGAATATGACCACAATTTCAAAATATACATATACCACTGATACCCGCGATGTGCTCAGCCGGACACATAAATGACACGTCCATTGACCACAGGACTCATCATTTATTGCAGAGCAAAGTAGAATTCTGTAGTCAAAATACAATTGTTAGTCTAATGCAGGGGTTTCCAAACTTTTTAGCCAGAGGGCCGCATCAAATATCTGGCACAGTGTTGAGGGCCTGAAACATAAATAAGGAAATTTAAATATAAAATTTAAATGAATACATTAGAAATGGAACTTGAATGAATGAATGAATGAATGAATGAATGAATGAATGAACGAATGAACGAATGAACGAACGAATGAATGGGCTCAAAGTTCTAGGATTACTCCAAGCACCAACACACACCACAGAAATAAAGCACACATATGGACTCCCATTCCCCCACCCACAAGCAGCTTACTTAAATGGGCTGGAGTAAATATCTCAGAACCAGCAGATCACAGGAAAGGAAACACCCAGAGCATGGTCTGAGGGCTGTGGTAGCCTCCCTGACCTGCCAAAAGCCATCTAAGACCTTCAGAGGGCCTAAAAACATAACTTCTGGATCTTTGGGAAAAGCAGGAAGTGACTATTTTTGGCTTTCCAAAGGCATTCTGAGGGCTGGGGAGACTTTGCATGGTCTCCCTGCCTCACAGAATACCCTCCACACTCAACCAGAGCACAGCTTGGAGGGTGCTGCCTGTGCCAGGAAGGTCAGGAGGGCCAGAGGTTCATAGGGGGCCAGAGGCTTGCCACAGGCCAGATAGAGGCGCCTCTATCTGGCCCCAGCAGACCCTTGGCCTAATGCAATGTATATATTGCTGCACTGCGCCACAGAGGGAGCATCAAATATCGGTATCCTCCCTTGCAAAAACAGAAGAACTTGCTTCTCGGGGGAAAGGTTCTAGGTTAACTCTCTGTACATACAAAAGTAGTAGTTGTAGTTTAAATGTAGTTGAGAAGTTATGTGATTCTTTGCATCAGTTGCAACTAGCCACTCTTAAGGAACAATTCTGAGATTTGGGCATAAGGTAATTGGAAAACGTGGTAATAGCCAAGTCCAAAGCTCACACAGATGACAATTTTTCTAGAAATTCTAGCGAACATTTTATGATGCACCAACAGTTGATATATAGGACAATTCATGGGTGCACATGTCCAAGTTAGGTTCACACTGGGGTCATCTGGTCAGCTGTATGGGCTCACAGATTGAGGCCACACATGGAGCAGAATGAAGGGGCAGAATGATCTGAATATGCCACACTGGAAGTAGGGTTCAAGTTTTGAACTCTCATCCACATAAAAAATCCTTGAAATCAGAAAACCAGCACAGTGGACATAAAGGTTGTTCTGCCCTCTGCCTGGAGTGGTAGTATTCTATTTTCAGGGAGTTTTTATGCTAGCTTAATTTTTACAAAAGCGTAACCTCAAGTGTGGGGGTCCATTCTACTATCTCAGCATTCAATTGCCGCAATCAACATTCATGGTTAGAGGAGATCTCAATGGAAAAGGAAGAGTGATAAATACTGTTGATGATCGAGAGATGGAAGACAAGAAAGCATCATATACAGACAGCTTACCAGTCAAAGTTGTATGGAAAAGGGGAGAAAAGAGTATGCCAAACTTGTAAGTACCTGGTTCAGAATACGAATTTGTTTAGCTCTGAATGTTCAGCTGTATTACTAATTGAATGCTATTTTCCCAGAAGTTGATCTAGTTCACTGTGAGATTCGGGACATGCTTGGTCAGCATTCAGGTGACTGCACCCATGCATGCATAAAGGATCCTTACTATTAGCCCTTTATCCTTGATCAAACTTTCATTGATCACCATGAAACTACATGGACTATTAAGCCAACTGCTTTCTCAGGGCACAAACAGATCTTACTTAATATCAATCACTCTCACTGCAACTCTTGTTGACAGCTGTGAACTACACGACCAGACCACCCAACCAAGCCGTCTTTTGTTTGGCGGGATCATTGTCTCCATCTGGGTCAATTATCTCAGTTGTTTCTTCCAAATGTTTTATGTGGTTGTGGTTCCTAATCCCAGTTCTGAAATCCTCTCTTGCTCCCAGGCGTATGTATTTTGGCAGAGTAGAGAGGTTGACTTTTCAAATGGCTTCCAACCATGGTGGATTCTGAGAGCTGCAGTTCCCAGAGGACAGAACTATAAGAGGCAGGTGCATGGCACCAGCAGCATACCTGTGCCAATATTGTAAGCCAAGACAGAATTAGTGAAACTAAACAATCTTTTATTTAGATTTAATAAATAATTTTTATTTATTAAAGATTTAAAGGGCAGAAGATTTAGCCGAGAGGGTTAATGCCTCCGTTTGCCCGAAGATAACACCTGAAGATCTCAAGGGACTGCCGGAAGTCTCTGCGAGCAGCAGACCTTGGAAACTGCAGCTGATTAAAAGCTGAGTTTCAGCTGCCTCGTGGGAGGAGGAGTGTGCTGAAATCAGCTGCATCTCTGGTGGTAGCAGGGAAGCCTCATCAGCCAGCAGACGACAGACGGGTGGCTAAAGAAAGAAGGCTAAATCCAGAAAGAAAGATCTGTAAGAGTGTTGTTCTTGGAAGATAGAACATTCTGTAAAATTGTAAAAACCTTCGGGTTTGTGAGAAAGTCTGCCCTATGTAAACCGCCTTGAGTTCAATCATTAGAGAAATCTAGTGATATTAAGAAAGGCGGTATATAAATAAATGTATTATTATTATTATTATTATTAATTATTATTATTCCAATTCTGAAGAGAAGAGTTCACCCACCACTAAGGGCAAGAGTTGGAGGGAGAAAAGGGGTCAGTGCACGTTTTCTTCAAGAGGCGTGCTAGAGTGGAGTAGGTCTGAATACACAGGTTAAAAAAAACGCTATAAGTACAAAAATTGTTGGCACTTTGGATAGCAGAATCTACAGTGCAATTTAACATTGCACTGATTTAGGGCTCAATCCAGAACTGCCAGACTGCCCAGGAACTGCGTCCCATGGCAGTCAGGCAGCCCTGGGAGGCACCGCAGGGAAAGGGGACATTTGTCCCCTTTCCCCACAGTAAGGGCACAGGGTGAGCGATGGGTCTACTCGCTCCTGTGCTGGCTCCAGCGCACCCCCACCCAATTCCTCCTTCCTACCCAACCTCCCACCTCCCAGAACCGCCCTTGCGCCAGTCGAATTTGGCTGGCGAAAGGGCAGCGCAGCGCGGCTTTGGACCGGCACGCTTAGGCTGATGCTACTGCTAGTGTCGGCCCAAGGCCGCGAGTGCTGATGTTGGGGTGCCAGTTGGTGGCCTAAGGGCATAATCCTAACCTGGAGTTAGGCTGGCATAGTTAGGCCAGCAAAGTTTGGCTGGCTCAAGGCTCCACCATAAAGCACATTTGGACCACTCTCGGAGTTTTTAGGTATTGAAGCTATGGGATAACCGATAACTCATTACACTTGGAGAACAATAAGGTTCTGTGGGTACAGACTATTCCTTTTCATGCTGCTACAGCGAAAGATGTGGAAGAAAACAACTTATTAACAGCCAAAGAAATAGGACAGAGCACAGCATGTCATAATATAGGGACACATGTGGGTGGGAGATCTAAATAGGGAAGTGCTCTTTGGATTTTCATTCCATTAGTTCATTCTCTGTTATAAAAGAAATGACAGTGGTTAACTCTCTGTTGACACTGTTATCTTAAATATAACCCTTCTCCAAGGGAACTCTTTGCTTCTGCTTTCATCTCCTCTAGATTGGTTTGTGGTGGTGGTTGTTTAATAATTCATTTGTGCAGTACTAAACAATGCACATGGGACCGCACCGAGTGAAGACTTCTCTGATCTGGGATTAAAAGGCTGTTCCTGCCGTAAAGGAACAATGTAAAGGAAGCTCCACTTAGAGTGAGTTCATCTTGGCCATCGCCGCCATCAGTGGGCCACTTGGAAGCAGGAATGATCAGTGTTCTAAGCAGGAAGGATCTCAGAGAAGTTAAACGGTCATGGCCAGAATCCAAAACACCATGAAACTCAACCAAAAGCTCCACAAGCCCAACAGTGGCCCCCATTGCCACATGGCAAATTGCTTTTGAAGCCAGGGGGAGTTCTCAAAGGAATTTTTGTTAGGGTGTATAAGGGTGCAATCCAAGAGCGCCTTGGGCCGACGCTGCATGCTACTGTTGGCCCAACGTCACCAGAGTTGATGCGGAGGCACCAACTGGCACCCCCAAATCAGCACTAGTGGCCTTGGGCCGACGCTAGCAGTAGCATCAGCCTAAGTGCGCTGGCCCAAGGCCGTGCCCTGCTGCCCTTTTGCCAGCTCTTCAGGCTGGGGCGTCCCAGTTTGAAAACCACTGGACTAAGGGGGGACATGGGAAAGACATCATTTTGCATGGTGTGGAAAAAGCGAATAAAGAAAAAAAAATATCCCTCTGTTCCCCAGATTTGGTGAGGGATGGACAGGGTGTTCAATAGGTTTCATGTTTTGAAAATTGGTCACTTGTGTTTAATAAAGTGGCCCAAGTTAAACCCAAGCCACAGTCTGGTGCCTTCATTGAGTGGTGAGAGGGTAAATAGGGTACCTCAGAATGCCAGATGCAGGGGAGTGGCAGCAAGATACAAGTATCTGGTTGTCTTGTGGCTCCCTGAGGCATCTGGTGGGCCACTGTGACATACAGGAAGCTGGACTAGATGGGCCTTTGGCCTGACCCAGCAGGGCTCTTCTTATAGTACTAAAAGTCATACAGTGAAACTGAGTGGCAGAAGAACCAGGACATAAGGAGAAAGTTATTTACACAATACCTAATTAATGTATGGACTTTGCTGTTCAGGGCAATGGTGATGGCTACTAGCTTCCTATTCCTATTTTCCCCCTGACACCTTCATGTGACCATCAGGAACATCTACATGGCCCCATTTTGTTTGTGGCCCCTGATTTGGCAACCTCTAATGTAGTGGAAAGTGGTACTCTGACATAAAATGCGTTCTCTGGCATTAAAGTAAAAGGGCTCTCCTGTTCTTCCTGATCTCTGCATATGTAGAGTAGGGCAACTGAAGTGGTTGAGGGCACAATCCTAACCCTGGAGTTAGGCTGCCACAGTTAGGCCAGCAAAGTTTGGCTGGCACAAGGGCCACTGTAAAGCGTGTTTGGATCACTATCTGAGTCAGGGACAGTGGTGCATGTCTGTGTGCTGGCCTCTCTGGCTTTGAGAGTGGTCCAAAAACACTTTACGGTGTCCTTTGTACAGCCACACCTTTGCTGGCCTAACTGTGCTGCCCTAACTCCATGTTAGGATTGCACTCTGAATTGATCTGAACCAGAATGTTGCACATGCATAACTTCCTTTTTTTGCTTTTAATGGAGGACATGCTCGGTGTGATTCCTTGGTCTGAATGAAAATTCCAACTGTCAAAAGGGCAAGCCCATTAAAAACCAAACAAGTAGCTTGTCTTTTCATTGTGGTAAAAAGATCAAGCATATCTCTTAAATCTATTGATGGTTCCCTTCTGAATGTGTAGACACATGTTTCTTATTTCAATCCTGGACAACATGCACATGCATTGCATGGCTTTACGTTAGAAATTCCACAAGAAGAAGAACACTGTTTCATTCGGTTCTAAAGACCAGTGGTATGATGAAACGTACATTCCCCTTTAGGACTATCAAGAGTATGCTTTGCACAAGATTTGATGAAAATTAGTATCTTCAGTTATGATTAGAGCATGCAGGAGTTTTTAACTTCAGATTTTAGTATTCTGGTGGCACCAAGCCACACAGGGATTTTGAATTTTTTTCCTTCCAATTCTGCTTTTTAAGTGGTACTTTAGTACACTCAGTGCACCACTGAAGCTCTTGCAAAAATCAGCATGCTAAGGCAAGACTGCCAACACGATCACTTCAAACACATCATCTAGAATAGCTATCCCACTTAGCCAGCCTCACTCTGTATTTTAATGATGGAAAGCTCTGTCCCTTGTTCTAGCTTCAAGAAAGGTCGCCAAGCTCTCAAACAAACAAGATTTCCCAGCCACTTCAGGCACATAAGAAGCGCAATTATTATCTGCACCTGTTTTCATGAATCTAAGCAGTTTTCAGAACATTATCATTATCAGAACATTATTCATCACAGGACAAGGAATGCAGAACCAGCGGCATTCCTGGGAGGGTTGGTGCCCATGGACACACCTCCAGGGGTGCTGTCACCCACCTGGAGGGCCACCCCCGGAGGTGGTCACTCATCTCCCATCCTGCTTCTCTTCCACCACCATCCTACCTGATTTCCTTTCTCTGCCCTACCTACTACTACTTTCCCCATTCTTTCTCCTTCCTCCAATCTAGCTCCAGAAGGTCCCAGGTTCACTTATGGTTCATCCATGGTGTCACCAAGTTGTTGTTCAGTCGCTAAGTCGTGTCCGACTCTTCGCGACCCCATGGACCACAGCACACCAGGCCTCCCTGTCCTCCACTAGCTTCCGGAGTTCGCCCAATTTCATGTTCATTGCTTCAGTGACACTCTCTAACCATCTCATCCTCTGCCGCCCCCTTCTCCTTTTGCCTTCCATCTTTCTCAGCATGAGGGTCTTTTCTAAAGAGTCCTCTCTTCTCATGAGGTGGCCAAAGTACTTGAGCTTCAGCTTCAGGATTTGTCCTTCCAGGGAGCAATCAGGCTTGACTTCCTGGAGGATTGACCGATTGGATCTCCTTGCAGTCCAGGGGACTCTCAAGAGTCTTCTCCAACACCATAATTCGAAAGCATCTATTCTTCAGCGCTCTGCCTTTCGTATGGTCCAGCTCTCACAGCCATACATTGCTACTGGGAAAACCAAGTAGGGCTGGGGAAAAATAAATGTACAACCCTGGAGAGCTGCCGTTAGTTAATGTTAATTAACTAGTATTAATGTTAGCTAATACTGAGCTGTAAGGAACAACGGCCTGTTTAGTATACAGCCGTTTCATATGTTGGGAGTCCTACTGAACTCAGAGCCCAATCCTGAACTCACTGGCTCCTGCAACAGTAGCGATAACACAATGGCAACCACTGCATCTTGCGGGAGCTGGGCAGCCACTGGAAAGCCCCACAATGGGGCTTCTTGGCTTACCACCAGCTATTTTTGCTGGTAGTGAACCAAGCAGCCCCATGTCAGGCTGCCCAAGCCACCACTGAGGATAAGATCTGGTGGCGGAAGCCACTGCTGGATCCCAACCTCTTGTGGTTGGCTCCTCCCCATCTCTCCTGCCCCAAATGGGCTTATGGCAGCCGGCGCTGTTGGAGCCCTGGCCGGCCGGCAGCTCACATTGGGGCCTGGCACTGAAAATGTGCCACCCCAGTGTGGACGTAGACATGTGGTAGACATTCTTTACAGCATGTCCGCAACACTTTCACCGGTGTTATGGGCCTTCTGGATTGGGCCCTCAGTCGCATATTACTATGTATGGTATTGTAGCTTTAGAACAGAGCAGTGGTTCTGAAACATTTTAGCACTGAGACCCACTTTTGTGTCGGGACCCATCAGAAGTAATGTCACTAACCTGGAAGTATTAATAGTCACAGTTAATAGTTAACAGCCATAGCCAGAAGCGACATCATCAAGCAGGTAGTGCTGTCATTGTGACATCATCAAGCAGGAAGTGCTGTCATAATCAAATGACACTCCTGGAATGCAAACTGGCATCCTTGGACTACAGCAATTGCACAACCATGAAACACATCCCTGCCCACAAACAAGATTAGGATAAAATATTATGTAAAAGCACCGAATGAATTTTTTTTAAAAAAAACCTTTACTTGAAAATTCAAACTATTAACTTGCAAAAGGAATACAGCAAGAGTGAGGTCTGCAGCAAACAAGGTGGCTGCTCCCAGCTTTCTGCAACCCACCTGACATTAGGTCACGACCAGTAATGTCATTCAGTAACGAGGAGACGGAACGCGAGGCGGGACTTACCGCTTGATTGACAGGCAGCCCGTGACACGCTTGATTGACAGGCAGCCCGGGTGGCGCGCCCCTCCGCGGCTCGCCTAGGCATCCAGCGCGCCCCCCAGGCAAGCGGGCACCCCCTCCAAAGCCAGGGGTGCCCACGCGGCGCTCGGCAAGGCAGTGACGCATCAGGAACCGGCAGCCAATCAGGCGGTAAGTCCTGCCTCACGTTCCGTCTCCTCGTTACTGAATGACATTACTGGTCATGACCCTCCAAGTGGGTCCTGACCCACAGTTTGAGAAACACTGTAATAGAGAATCGTTCATAAGCCTCTGTAATTCTTGATATAAACTAAACTAGAAAGCAGTCTGTTTTATTATGGTCTTAATTTTTACATATGGGTAATTCCCACTAAACAGCCGTACGCTGCAATGATGCCACGCAAGACCATTTCTCTCCATCCTGAAAGTAATGAAGCTATTCTGTCATTTGGATTACTTTAGGTAAGAGATACCTAAAGAACCAAGCATCCGTTAATTACTGCCAACCAAAGCAGAGCAGGCTCAGCACTTCCTATTTTTGCTCTTTATCTTTTACCGGTTCCTTTTCCTTGCTTCTCATATTCAAATGAATTATATTCTATATGTATCCATAGAACAACTCTGTAAAATTTAATGCCTAACAGCTGCTTAACCACAGATGCAAAGAGAAGCTGGTCTAGGGTGGGTAGCTGAAATAAGGAAGATGGCCATAATGAATGGAAAAGGCTTGGAGCAGTATTCCTGTGCCGTTCCTCCACTGAGCGATGCTATTCAGAATCCACCTCACAAACAACATCTGGCAGTATTAAGGGTTGAGGGGAAAAAAAGCACAAGTGCAAAATTATTTGTGCCTGTGATGCACAAATAATTTAAAGAACATTGCAGAACGAACTATAAAGGTAGTGGCTGTGTGAAACCAAGTCATCTGCAGTTCAAACCCACTCTGCACTGAAATTTCTGCACACTCATTGTGACCTCAAACCTATGATGATTTGGAGTAGGATGGCCCTTTGAAGACTGCCCGGTACTAGAATGTAGGTACCAACTTTGCTGAATCAGCCTGCCAGACTGATTCAGCAAAAGACTTTCCACCTTGAAGCAATTTAAACAGCAAAGAATTGCAAAATTGACTCTAAACACATAGTGCTACTTTTCTTTTTAACAATTCATCACAGCTATCTCCACCTCTTTCTTTTTTCCTTTTTTGAAATCCCCTCTGGAAAATGTAAAGGTCCTAGAAAGTGACGGCTGAAATCACCGGCAGATCAAAAGCAGATTAAGTACTACATGGAAAGCAGACGCCATTTAATAACGGCTGTGTGTGTACTCCCGACTCTTATTTAATGATTGTTTCTATGGTACTTGAGAATGTGAAGAGGGAGCATTTACAAAGCAAACATTTCATCAGCTGCAGAAGCTACTTAATCCAAGTATATATCAGCAGCACCACAAGCCATTATCTCATTGCACAGTAGGAATAAGAGTTTTACCATCTCAAGTACCCATCAAAATAAAAAAATGTTAGCCTAATTGTACGAAACAGATACCATTCATTGGACTAATCTCTAGTATCTAGAGATTAAAGAGAAGCATCTGAATTGCTTCCAAGGCAGAATGCACAACACACGCCATGGTTGGATTTATTTAATGAGATCATGCCTCTTTCCTCACTACTTGTATAGGTCACTGCCACACACTTACAGCAATATCCTATGCATGCAAGTCATAAGAACATAAGAAGAGCCCTGCTGGATCAGGCCAAAGGCCCATCAAGTCCAGCTTCCTGTATCTCACAGCGGCCCACCAGGTGCCCCAGGGAGGCATGAAACAACAAGATCCTTGTTGCATCCTGTTGCCACTCCCTTGCAACCGGTACCAGTAGCCCACCACCTTTGTAAGGAGGTTGCACAATCCATCATTGCCTATAGCCCACGATGGACCTTTCCTCCAGAAATCTGTCCAATCCCCTCTTAAAGGCATCAAGACCAGATGCCATCACCACCTCCTGTGGCAAGGAGTTCCACAGATTAACTACCCGGTGGGTAAAAAAGTACTTCCTTTTATCTGTTTTAACTCTCCCAACCCTCAGCTTTAGTGGATGCCCCCCTGGTTCTGGTGTTTTGAGAGAGGGAAAAGAACATCCCTCTATCGACTTTATCCCTTCCATGCATAATTTTGTATGTCTCAATCATGTCCCCCCTCAGGCGCCTTTTTTCTAGACTGAAGAGCCCCAAACGCTGCAGTCTTTCTTCATAAGGGAGGTGCCCCAGCCCCGTAATCATTTTAGTTGCTCTCTTCTGCACCTTTTCCAACTCCACTATGTCCTTTTTGAGATGCGGCGACCAGAACTGGACACAATATTCCAGGTGTGGCCTTACCATCGATTTGTACAATGGCATGATAATATTGGCTGTTTTATTCTCAACCCCTTTTTTAATGACCCCAAGCATGGAATTGGCCTTCTTAATTGCTGACGCACACTGGGTCGATACCTTCATTGAATTGTCCACCAGCACCCCAAGATCTCTCTCCTGAGTTGTCACAGACAGCTCAGAACCCATTAGCCTATAGGTAAAGTTTTGGTTTTTTGCCCCAACGTGCATCACTTTACATTTGTCTATGTTGTAACGCATCTGCCATTTGGCTGCCCATTCCCCCAACTTGGAGAGATCCTTCTGGAGCTCTTCACAATCCTTTCTGGTTTTTACCACCCGGAAAAGTTTTGTGTCATCCGCAAACTTGGCCACCTCGCTGCTTATCCCTGTCTCCAGGTCATTTATGAATAAGTTGAAAAGCACGGGTCCCAAGACAGATCCCTGGGGCACTCCATTCTGTTCAATGGGGCTTGCTTCCAGGCAAGCCTAAAGCTAAAGCTCTTAGTCCATTCAAAGTGTTTTATCTCAGGACAATATTATTATCTCTGCATTGCAAGGTGAAATCTGATGTCACTGATATCAGGGGCACTTCCAGAAGGGATTGATCAACTGCATGAAGTTTAGCATGCCATGAGGCCTCACAGACCCATGCAAAGAGTTATAGCCCCAAGATTCCCTGTTCTAAGACCTGAAACATCAATCCAGAAAGAAAGTTAAGAAAATGTTAAGAAAGCAATTCTAACTTGTAGGTAGGCTGGCAAAGTTGGGCCGGCACAAGGGACACCGTAAAGTATGTTTGGTCCACTCTCTGAGTCAGAGAGGTCAGCACACAGACGTGCGACATCCTCCCTGACTCAGAGAGTGGCCCAAACGTGCCTTACAGTGTCCCTTGCACTGGCCAAATCTTGCTGGCATAACTGTGCTGGTCTAACTCCAGGTTAGGATTGCACTCTAAGACTTGTAAAGCTAAGTGGGTCCCAATAGAGTGTCATTTTAAAAAGTGGATCCTAATTTGGAAACCACTACCCCATCCACAAGACTATGAGCAAAACTAAGACAAAGAAATCCAAAAAAAGATTTACACATACCACTGTCCCACACTCTTCAAGAGTCCCAAAGGAGCTCCTTGGCCTTTTAAACAACAACAATATGGCAGGCAGAAGAACTGCATACAATAATTATTACAGATAGTCCTTCCCTGAACCCTCAAGTCCCCCCAAAATCCTTGTGCAGCATAAATATGCCACTATACAATACAGTAAATGGCCATTGAAAACAATAGGACATTAAAGGCTAATTACTCCAAATGAACTACACATACAGTATTTGTTCAGAGCAATGAAGAACATACACAGATGTGATGGCATCTGGCCTAGGTGCCTTTAAAAGGGATTGGACAGATTTCTCGAGGAAAAGTCCATCATGGGCTACAGGCCTTGATGGGTGGTGCAACCGCCTTATGTTAGTAGTAGGCTACTTCAGAATGCCTGGTACAAGGGAGTGGCAACAGGATTCAGGCATCTTGTTGTCTCGTGTGCTCCCTAAGGCATCTGGTGGGCCACTGTGAGATATAGGAAGCTGGACTAGATGGGCCTTTGGCCTGATGCAGTGGGGCTCTTCTTATGTTCTTACCTAGACAAAGCTGCACTTTTGAATACATTTTTAGGGGCATCAAAATAACTGGGAGATGGCAACATTCACAAATCCTTTGGCAGGCACAATTTACAAGCTATGTTATCTCCTTCATTTGTCAACAAATTTGCACCCAATCTGGATTGTTGGTGCAGACTGAGCTCTAATAACTTTGCATCCACTTAAGAGGCAGATTGAATAGATGGTTTAGATTTTATGATTGATGGAACATAATGCACTTCTAATGGTAAAGCAGTGTTTTTTCATGTCACCTTATACAGCCTTATTTGTTCAGGCACTCCCTTGCCTGTAGAAATGTGGAGCTATATTAATTAGGTATGCCATAAAGAGACAGCACATGGCAATCTCACAGGTGAAATAATCTAATCTTCACTACACTTCCACTCTATAGTTAATCACTTGATAACAGTCATTAACATGATTGTTCATCCACTGTGGTCTCTTTACAACCAGTGTATAATTTTACTACACCAATTTAAAACGATGGCAAGAGTTTAGATTTGGAGGTAAATTACCCTGCTATTCAGTTGCATCTTGTAACAACTCAGCTGTAGCCTGAGAATATTCTCCATTCAAAGAATATCGTATGAAGTAACAGGTTGAGAAGAAAACATGCTTATTTAAATGAGCCAATCTAATTTTCAATGCAAAAATTAGATTTAATTGTCATTTGGTAGGACACTGGGTTCTGTGGAAGATAAATTACACATATGCTTTCTTTTTTCATGAATAGCAACAAATTACAAGGACCAAAATAGTATCAAGGTATACAAAGTTCTTTGGGGAAGCTGGGAAGTAGCTACTTCACCTGATTGAGCTAAATTTCCATTGTAGTTCAATAGACTGCAATTTCCATTACACAATTTGTAGTGGTGGTAGTTTAAGCATCTACTCTTTTCACAAACCCAAAAGGATAAAAAGTAGGAACCCTGTAAAAGATGTTAAGAAGCAGAATTCTCCCTCCCCAAGAAGGAAGTGGGGAGGGAAAATTCTCCCCATCTCTTCCTTCTTGGATCGTACAAAATTCATCACCTTTTTTCTAGGCGTTGATGTTTTAAACAAAAAAGCAAACAAAAACTCAGCCAAAATCACCACCCTTTTATTACTTTTGAATATGTGTGGGGTGGGGTGGGTGTGTACACATTAAACTACATACAGTGGGTGCCTTAGTAGCTCTCCCCCCATGTACAGTTCTACTCACTGGACACTGTTCAAGTGTTGTAACATATTGTTTCTCAAACTGTGGGTTGGGACCCTTTGGGTGGGTCACCAGCCAATTTCAGGTGGGTCACGTAGCACCTAGCACAGCCATCACTGAAAATATGGGAAGATGGAATGCTGGAAAGGGGGAGGGCTGGGTGGTTATTTTGCTTGTGCCAAGATTTTAAATAAACTTTTTTCCTTTCTGATTCACTTTGCTTTTGGAAAATGGCTGAGAAATAACCCAACGTATAGCTGCTTTCTCAGGAAAGCAGCAGCAGGCTCTGGCATCACAACGATGGCACTTTTGACCATGACATCATTTCTGTTGGGTCCTGGACAGATCGCTATTCTAAAAAGTGGGTCCTGATGCTAAAACATATGAGAACCACTGTTCTAACACATGCATGTTGGGGTGCAGCTTGCTAAAGCAACGTCACCCCTCCCCCATTTGGCACACATCATAATGTCTGGAAAAGACTTCAGGAGCTAATGCAGGCAGAAGAAGAAATGGTCCAAATTGCTCATTCAAGACAAGTGGTGTTTGTTTTTGTTTTTTTCAAAAAAGATGTCCATAATACACTATTCATTCCTTTAAAATAAAAGTCTGCACACACAGTACTAAACAACCATAGGGGAAAGAGCTCTCCTGTCTTCAAACTGCAGCCTCAGCAAATTTACGTCATCATACAAACCTAGTCTGTAAAAGAGCCATGGTACTACATGTTGTGGGCCTTACTATTTGGGAGTCATTCCACTGACTTCAATAAAGCCACTGCAGAACACTGAGAGCACAATCCTAACCTGGAGTTAGGCCGGCACATTTAGGCCAGCAAAGTTTGGCTGGCACAAGGGCCACCATAAAGGCCATTTGGACCACTCTCAGAGTAAGGGAGGATGGCGCACATCTGTTTGCTGGCCTCTCTGACTCAGAGAGTGGTCCAAACATGCTTTACAGTTTTCCTTATGCCAGCCAAACTTTGCTGGCCTAACTGTGCCAGCCTAACTCCAGGTTAGGATTGCACCCTGAAGTTCAATAACTGCACTGCCAAGAAAACAGTGAGTGCTTTTACTGTCGTGTTATACCCAGTCATATTATCTGTTCGAACCTGACAATAAAGTTTACCTAGAGCCCAGGAGCCAAAGAAAAGATCTTTCGAGTTTCCAGTGATGACCTTAAGGCTTAAATGACCTGAATCTGGTTCAAAGACAGTTGCCTGGAGTGCAATTCTACGGAAATTGAGCTAACAAGGTAGTGACAAGCACTGAAGGGGATTAGAACAATCCTGGCAAGAAAAGAGGAAAGCAGCTTGGCCAGGAAAGCATTTGATGCTTACAAGACAAGAGGGAGCATTTTAATAGTCCCACCGATTACTTATGCTATAGCTACAAAAAAGAGCTAAAACCGTCCCTGAGAAAAAAGCTCTGATTCCAGCATTTTGGGGGGGGCCTCAGTGGGAAGCTTCACTTTTATGAGGCATCTGAGCATGTTCTTTAGAAATGAAAGTCATACAAAGAACAGGCAGAGATTTGAACAGTGTCACCGTGTAGGAGAAACAATGGTAAAAGGCATCATGACGTATAGCATGGCCTTCCTTTTGACTTATCAAAAGTCAGTCACACACCCCCTTTCTTCCAAATCATATAATGGCATTTATGCTATAGATCAGGGGTCTCCAAAATTTTTGGCACAAGGGTCACATTGTATATCTGACATGGTGTTGGGTCAGCAACGTTTGGCTGGCACAAGAGACACCGTGAAGTGTATTTGGACTCAAAGAGAGGCCAGCACAGAGACACGCGCCATCCTCCCTGACCCTGAGAGTAACCAAACGCATTTTATGGTGGCCCTTGTGCCGGCCAAACTTTGCTGGACTAAGTGTGACGGCCTAACTCCAGGTTAGGATTGGGCTCTCAGTCCCTGCCCCAATTCTTTTGGCATTCAGTCAAAGGAATGCCAATCAACAAATGAAGCATCCTGTTGCAGGTGCGGCTTCTGATTCAAGGGCCAATTAGTGCCAAGCCCTACAGAGTGATGTTCCTTCTCCCAAGTAGAAGCCTTTGATATTTTCTTTGAATTATGCAGTATCAAAGTAGCCCGTCTCTTAACAGGACACAATTACATTCTCCTAAAATGGCAGGAACGTCACTCTCATCTCAGCCAGAAGTAAAACAGTTCATTTAAGTTTGTTGTTTTGTGTAATTGTTGATTGCCAGAAACAAGCAACAAGGCAAAAGAGACACACTAGGCTAACAGTTCCTCTCTGAATCCCCCAGGAATTAATCTAATCTCTCTCCTACTGCCAATATTTAAAAGGATGATTTTTATATGGTTGCATAGCAACTTTGCTCTGCATTATCTGTTGTAGCTGAGATTTTTGCCCGCAGGAGATAAATACCAATTAAAATACTTTGTAAACCCGAGTATTTTTAAAAAAAGTATATATCAGAGTGGAGACGGACTAGGAGCAGTCTTTTTCTCTGGACTTCCCCAGAAATCATGTAAAAAAGTATTTCAACAAACTAAGTTCCCTCTCTGGAGGAGAGAATTATTCCCCATATATCTGTCATATTATTTTCAAAAAGTATTTATAAATCTATATGCTTGACAACTCGCTTAGACCTTATTTAAATCTAAGTCTAGATACCAAACATAAAATATTTCCCTAATAGTTTCTGTTAGATATTAGCTAATCATCATCATGTCCCCTACCTGCTCCTACTTCTTTGAAAAGCTTGGATTCTGACTGCCCCCTCCCCACAGTGGCCACAGAGCATTGTCAGGGAACATAGTGGGAGAAGGCAAGCTGACTGAGGGGAGTAGTGCAATTACTATTAGTGCAGTGGTATTTTGACTATTGCATAGTCAAAGCTACGGTTTTCCCAGTAGTCATGTATGGCTGTGAGAGTTGGACCATACGAAAGGCAGAGCGCCGAAGAATAGATGCTTTTGAATTATGGTGTTGCACAAGACTCTTGAGAGTCCCCTGGACTGCAAGGAGATCCAGTCGGTCAATCCTCCAGGAAGTCAGGCCTGATTGCTCCCTGGAAGGACAAATCTTGAAGCTGAAGCTCAAATACTTTGGGCACTTCATGAGAAGAGAGGACTCCTTAGAGAAGACCCTCATGCTGGGAAAGATTGAAGGCAAAAGGAGAAGGGGGCGGCAGAGGATGAGATGGTTAGATAGTGTCACCGAAGCGATGAACACGAAATTGGGCGAACTCCGGAAGCTAGTGGAGGACAGGGAGGCCTGGCGTGCTGTGGTCCATGGGGTCACGAAGAGTCAGACACGACTTAGCGACTGAACAACAATTCAGACTGTGGTCGGGACCTACTTTGTGGGTGGTGACTTGATATCAGGGGGGGGTCACAAAAAGCTGGGAGCAGCCATCTTGGAAACTGCAGACCTTATTCTTGCTATATTCCGTTTGTGAGTGGTAACAGTTTGAATTTTCAAGTGAGTCTTTTTAGGGTGAGTTTTTTTTTCATTTTTAGTTAAGTGCTATTACATAAGATTTTGTCCTCCTCTTGCTTTCTGTCAAGGATATTTCATGGTTGTACAATTGCTGCAGTCCCAGAATGCCAATTTGCATTTCAGGAGTGTCATTTTATTATGTTACAATGACAGCACTTCCTGCTTGATGATGTCATTTCCTGCTACATCACTTCCAGGTTAATGACATCACTTCCAGAAGGTCCCAACACGAGTGCCATTCTAAAAAGTGGGTCCAGGTCTAAAAAGTTTGAATACCACGGTCCTAGTGGTTAGTGCTCATGTACCCTTTCCTGCTCTCCATTTTCCCCTTTTACCAGAATGGCAGCTGCATGGGAGAGGAGTGGTTCCAGCTGTTGCCACCATCCCATGCTGAAGAGACCAGGCAGAAGAGGGCCATCTGGGGGAAAAAAATCTTCCCAAGAAAGCACAGAACCTTAGAAGTTCTTTTTTAAAAAGGAAACCACAGTGGTGTCTGGGAGCAATCAGATGTGCCAACGCACTGCATTATCAGTGAACATGAACTAGCAAGGCAAGGGTTAAAAATATAACTGGTTTATTGAAAAAACAAAAGGAAAAGTAATTAAACAAAAAACAGGGGTAGAAGAGAAAAAAAAGCACAAGCAAGTTGATGGAAAATGCTTGAACTGGGCTGGATAGTCAACAGGTGGGTGGGTGGGTAGGAACTTGACCAACTTGATACAATAACTCATCGCATCCAGCAGGTGGAGCTAGGATGCTACTCAAAGGCAAATCATACAGAATTTCCTGAACATCATCTTGCTAAATAAATGTTTGCAAGCTGAAAAGATCAGCTCTAAGGAGTCAGCAGTCAAGGGGCAGTCCTTGCTGCTTGTGATATGAATAGGAGATTTCTGATGTGTATCCATCCCCATTGAGCTCCAGGAACCAACCTCAGGCACAGCTTCCATCGCTGCTGTCATTCCCCTGGAAGCCTAGTGTTCCCCTCCCCTGCAGTTTCGTACTTCCCATCACAAGGCCACAGACTGAAGGGGACTCCCTCCTCGTTCAACCCCCTTTTCAGGCTTTCCCCTTTCCTCTAATTAATTTCCTTTCCTTTTTTGTGTTAACAGTTTGAATTTTCAAGTGAGGTTTTATTTTATTTTATTTTAGTTCAGTGCTTTCACATCACCTTTTGTCCTAGCTTTTTTGCCAGTGATATTTCATGGTTGCTGCAGTCAAAGAATGCCAGTTTGCATTCCAGGAGTGTCACTTGATTACATCACAATTACAGCACTTCCTGCTCGATGATATGACTTCCGACTATGACATCACTTTCGGTGGGTCCCGACACAAGCGCCATTCTGAAAAATGGGTCCTGGTGCAAAATGTTTGTGAACCACTGTTTCAGAGTATCAAGGACTTGTGTACAGTACTTAACCTAACAGTACTCATCTGGAGCCATAATGTGTGTTTTCATTAATGCCAGAAAATCTGAATTTTTTTTAACTTCTAATAAACTTACAAGGTTTATTAGTACTTCAGTGCCAACATTCTCAGATTTCAGTGGCATGCCCTCCCGCAGAAACCTTGTACACACAGTATGGAATTTTAGCATTAAACTACAATGTTAATGTTGAACTGTCTGCAGAGGGGTTGTGCCCATAGGGTGCAGTGTGGCAGCTGCTGAGGACCCCAGTGAGGGAGCTGGGGGCTCTGGGGAAGAAAACGGCGGGGAGCTGGGGCCCCCCATCCACCTCTGCCTCTGTTACGCTCTGAAATGGAGCGATCCAGAAGATGGGCGTGGCAAGGCAGCAGGGAGGGCGCAGTGATGTCTTTCGTCACCGCCCCACCCCAGGTGCAATCAGAGTTTGGTCCAGTTTTGATTGCTTGGTGAATAGAATCTAGTAGTATCTAGCCTTGTGGGTGAGTAGGAAAGGCATCCCATTAGTAGGAAAGGCAAACCTTTAAATGCAACTAGGAAAACACCATAAGCAGCTATATGATAGGAGCTGGTTGGAGCCAATCTCTGAAAACCGAGAGCTAGAGTGGTATGAATAATTCAAAGACAGCCTCCAACAAATTATCCTGGGTTTATGTGGAAACAAAGTCAACCCCCTGGAGCCTGCCACTCTTCTTATTACAGCCCAGTTCATGCTGAACGCCATTTCCTCTGGGTTTTCGTTTTTTAAAAAATATATGTTTTTATAATAAACAAGCGTTTGCGCAGGATATGCAGATGATTGCCGTCACCACAAGGACCGTACAGCAAGAGAGTTTTGATTTGAAATTCATTTCCGAGCGGTTAATTATTCATCACCGTAGTGCATGCAACGGGGTAAAAATTAAAAATTAGCAAATTAGTCTTCATTTGTCGGCATAAATTATTTAGGGCTCTCCAATTTTATTATAAAAACACACAGGGATCATTGGAGGCCTTCCCGCACATTGGGAGGCTTTGTGCATGCTGCAGATTAACACTGCTGGGTGGCGCAATAACATTGAAAAGGCGACAGGGAAAGTAGGATGCCTACGTTTAAACATGTTTGGCTTCTGCCTCTAACTCACAGAAGTGCCGTTGGTCATCCCTTGGTTGAATTATGAAAAGAGGTTGATTTACAAAGGCAGCCAGAGAATGCAATATTCTTTTCCTTCACCTATTAAATATTGATGCGTGCCTCCTGACAGTGTTCCTCCACAATCCTTCATACAAAAGCTGTGCGCTCTCTTTCACGCAGAGAAAAGTTCATCCACAAGAAACTTTTGACTTCCAATGGAGATCCGTTCATGCAAAACGCCAGCTTCAGTTATTATGTTGTATTATGGGAGCAATCTGGCTCCATTAAAATCAACCAGATTTTCATAACAGGTAGTAAATATAGACTGTGTGTGCTGTGCACTGTGTGATGTTCAGTAAATTCAACACATGGAGCACCTGGAAGTTCAACCTGATTTGGATACAACAAGCCCTGACTGCTTTGTCTACATGTCTTGAGGTACAGATGTACAACGTTGCCAATGACCTCATTTGCCCAGATGTGCAGCCTTGTTTCCTTTCCTGAGAATCAGCCATGATTTTGCTCCAGAGGGGATGGGGCATGGCTCCCTCTAACCAAGATCATGCTATAAGTTGATCAGCACTGTGGGTCATCCTATGCCGCCTTCCTCCAAAGCAGGGGTCTCAGGTCTCCAACTACAGCCTGGGGGACAAATTGTCCTTAAGTCCAGAATCCTTAATTCGCTTCCAAAAACCAGAAGTCGTTTGTTTTTGTTTTTTTCATCTATGAGGCGTTCTGAGGCCCGCAAGCAGTGATGTCATGCAGGGGGTACGTGGGGGTACGCGAGTACCGGTTTCTAGGATTACAGCTGGCCCCGCCCATTTGCCCACCCACTCGTCGACTCCACCCTCTGCAACGTTTGAATTTCCTGCATGTTTGAGTTGCCTGCATGTTCTCAGAGCAAGCGGAGCCTTTCCTTTCCTTGCCACTGAAAAATGAGTTGCTCTGGGGTTTTAACATGGTGCCAGGCCTCCTTAACATGTTCTGGGGGTGCTGTGGAATACTGTTGCAACTGTTGGGTCAGTTTAAAATCATCTGAGGCCTCAAAAAGGGCTTTTTTCATGTCACTTCTTGCCACAACATCACTTCTGGCTTATGACGTCACTTCCGGGGGG
>JAJKFI010000002.1:50780984-50791448 GCA_029204185.1 Lerista edwardsae | reverse complement strand
AAAAAAAACCCTGAAAAGGCTGTGTTTTTTCCCCAAAACAAAAACATTCAATTTTTCATCACTTTATTACAAGAGAGTATGTAAAAACAGAGAAACAGTTACAGGGGAGGAAAAGAAGAATTGCTCCACTTCAGTGGCAGTTAACACCATCATGGTAGAAGAAGTGGGAGCCACGAAGATATGTGAGAATTCAGTCTGAATAGGCTGAAATCCAGTGACATCTCTGACCTCAGATATATGAAGATAAGGGTAACACTGGGAGAGCTCTGGTTGCCGGGGTCTCCCCCAGGACCCTGCCTTGCCAGAGCCCTCCAGGGTGACAAGGAACCCCACAGCTCGCCGGAGGGTGCACCCTCTTGGTGGGGCAATTAAGGAGATCCCAAGCTGCACCCAGTGTTGATGTCTTGCAGCCTGACCTGGTCTCTGGTGGCATGGAGGAGAGGCCTACACCAGGCGAGGAGCTCTGGCAGCAAGGCCAATACTAGGGAGGCCTGCCCTTTCAAGCTTTTGAAACCCTTCCATGTTGAGCTGCACCTGGTTAAAGGCACTCTGTCTCAGTTTGTAGCTGGTAATGCTGCCTATAAGGATCAATCCTGTAGATCTCTGTAGGTTCTCATACCTTTTAGCACCCAGATCGTTAGAATGACAATTTGGCAAGGGCCCGCCAGAAGTGAAGTCATGCCTGGAAGTGCTGTCATTGTCACAATGCTTTCCTGAGAATGCAGCAGTAAGGTGGGTTATTTCTCAGTTACTTTCCAATAGCAAATTGAACAGCGACGGGATCTACAAACGACCTGGGGGAACGCTGGGCAGGACTTACACGGGGCTTCCACGTGATTGGCTGCCCGTCCGCAGCATTCTGCAGCTGTCCTGGCCTGGGGGGGGCTGCCCCTGGTTAGCGTGCCCCACCGCTGCTCGCCCAGGCACCCGGCGCGACCCTCACCCGTCCTCCGCAGGGAGCAGGATCCCCCCCCCCGAAGCCAGGGCAGCTGCGGATCGCCGCGGACGGGCTGCCAATCACCTGGATGTCCCGCTTAGGTCCCGCCCAGCGTTCCCCCAGGTCGTTTGTAGATCCCGTCGCTGAAATTGAATCAGAAAGGGAAAAGGCCTATTTACAATCTTGGCACAAACAAAAGAACAGTGGAACCCCCTTTCCACCATCCCATCTTCCCGTACTTTCAATATGGCTGATCTAGGGGCTTCGCAACCCACTTTAAAATTTGCTCACGACTCACTGGTGGGTTCTGACCCACAGTTTGGGAACCATTGATATAGATCTTTTTAAGAGGTCCTTCTCTAGTGTCCTCTGCCTGGAGAGGTAAGGCAGGTGGATCCTAGGAAGAGAGCCTTTTCAGGATGGAATCTCATCTTTGGGTCTCCCTCCCTAAAGAAGTCTAAAAGAAATATCTGATTGCACTTAGGGATCAGGTGAAACAGTTCTCTATGTGCCAATGCTTGTTTAGTGGGGTGGTGGTGGTGATTTGCATTGCTGCTTGGTATTTTCAGGGCACAATCCTAACCTGGAGTTGGGCCAGCACAGTTAGGCCAGCAAAGTTTGCCCGGCACGAGACACCCTAAGGTATGTTTGGACCACTCTCGGAGTCAGAGAGGCCAGCAGCACACAGACGTGCATCATCATCCTGACTCCAAAAGTGGTCCAAACGGGCTTTACAGTGGCCCTTGTGCTGGCCAAACTTTGCTGCCTTAACTGCCAGCATAATTCCAGGTTAGGACTGCGTTTTAAATCATGGGTTTTTTTCAGCTTTTTACACCTTCCCAGAATATTTTGCAAAATAAATATCAAATAAATACATTTTTACATGTAATGAACGGTAAAGCCTGGGGTTGTGAGCAGTGCTGGCTCCAAGTTGCTGAGGGCCTTTGGGCAAAGCCCTACACTAGCCAAGTGCACTTCTGATGACTGAGAGCCCTCAGCCAGCACGCAGCCTAGCCAACCCTCAATGCCATCCCTGGATATAAGGGATATTCTATTCAAGTCCAAACAAATGGTACTTATTGCTTAACCTTTAATCCAATCATAGTCCAGCACTTAGTCCAATATCAGCAAACCTTAAGGGCGCAATCCTAACCAACTTTCCAGCACCGGGGTAAGGGCAATGCAGCTCTGGGGTAAGGGAACAAACATTCCGCTACCTTGAGGAGACCTCCATAACTGTCCCCCAACTGCAGGATGCAGCACATGCCCCATTGGCACGGCTGTGTCAGTGCTGGAAAGTTGGTTAGGATTGCACCCTAAGTGGCAGCACTTTTGCTGGGGTATGTCAGTGCAGGGTTGGGACTGTGCATTTTAACACTCTATCAGAGTTCTGTGCATAGAGAGGACATGCTTGGGCAGAGGTGTCACGCCCATGTGGCATAGTGATGTGCCTGCAGCAGGTGCCACCAAGGGAGTTAGGCATGCTGGCGGGCAAAACCGGCGCAGAGCTGGGCCATCCCACCCACCCTTGCCTCTATATTGCTCCAATATGGAGTGATTCTGGGGGTGTGGCAAGTCTGCATGGAGGGTGTGGTGACGTCTTTTATCACTGCCCACTTGGGGCGCAGTCAGTGTCTGCTCCAGCTCTGTACTTGGGACCCAGACTTCTTCCTGATGTGTCATTTTTTTCTATGCAGGGAGGCGTTTGGTATAAAAAAATCCAAGCAGCCACTGTCAAATATCAAACAGGCAGACTGACTTATGGGCTGAAGTGCTACAAGAAACGTCTTACATCTTGATTCTTCTGAACATAAAAAATTGGCCTAAGTCCTGTTGATGTAATCACATGTTCAAGGCCTCCAATGAAATCAATGGGCAAAGAAGTGCGTAATTTTATAATGAATGGACTCCTAAATCTGTTCACAACCATATGTTAGGTACTATCCTTTTTGTTCTCAGGCTAAAGCAGAGGCATGGTCAAATTAAGATTACTTTTTTGGGGAAAAAAGATCTCTTGCATCTTTTAGGAAAGCTACAGAATATGGGGGGGGGGAGAGGAGGCATGAAGGTTTAATTCAATTTCTACCACTTATGTTATTTACTTTCGTCATTACCCACTGAAGCCTGGGAAATGACAATGAACCAGCCAACATCAATTTTGTTTATAGCCCCTTGCTATTAGTTTTCACTATGTGCTTCATAAATTAGCAGAATGCTGCCATATTTAAGGTGCTTAGCTTCAAGGAAGCTTCCCAAACTAAATTGGTTCATTGAATTTAAGAAGTCATGAAAATATTTCCATGTGGCTCTTTTTAATTTGGGGGGATATGGCTGTTTCTCTAGGCCTAAATCAAGAGTAAAACTGACAGTAACCTTTAATTGGAACTCTCTAATCTTGGGAGTTCTTTAATAATGACCTTCTCAGGAAGAAAAATCAGGTCCTTAATTATCTCCAGAGCTGTTTACAGCATAGTGCTTTCATTACATCGGAATTAGCACCTTTTCTTTGGTTTATAACAACACTATTTCTTACCAGCTTAGGGTTCATATATCAATGGAATGTCCATGTGGATTCAAAGCTAAAAGATTGCTTAGTTTAACTCACCCCACCAGGTCTAACAGGGTACAAAATGGGAACCACGGGTGTGATAGACATTGCACCTCTTCAAATCAGGAATGGTGTGAGGCACCCAGACCCCATTTGGCATGGATTGCCAATATACTGCCACAATCATATCCATCTCTGGGTCAAATGCCATAGGTGGTACTCTGTGCCACAGCATAAATGCAGGGCCGGCCTTAAGCCAATATGATTAAGCAAATGTTGTCACATTGGGCCCCGCGCTTTGGAGGGCACCACACAACAAGCATATTGCCTGGAACACTAGGAGCTGTAAGTCAGTAGATGGGCAGAGCAGCTTTACCTTGGGCCCTCCCACCTGCCCCTGCCCAAAATGGGCCTCCTGGAAGCAGTTGGCAGTGACATCCTCATGTCACCACCAACTATTCCCAGGTGTTACACAGGGCACCACGTGCTTTCTTGGTGAACGGGGCCCTGCGGGGAGGGTGGGAGCCCCAGCGGAAATGCCCCGCATTGGACCCCACTGCTCCTAGGGCCAGCCCTGCATAAACGTTACTCTTTGTGCTGGTACAAACTCAAATTTACAACGTGGCCTCACCCAATCCAGTGCAGAGACTTGGGCTCCAGAGAAAGGAATCACTTCTTTACTAGGACCCAGCTCAGGCCACCATCTTCCCAATGTATGGATCTGCCTTACACCACATCAAATTGTTGGTCTGTTTAGCCCAACACACACATCCCACAGAGGGACAATTTGCTTTTTAAGAGGAGACAATTTGAGAATGAATTTGAAAGCCCGCTAATTGTTCTTATCTTATTATTCATAAATTAAGCTAAGAATGTTTTTTAAATTTCCCTCTTTCCGCGCCATCTTTTATTTTTCTCTTTCATGGATGCCATGTTCTTTGGAACCTTGTTTAAACCAAGTTAATGGCCTTTTAGGCTTCTCCACATGAATAGGAGTTCACTTTTTGAATAGTAAGAAGTATATGTCATGGGAGGGGGTGCATCAGGATTTTAGAGATGCTTAGGTGGGGGATGGTCAAAAAAAGGTTGGGAAACACTGGTTTAGCCCATTATCATCTACTCTGATGGGACTTTGGAGAGTCACTGCCAGACAGAAATACTTCCCAGCCATGCTTTTCTAAGTCCAGGCACTGACCATTGGTACGTCATATGTGCCATTTTCATGCTTTGTGGCTGAACTATGGATCTCTTTAGTACTGGCTCCCCTGCACTCTACTTCATTTACAAGACCATGTTATAATGACTTACAAGGAAGATCGTCTACCTGAACACCCCCAACATTGCTCCAATTAAAAAAAAATTCCTCCTTCCAGGCAGAAGACTAGCATGTCAAGAAAGAGGCCCTTGGCATGATAGTTTTCAACATGCAAGGAATCCAGTCCCCCTCTCCCACAAGGACCAGCATTCAAACATGCCTCCCTGAGCCATCTCAAGTGGTACAAATCCTGGAAAAAGCATCACAGGATTCTCCTAATACTGTAAACTGGCTCTTAGTTTCCCAAGAAACTCCAAGTCCTTGTATCAAATCCAAAATATCTCTAACAACTGGCGTAGCTAATGAAAGTGTAGCCCAGTGCAGAGGGCAAAATGATGTCCTGGAAGTAATGTCACAACAGAAAGTGACATCACAGTTGTATTTTCATTTTTTTTGTTTTTTGTTTTTTCATCATAACTTTTGCTAGAATGAAAATATTACATTCCAGTTTGTTCCACTGCATTCTGCATTAAATTCCACATCAAATGGTATATAACAAGATTGTATTATTCCTACATACCACGGTTTTCACAGTTTTGGCCACTAGTATCAAGCTCAGCTTGTTGCCCCCGTAAACTTGTTGCTAGGTGCAATTGCACTCGCCTGCACTTCTTTAGGTATGCCCCTGTCTCTAAAATATTGGTTGGCTGGGAGTTTCAAACCAGGTGACCCAAGAATCTCTGGTTTTTAAAAGCTCCACCTTTTACAGCTATTAAGGGTGCAGTCCTAACCTGGAGTTCGGCCGGTGCAAGAGCCAGCAAAGTTTGGCCAAAGGGCCACCGAAAAGTGTGTTTTAACCACTCTGGGAGGCAGGCAGGAAGGCGCATATTTGTGCGCTGGCCTCTCTGATTCCAAGATGGCGCACATCTGTGTGCTGACCTCTCTGACTCCAAGAGTGGTCCAAATATACTTTACAGTGTCCCTTGTGATGACCAAATTTGCTGGCCTAACTGTGCCAGCCTAACTCCTGGTTAGGACTGTGTTCTAAAACTTTCTAGAGGAAAAGGAATAAGTGTGCTTTTGAATACAAGTTAAGACCTCCAAAGGTCACTCCTCCCAGTCACTGACATCACGGAGCATTAAATATATTCACGCTTCCATCCTCATATAGTAAATACACCGCAGGATTATAATGCTGATTTTAAAGATATATCTCTGCGTGTTTCGGTCATACAGTTTCCCCCCACCTTAATTGCCACAATCCCATTTTCCTTTCCATTTGCAAGGGTATAAGGATATGAGGCTTGCAATCTGGAGGAAACAGTTTTGCTGCCTAGCTTGGAAACATGAATAATGGAATGAGCCTCATCTCAAATCTGAGCCTTTTAGGCCGTCAGTTTCAACTCCTTACCTGGGTTCTCATTTCCTAGAATTGCATTGTATCCCCACCCATGGCAGCTATTATCCCCGTGCATTAGAAATGTGGTGTCTAAGGGAGAAACTAGCCCTACCGTTATACAATATGAGAGCTCATTTGAAATCGGGAACAGAGGACTGGGCACAGCTATTTGCAACCTCAAAATGCTGCACCGGAGACTCTTTTACGAGCTCCTTCGCTAGCAGGAGAAATGAAATTCTTTCCAACATTAAAGGGTGGCTTGGGTGAGGTTTTTTTTTACACCAAATTCAAGCAGAGCAATTTTAAGATGGCAAATAAAATTCTGCCACTTTTAAATCATTCCACAGTTATACACCAGCAGTCATTTGAAATAATACGAGCCTGTCAAAATTCAAAAGCATCTCCTATAGTGGGAATTGAAACTAAACTGTAATATGCAGCCCTTTCCAACTAAAGGTTCTTCTGCAGTTTCTTTCTTCCTTGTACTTAACACAACAGTATATTTTTGCACAGCTGAAGGGCTAAGGTGGATTTTAGGCTCCAGGATACATGCAGTCAGACAGTACTACATTTGCACCATTATTGCTCACTGAAAAAAGAAAAGTCTTATTAGCACCTGTAAATAGAATCAGTGTGGTTAGACAAGGACCAGGGAAGCACAGGTTCTAACGGTACTTAGCCATGATATGACTTTGGGAAATCGCCATTTCTCCACCAAACTGACCTTACCGTGCTGCTGGATAAGGGGGGAGGAAATCACCAAATAGCTGTTCTTGGTATATGTAGCATTTCTATAACACTTCTGAGTGTGCAAAATGCTTCAAAGCTATTCCATTAATGTAATACAGGCATGCCCCAGTATCCGCTGGGGTTCCGTTCCAGTCCCCACCATGGATACCTGAAACCGTGGATACTGGGGACGCCTTTTTAAAGATAGGGGAACATCAGTAGTTTTGCTGAGACAATGTAAAAAAAAAGATCTGTCTAATGTTTCTCTGACTTCTTAATAGGCGTCCCAGTATCCACAGTATCCGTGGATAACTGAAACTGTGGATACCAAATCACTGGATACTGGGGCTCATCTGTATTTACAGCCACTACCTGTATTTACCACTGTAAATACAGCCACTGTATTTACAGCCACTATCAAAGGGGGCGTCAAAGAGACAAAGGGTTCTAATCACTGGAGTCTTTCATTATCCTCCTATCAACTGGGTCAAGTCATGCTCTGGCCATGAAAGAGAGACCAGATATCTTGATATGCTAAATGACTGTCATGGACCAGCTAGTCATGGAGCCCACCAGAGGACAGGTGACTCTGGATGTCATATTGTGTGGTACACAGGACCGGGTTAGAGATGTAAATGTTACTGAGCCATTGAGGAACAGTGACCATTCTGTGATCTGTTTCACCATGCATGTCGGGGGAAGAGTGACAAGCAAATCTGGCACAAAAACCCGAAGGGCAAATTTCCCTTAATTGAGGAGGCTAGTTAGAAAGAAATTGAAGGGAAGGTAAAAGGAGTCCAGTCTCTCCAGAGCGCAGGGAGACTGTTTAAAGCAACAGTAGCAGAGGCCCAGTGGAAGTGCATACTGCAAAGAAAGAAGGGCTCAATTACAGTAAGTCCAGGAATGTTAGCCAGCATGTTTAACGATAAGGTGACCAACCGTCCTCCTTTAGGGAGAACAGTCCTCCTTTTGTAAGGACTGTCCTCCCTTGAAAAGTGTCCTCCTACATGTCCTCCTTTTCGATATTTGAAGACTAATCTGTAAATCTCCCTATTCGATCGATGCCGATCCGTTGCATGTGATGTGACGTATTTGTATTTGACATGACGATTCGTCATGGCTCGGTGTAAAGAGCAAACAAGAAAAAGCTAGGCCCTGGTCTGACTTTATTTTGAAGGAATTGTAACACAAGCAGGATTGAGAGCGCTTATTTCATTGGTTGTTTGCAAAAGGTGTGAAGTTATAGCTGGGGTCAGGAATGCAAGCTATTCAGAAAGGTTACATGTAGCTAGTGCTGAAAACAGGAGATGGCCTCTTTACCCTGATAGGCTAATTGATTGAGCCTGAGGGGTGCGGCCGCACAACCACCATCAAGACCTTCCAAACTGCAAGACTCCTCCAGATCATCCTCCAAGAAGATCATCAGACCTGATAAAGCTTGCAAACCTGCAGACTTCCCTTTGCAAGACTGGAATTGCTGTCTGAGGAACAAGGTGAACGACTAGGGCCTAGTCAGTGATAGGAGCCTAGTTTTCTTTGTTTTATAAGGCATCTCTGTTAGTTAATATGCTTTCTTAGTTGTGTAAACCTTGTTTAAATTACAATTAAATGTACTAGAAGCTTTGGTTGTCTTTGGAACCAGATAAGATTCAGTGGCTAAAGTGGCACTCTTACCAAATTTTAAGTTACTCGTTGGAAATAGTCCCTGTAGTTGGGACTTGTTTAGCCTGGGGAATTTTAAAGTTAAGAGGAAGTATTCTTAACTTTGGGCCCAGACTAGTAGCAGTGGTTGTGAGCCTTGTTGTGCTTAAGGTCACAGGCTGCTGAAAAAATCACAGACTCATAGGGGCCATGAATCAGGAACTGATTAGAGGGCATATGAGCAGGGATGTCATGCAGGGGGTACGCGGGGGTACACGAGTACCGGTTTCTAGGATTACGGTTGGCCCCGCCCATTCACCCGCCCACTCGTTGACTCCGCCCCCTGCAACGTTTGAATTTCCTGCACGTTTGAGTGGCCTGCACGTTCTCAGATCCAGGCAGGCAGGCAGGCAGGCAGCGAGTGGAGCCTTGCCTTGCCTTGCCACTGAAAAATGAGCTGCTCTGGGGTTTTGGAACTGTTGGGTCACTTAAACATGATGCCAGGCCTCCTTAACGTGTTCTGGGGGTGCTGTGGAATACTGTTGCAACTGTTGGGTCAGTTTAAAATTGTCTGAGGCCTCAAAAAGGGCTTTTTTCATGTCACTTCTTGCCACAACATCACTTCCGGCTTATGACGTCACTTCCTGTGGGCGGGTCCCGACATGTGCCAATCAAAAGTGAGTACCTGTTGTTAAATCATTTAGATGACACCACTGCATATGAGCCTGTGATTTACACTCGGTACAGTGTGGCGAGACGCCATTATGAGATGCATGCGCTCCGCATGGGAGATCTTGAGAGAGAGCGCTGCGCGCAAGTGGCTTTGTTTACTTCTTACCGAAACACGACATGGCACATATGCACACAGTAGACTCACGCTAATTATTTATTTCTTTCAGTGAATATTCAATCATACACAGGTAAGCACAATTCACGTTTTAGTAATTCATTATCTATTTAATAATTTCCAAATATGTATAATTTTATTTACAAGTTTATACAACCCTGTTGGCATGTAAGCATAATTACAATATAAAATGTTACAAATGTTTTTATTATGCATTTATCATATTATAGTGTATTATTGTTGCAATGAATAAAATTTCTTTTATTTACGATATTTTTTTCTTCAATTTATTTGTGTCCTCCTTTTCATTGTAAAAAAGTTGGTCACCTTATTAACGAGCAAAGTTAGAGAGGCTGTAAAGGGCAAGGGGTATATCATGCTCCAGGACTTTATGCTTCAAGATATGTTGACAACACCTGCTAAAGCCACAGAAATGGCTAAAAATAGATTCCCAGAGGTAGCAGGCTGGGCTTCAATTATAGTTCCCTTGTGGGAATCAGAGACGAGCCCTTGCACCAGAGTTTCTTCCTTCACCCTGATCTGCCCCTGTCTCAGGGTCAATACTGACAGTTTATTCTACCACCACAAAGATAAAAGCCAGTCAGAGAGAGGTAATCTTTAAAATTCTCCCTCACCTTTGCATGAAGAACTCCCCCAAAGTATATGTTGTACTTATATATTGGTAAAAATAGAGGTGGGTTTTTTTCAGTGATAATGAAATAAAAATACAAAACACAGCTTTCTTCGCTTCTCATTTTTGTAAAAACAAAAAAACCTCCAAAATCTGCTCATGTAGCCTTGACGGGCCTCAGAAAACCATCTGGATTCAGAGGGGGGGTGGCAAAATCTGCAGGTTTAATTACCTGCAGATTTTTTTATCCACGAGGGTTCCGGAAACCTCATGGACAAAAAGGCCCCACCCGTAGTTGTGTCTGTTAACCTTAACCTTAAGGCTAAGGTTTGGCTGCCCCATGAGTGGGCTCAAGCTAGAGGCTCGTGTTCTTCTGGAACCAGATGATGAAGATCATCAGTCCACAAAATAACCTATCTGCCTGAGCATGCTCTCTCTCTCTCTCTCTCTCTCTCTCTCTCTCTCTCTCTCTCTCTC
>JAJKFI010000002.1:50767494-50780974 GCA_029204185.1 Lerista edwardsae | reverse complement strand
CTCTCTCTCTCTCTCTCTCTCTCTCTCTCTCTCTCTCTCTCTCTCTCTCTCTCATGGAAATGGTTTCAATAATTTGAATGGTTCGTTCTCTGTCACAGAGGCGTTTCTAGGGTATGGCATCAGGGGGCACGAGCCCTGGGCGCCATAAGGTGGGGGGCGCCATTGGCATGGCTCCCCTGCCCACAAATTTGCATCCCCCCTCGCCATGCCCCGAGCTGGGAGGCGCACTGGCAGCTCCCCTCCTGGCCTGCCACTCGAGTACTTAAAGTGCCCGAGCAGCAGCCCTGGGGAAGGAAGCCGCCACCGCGCCCCCCGAGCCAGGAGGTGACCTGTGGCCGGCTCTGCAAACCAGGAGGTGCGCCGTGGTTTGCCGTCTTTTCCTGCCTCCCGCTGGGACTTTAAGGCCAGTGGGAGGCAGGAAAAGATGGCAAGCCAAGGCGTGGTGCACCCCCTGGCTCTGCAAACCAGGAGGCACGCAGCTTGCTGGCTTGTCCTGGCTGCCGCTGGCACTTTAAGGTGAGTGGCAGCCAGGACAAACCGGCAAGCCATGCGTGCCCCGGCTCTGCGAACTGGTATCCTGCTCATGCACCTCCAAAGCAAACCAGTTCCTCCGGTCCTTCTCTGCCTGGGTCTTCCCCTGCTCCCCCACGCCCTCCCATCCCATCCACCTTCCAGCTCCCCGCCCGCTCCCTCAGAGACCCCTCCTGCCGCAGCTCTCCTCCAAGCCATTCCTTCCACTGCCTTTCTTTCCTTCCTCGCTTCCTACTCATGCACCTCCAAAGCAAACCTCCAAAGCAAACCTCCAAAGCAAACGGGTCTTCCCCTGCTCCCCGCGCCCTCCCGTCCCATTCCTCTCTCTCTCTCTCTCTCTCTCTCTTGCGCACACACACACACACACACACACTCCCCCCCTCCATTTTTGGGAGTCTCCCTCCTTCGCCGGCCAACTGCAGCAACCTCCGTGCTGGCACTACATCTGAGTGTGTATCTGTGTGTCTTCTGGGCAAACAGTCCCTGAAGCCTCACATCCCTTGCCTGCCGGTTCCCGTTTCTCTCTCCTTCCTCCTCTTCCTCCGCTTCTGCTCCTCTTCAGCCATTTGAGCGTGAGCATGTGAGCAGGGGGGAAGCATGGAGGGAATCCCCACTTTTGCAGCCGCGGTGCCTCCATCCCCGCCCCCGCTGCCTTGCTCCTCCATGGCTGGGCACAAATGGGACTGGTTTCAGAGGGAAGAGCTGATCGGACAAATTAGCGACATCACAGTTCAAAACCTCCAAGATAAAAAAGAAATATTATGTATTTCCACCTCCCCTGCCCTCTCCTCCTGTGTGTTGAGTGTGTGTGTGTGTGTGTGCTGGGCTGTGCAGATTGGCGGGGGACACAACCCTAGAACCACCCACATGCCTTTGATAGGGGCGCAATTTCATGCCCCTTGCCATGGGCGCCATTTTGTCTAGATATGCCTATGCTCTGTCAAGCTTTACAACAGGGCTTTAAGGGAAATGGAAAGCTCAATCATCACACAACCCTCCCTATAATAACTAGTGAAAGTTACAAAATTACCATATGTAAAATAAGAAAAAGTATGCGTTTTGAATAAATTTGCATAATTTACACTATAAGCAGAAATTTGATTATTTTTCCTTCTTGACTCCATATAACCCTGTGTGTGCTGAAGCTGCATCCTCTGATGTTGTCATTGCTTTTCTGGAACAGTTTCTCTGCTCTTAAGAGGCCATGAGCTCGCATAAAAGTGGGCTGCCCACCAGCAGGCAGAAATTAACACAATCAAACATTCAAGAGCTCGAGTCTAAAGATAGACATAATCTCATTTGTATTGAATTCATTTCTTTTTCCTAAATTAACTTTACTGAAAAGTAGCCTTTACAAGATGGCTGTGAAAGATGAACAATACAAATATAAATTAGCCAGTTGAGAAATCCCGACTCTCTCCTGGAAGAAATGCTGTGACGACTACTAATAATTCCCCAAGGTGAATCTAGGGATATAATGCACTGACTGATGTATAATAGCTGTCTTGCATGTGAAGAGTAAAGAGCCATTTATGGAATTTTAGCATGCAGGGAGACTAACATGTCTATTAAAGGAAAAATGTCAACTCTGGGTCTCTCATCAGGGACTAATTTAAATACAATTTTGCTAAATTAGATACAGAAAAAGCCAGAGAAGGAAGGAAGGCCAACTGTAAACTCAGATAATATAGCAATTCTTGGGCAACAGCAATTCATATTGCTGGACTCCAGTGACTGGTGGGGTCAGTATGTAGGTAATCACGTTCCGTCACCCAATATCCTCTAAAAACAAGGTCAGACTAAACACACCACTTATAAATGAGATCTTGCAATTGTGCAATGCAGTGCAGAGCTGAACACCCAATCAGAGAAACAATTTACAAGACACCTAGGCACACGTTGCTACAACGAAATTCATTCTCTAGGCAGTGTTTCTCAAATTTAATTGTGGGTCAGGACCAGTGGTGAAATTCAGCCAGCTCTCACCAGTTCTGCAGAACCAGTTGCTAATTTATTGATATGCAAAAAGTAGTGCTGTAGTAGGAAGCAGTACAAAGAAAGGAGGACATAGAACCAGTTGTTAATTTATTTGAATCCCACCACTGGTCAGGACCCGCTTGCTGAATCATGACCTGATATCAGGTGGGCCATGAAAAAGCTGGGAGCAGCCATCTTGGAAGGTACAGGCCTTGCGCTTGCTATATTCCTTTTGTGAGTGATAACAGTTTGAATTTTCGGATGAAGGTTTTTAAAAATTTTGTTTTTAGTTCTGTGCTTTTACATAATATTTTGTCCTAAACTTGCTTTCTGTCTGGGATGCTTCATGGTTGTGCAATTACTGCAGTCCAAGAATGCCAGTTTGCATTCCAGGAGTGTCGTTTTATTACGTCACAGTGACGGCACGTCATGCTTGATGATGTCGTGTCTGGCCATGACATCACTTCCAGGTTAATGACATTATTTCTTGTGGGTCCTGACTTGAGTACCATTCTAAAAACTGGGTCCCTGTCTAAAAAGGTTAAGAACCACTAGTCTAGATTGGGGTGTGGGGTGCAAGCAGAAGCTGGGCCTGTCTGGTATAATGGACAGGGGGACATGGATTCAAACTGCTGCTCAGCCATGATGTTTAATGGATGGCTTTTGGCAAGTCACCCTGCAACCCCAATTTCATCTCAATTGAAAAAAAAAATTCATTTAGTTTTCTCTGATTGAAGCACATTATTTCACTAATATCTTCAAAAGTGAAAGTGTCTGGGAAGATAGCGGGAAACTTTTAAAAATGTAATTCAGGGCTCCAATCAATCAATTCCTCAATACTTAGAAGAAATCAAAGTACAAAGGAAACCGTGATCAATTCCTAAACCAGCAGATATTATCAAAAGCTAATCACTCCCAAATAATCAGTGCTTATAGAAAGAAGGTTGTATCAATAAATCAAAAGTCAAACATAAGCACCAGGTAGGTGCGGTCATCTGCTTCACATCCCTAGAATAAACTCCTGCCTGTTTTTGCACTAGTTGGTATAAACCACAGGGACAGGGCAAGTAACAAAGTAATGAACAGAGTTACCGTAATTAACTGTAAAAAAAATAGTCCTGGAAGAAAACAAAAAAAGTCACCCCAGGTGTACCTTATACTTGAAGGTGAATGACCTGTGCAAGGCTCAGCTGACACTCTTTCTAAGACTTCAAGAAAAGAAAAGGTGGACAGAAATGGAGATTCCCTGATTTTCCTTGGGCCTTGGTCCCGGTTTCAAAGGAACCCAGCCCCAATCAACTCCATGCACAAAGCTACTGCTGCAGTTCTTTCATCTTTTCAGGGGGGAAAAGATGATAATATTACATGCACTTCATGGTACATCTGCAACATGTACCACTCTGACTCCCACCTTTCCAGAAGAATATTATAGAGCTGAAAAAGATGCAGAAAAGGACAGCCAAATTGGTCAGGGGGGTGGAATGTCCTTACAACATTTGGAAGGGGAGTTACTTTAGAAAAGAAGGGGAGGGGGTGACAGTGATTGTGCATACAACAGATAGCCCTGCTCTGGACCAACTGAATGGGCTATGTCGTATCCAGCACAGGTTAGGAATAGGTTGGAGGTCTCCTTGAGGAAAGGAAATAATTTTCCCTAGGGATGGGAACACAAGTCATGTGACTCGAGTCCGAGTCATTTTTCCATGACTCGTGTACACTCAAGTCACATATGAACTTGGTCCACTGACTCAGAAATGAGTCGTCTCAGAAATACTTGAGTTATGAAAAAAAGAAGAAGGTGGGGGCAGCCAGGACATGGAGGAGGGAGTGGGCTCCCTCAGGAAGTCCATCTCAGGATGATCAGTTTGTATAAAACATTGTTTTTCTGCACTGCTATACTCACTCGAATAGCAGTAGCATGGCTTTTTTGTTTGCATAAGCAAAATAGTAGTTGAAGTGAAGGACTTTATATTAGCACATCACTGATTGCAGATAGGATGGGAACTTCAGGGGAGTGTAAAACTACAACTACAACAACATCCCTCCCCAGCACCTCCCTTTTTTTCCATGGAGTCACACCTGACTCGGCCGCAACTCACTTCACAAAAAGAGTCATACTCCAGTCAAAATGATTTTGGAATTTCCAGGGGGCAAGTCGTCACAAGAGCACACTATGACTCGCAGAACCAGTCAAGTCACAGGGGGCGAAGAGTTCTGAACGACTCACAACTTGCGCTCAGTAACTCTAGCCCATCCCTGATTTTCCCCAGACCCGCTGTAATGCTCTAGCCTACCCAATGGGGCTACTCAGATCTGCACCAGCTTAAATTGCTGGCAGAAATCCAAACAGTTTCCCAAGCCTGGAAAGAGGGTTAGGATATAATGAAGGTCATCTCCACTGATCCCACCCTCAATCTGGCCTGATCCACCCAGTTTATGCACTCCCCCACCCCATTACACCCATCCCCACTTACATTCCACCCTCTCCTTGGCACTCACCTCTGCTGGCAGCCTTTCCTCCAGATTCAGCACTGGTGGGCTCTGCAGGCCTTCCTGCTGGTGCACCTTGCTCCAGAGTAGTCGCAAATGTACTTTACAGCATGTTTGTGACACTCTGGACTGGGGCATCAGAGATCCTAGCAGCTGGTAGAGATTTGCGTAGCCTCATAATACAGGCTGGGGCAATATTTGGGGTAAGGGAAAAAAATATCCCCTTACCTTGGGGAGACCTTTTCAAAGAGGTCACAATCTTGCATTTATCATCAATAGTCCTGCCTTGGAAAATAAAGTACCAGGGAAGGGAAGAAAACAAAAAACGGTGTGATTTACAAAATTTACAAAAGTAAAGCCCACCACTCCAGCCTACGGTTGGAAGAGAAAAATGCTGTAACACCCCCTAAGACAAAGCATGCTCCTTATTATTGAAGTTTGGGTATATTATTAAGGGAAAGAACTGCACAGTGAGATACACTTTGTGGCCTACCATAGGGCATGGAGTGATATTCTGGAGGGAAACGATATGTCATGTTGCCAATCTGCAGGCAATTCATTTTAATTGGTTTGTTATAAACGTGCCAAAGCTCTAGGGTGCAAATACAAAGACAAGGAAGCATATTTTAATGTGGCACACGTGAAGGAATAAATGAGGAAAGCTGATTGAACAAGATAGAAAATGTAGGTAGACATTAAGGTAATTTGACACATTCGAAATCAGCGAGGACTCCCTCCCTTGGAGTTTTCTTCCTCAGCAGATTGGATCTAATGAGAATATTTAGCACATTGCAAGTGTTCAAAACACTTCACTTCACATATACATACATATGGGTAATTAATCTGTGGAACTCCTTGCCACAGGAGGTGGTGATGGCATCTGGCCTAGGTGCCTTTAAAAGGCGATTGGACAGATTTCTGAACATCCATCATGGGCTATAGGCCATGGAGGGTGGTGCAACCTCCTTACATTAGTAGTAGGGTATTTCAAAATGCAGGCATCTTGTTGTCTCATGCGCTCCCTGAGGCATCTGGTGGGCCACTGTGATATATAGGAAGCTAGACTAGATGGGCCTTGGCCTGATCCAGTGGGCTGTTCCTATGTTCCTATGAGTACATGTCTGAAGAAGACAGTCTGCTTCTGGTGGCTTTCAAAGAGAAATTGAGAATCTTGACTGGCCACCAGTGTGTTTACCACAGAATGCCAGGTGCAAGGAAGTGGCAAAAGGATGTAGGCATCTTGTTGTCTCATGTGCTCCCTAAGGCAGCTGGTGGGCCACTGCTCACAGTTGGTGGGCCACTGCTCACAGATACAGGAAGCTGGACTAGATGGGCCTTTGGCCTGATCCAGCAGGGCTCTTCTTACATTCTTATTTTCTCTGTAATCTTAAACACAGTCCTGTAAGGTTGGTCAATATGATTATTTCCGTATTTCTGATAGGGGCAGGAAGCCAAATCCTAATCTGCACCAGCACAGCCAGGCTGCATGGCCTGCACTGTATCCAGTGCAGGTTAGGAAACAGCTGGAGGTCTCCTCGGGTAAGGGGATATATCTTACCCTGTGTTAAGTCCCAGCCTGCTCTATGGGGCTCCTCAGATCCACACCAGCTATATAGCTGGTGCAAATCTAGGTAGCCAGGCATAATGCCAGGAAAGTTGGGGGCAGTGGTGTACGGAGAGGATCGGGGCCGCGGATCATGCCCATGGCAGGGCAACATCACCCCGCCCCCGTGCGCTGCCACGCCATGTCTCCTTGCGATCGGAAGAGCTCCATTTCGGAGCGCAACGAGCGCCAGGGAGGGAGGGTGGGCCAGACGACGTGCCGGTGCCTCAACGCGCCGGTTCCTCCTCGCTCTGCCGGCAAGCCCCTGCTGCTGGCGCCCATGCATTCCGCACCCCTGGCTACACCCTCCCTCCCCCCCTGGTCGGAGGTTAGGATACAATGGTGGGCTGTTGATTCCACCCTTCCCAAACCCCTCCACCACCGGGTGCAACCTTACATGTGCCATCTAGCTGACCATCAGGATGCAGTATTGGCAGGGCGGCACAGGGCCCCACTGAGGCAGCCTCCTCTCCGGGTGCCATGCTTTATGGCACCTTCGTGACACCTTTGCCATAAGGATTGAGCTCTGGGGCTCATAAAATAGAAACTTGCCCAAAGCCACCTGGTATGTTCATGAGAAGTGAGCTCTGAAACAAGACTTTCCTAGTTCAAACTCTTATTCAATGTGCTACATTAGCTCATAGGCCAGTGTTATTCAAACTGTGGGTCGGGACCCACTTGGTGGGTCACAACCTGATGTTAGGTGGGTCGTGGAAAGCTGGGAGCAGCCATCTTGGAAACTGCAGACTTTACTCTTGTTATATTCCTTTTATGAGTGTTAACAGTTTGAATTTTCAAGTGAGGGTTTTTTTTTTTTAATTTTGTTTTTACTTCAGTGCTTTTACATAATATTTTGTCCTAATCTTGCTGTCATTGTTAGGAATGTTTCATGGTTGTACAATTGCTGCAGTCCAGGAATACCAATTTGCATTTCAGGAGTGCCGTTTCATTATGTTATATTATGCTTGATGATGTCCAGTGGCACCCACTTGAATTTGACATGCGTGGGGCCCATAGCCACGCCCCCGACACCGACATGGCCACGCCCCCTGTCATAGCCCCAGAAGCGGCTGCTGCAAGCAGCCACGGCTGCTGCAGCTGCTTCCGAAGCCAGAAGCGGGATGCTGCAGCCTGATAGCCTCCTCGGAGCCAGGGCGGGCGATCACCGCTGCGATTACCCACCCCGGGCTCGAAAGGGGTTGCTGCGGTGCAGCCCAGCTCTCGGATGGGGATGTCTTGCAAGGCAGCCTCTTCCAAGGCCCGGCCGCACCGTGGCCTGGCCTCAGAGGAGGCTGCTTTCAGCACTCCCTTCCGGAGGCCCGGGCAGGCGATCGCCATGGGTGCCGGGTGCCATGGGTGCTGGCTTGAAGGTGGGGCTCTGCCCCCACTGAAAAAACACGTGGGTGCTGAAAAAGCCAGAGCCCTCCCTACTTGGCGCCCGTGATGATGTCACTTCTTGCCATAGCATCACTTCCAGGTTAATGACATCACTTCTGGTGGGTCCCAACATGAATGCCATTCTAAAAAGTGGGTCCTGATCTGAAAAGTTTGAATATCACTGTCATAGTGAGGAACTGAGTAAAGAGGCCCTTGGCAGAATATTTGATGTGATGATGGACTGGATTTTCCAAGCCTATCCAATAAGCTGGGAGGATCAGAAAGTGATCTGTTTCTGTCCACACAACCACCACCACACACACAACAGTGGAAGGGAGAGCAATTTACTATCCCAATAATGCTGCTCTGAAATAGACTGTGAATATTCATATTTTACAAACAGGAAACTGACTCTGAAATTCTGGTGAATATGCAAGATGGATCAGAAGTTATGCCAGTCCAACTGCTATGATATGCTATGATATACTGTGACGAACTGCTAGGAGGATTATAATTGCCAGATATGAAAACATATTTTGCAGCATGTGCCTTTATTTGGTTGAAAGAATGGTTGTTACCACAAAATAGTGGCAAGGATATTGTATGTACAACATTGGAAAGTTCCAGAGGTGCCTTGAATTGAGGATTGGTGGATGAAAGTTCTGGACCTAATGGAAATGGATAAACTTATGACTTTATTTAAAGAGAAGTCAGTAAAGTCACTTATGAACAAGTGGAGGCCACTCATTGACTTCCTACATGAGATAAGAGGGGAGATATTGGTGCAGCAAGTTATGGACTTGATGAATGGGCGGATGATTTGGATCTGGGACATTTTGCTGGGGCTTAAGGTAGGTGATAGGGAGATTGAAGGAATGAGAGGTGTTAGAGAGGAGAGTGGAGGCTAGCTAAGAGGCACAGTTTTTGATTTAAGCAGTTGTCAATGTATTGTGGATGAATACAATTTGAAAGTACAGTATTGCTCCATGCTTGCTTTGTATGTTCTGGACTTGGTTTCAATTTGATTGGTTGGTTTTTGTTTGTCTTGTTGTATATAGTTGTTTTGGTGGTTATAATAAATTAAAAAAAGATATAACTGTTCAACTGCTAGGTACAACTGCTATGATTGTATCCTGCTGGTGGAATCCAGACAAGACACAAGGGCTCATTGACTAACACAAGCCACAATCATTATCCTTTGTAGTCTAGCTACTCATTTTGTGCACCCAGCACAGATGTAACAAAAAAAATACTGCTTTGCAAATGCATGATACATTTTACAAGATTGGGTTGGCACATAGTTTTATTAATTAATGGTTTTTTAAGCCCTGTGACTACCAGGAATTCTGGAATAAAACAAGCTTTCCTTCCTATATTTTTGTCAGTCAGTAAAATAGGAGGAATAAACAGTAAGAAAAACAGTAAAAAACCAGTCAGTAAAATAGGACTTCTGACCTTTGACTAAAATTTGGAGCACGCTGCCCATTTCTCACGGAGATCCACATGCTAGCTCATGTTATCCCCTTAGATGCAGCTCTAAGCTGCTTGGTCAATTTGCCATTGCTTACACACAGGACCCAAACCGTCCGCTTGGCAGGTTGTGGGGAGCTGGTTGGCCTTGCTCATGGCTTTGTTCATTGGCTGCTTGCCTCTTGGCTTGAAAGCCCAAGCAACACAGATGGTTGGCTTCTCCTCTCTTCCCCTTTCCTGAAATTAAAACGAACAGCTCAAAATTTTAATCCAATTTTAAATATTTGCAGAAGGTTCACCTGAAAAAATAATAATTACACTGTTCCCAAAACCACCACCTCTGGTTTCATAAGCATACTTATGGCTTCAGCATAGACATACTTATTTCCAGAAATATCTCTGGAACCACAGTTGCCACCATGTTCAGTGCATTCCAATTTTATGGGCAGGAGGTGGCTTCAGACAAAAAGAGAAGGTGGAAAAGCCACTATAGTGTAATTTTATTTGGAGTTGTGCCCATTCATTCAATTTCTCTTGCTCTCTCCATGCATAATAGCTCTTCTCGACAAATAACCACCTTGCGAGTACACAGAGATGCAGCTGCTTCTCTGCAATCTGGAACATAGGAGCTATTTAGCTCTTTATCAAGCAGCCAGAATGGTACAAATGGTGCCAAAGTCTCCATGGCAGTATTTCTCAAAAACTACACTTACCTGTGAGTGCAACTCTGCATGCTCCCAAGGTCCTTTTGTGGGAGCCAAGAATGGCCTGAACAGGGTTTCCAACACAGCTTAGACAAGTGGCAAAACAACAGTTCACTGCTTCCTGGATCAACCCTTCTTCCCAAGATGGCAGCTCACTGCGTTTTTAACATGTGGATTTTCTATTCTTATTTTTTTCATATTTTTATAAAGCCCTTTCTCCAAGGAGCTCGGGGTGGTCTACATAGTTCCTTCTCTCTTTTTGTCCTTACAACAATCCTTTGAGGTTGGTTAGGCTGGGAGAAAGGAATTGGCCCAAGATCACCCAGGAAGCTTTGCAGATGAGCAAGGACTTGAACCTGGATCTTTCAGGTCTAAGTCCAACTCCCTAACCATTACACCATCTCTGATTGTCTGAGGGAACAATCCAGGGAGGCATTTAGGCTGGTGCATGTCCCCTGTGCTGGCCTAAGAATGTTGCAAATGTGCCATAAGGCATGTCTGCACCACTCTTGTGCAGGCTGGCCAGAGCGAGGAGCCTGCACCACCAAACAGCCCAAGGTAAGGTTGACGGAGTTAGGCAGGTGCGGAGGGCTGGGGAGGGTGGACAGAGGCTGATTGGGGTGGAGGTAGAGCCTGCTGGCCTGCCTGTTCCAGCACAGTATAGGACTGGGCTGCCCATCATGTTGGCACACTTATTTGAATGGTCACTAGTTAAGTGGAGCTGACCATGTTTTCCCTTTCATATCATTCAATCCTTGGATCTTTGTGCATGTGTGTGTCCCTTCAAGGCACAATACAGGGGCAGCTATTTCTGCCCAATAAGCCAAATATGCATATCAATGATATGCATGTCCTGTTTGCATACATATCCTATTTGCATATTTGCATATTCAACAGCCACAAGTGAGTGAAAAAATATACTGCTGAAAACTTTTCTTGGCTGAATTGTTGTTCCCTATATAAATCATAGGTATGCTGCACAATTAAAGAGGAGAAAGAACTGCTAATTTCTTTCACTATATCACATTAGCCATAATGTCCAGCTCCAGACATTTCACACAAGAAGGAACAATTCATTGCCCTCAAAGGTTGGTTTGTTTTGAAGACCGAACTGGCAACTCTTTAAGATTTCTGAAGAGAGCAGAAGGGATGTTTCACAAAAATGGAACTGGAGAATGGCATCCCCTGCTGAGCACATCTGCCTGTTCTAGAAAACTAACATACAAATATCAAGCAGGCATGTGTGACAACCCCTTACACACACACATACGAGAAACAGAGAGAGAGAGAGAGAGAGAGAGAGAGAGAGAGAGATTGGTGTTCAGGGTACCACTTACCCTGCTTCAGGGTCTGGTTTTATCTAATAAAAATATACCTGTTGAATATTTGCTGTAGTTATTTTATTTATTTATTTATTTATTTATTTGATTTTTACCCCACCTTTATGCCCGGAGGCACTCAAGGTGGCATTACAGTATAAAAAAGTACAATATAAAATTAACATTAAAAAACAATTAAAAACAATGTTAAAAACAATACAATTAACAAAATTAAAAACAGACACAATTTAAAAAACAACACGCCCAGTGGATCATAAAATCTAAATATACACAAACCAGCCAGCCAGCCAGCCTGTCAACAGTTAAAAGCTTTTTGGAATAAAAAGGTCTTCAGCCCCCACCGAAATGTAAACAAAGAGGGAGCAGTTCTCAATTCTAAGGGGAGGGTGTTCCAGAGTTGGGGGGCCACCACCGAGAAGGCCCTCTTCCTGGCCGCCACCCCTCTCACTTCTCCTAGTGGCGGCACAGTCAGAAGGGGCCCCCCCAGATGATCTAAGAGTACGGGTTGGATTGTATGGAAGGAGGTGGTCCCTCAAATACCCCGGACCCCAGTGGTGTCATTCAAATGATTTAGGAACAGGAACTCACTTTTGAGTTCAAATTCAAATGTCAAAAAAAAAAAAAAAAAAAAAACCCGGAAGCAGCCATGGAGCCCGTTAGGATCCGGAACGCCCGTTCTGGTCTGTTCCCCCTGAATGACATCACTGCCGGACCCGAGCCGTAAAGGGCTTTAAAAGTCAAAACTAGCACCTTGAATTGGGCCCGGAACAGAACCGGCAGCCAGTGCAGTCGCCGAAGCAGCGGCTCGACAGAGTCAAACCGACGTGCCCCAGCAACCACCCGAGCCGCCGCGTTCTGTACTAGTTGTAATTCAAAGGACTCCTACTAAATAAAGTTTACAAACATCCCAGGTGTCCCAGTATCCATGGTATCCAGGGTGTGCCTATATGAATAGCAGTATCCCCATACTGCATATGGTAGACTGAGCCAAGAGTCTACTTCAGATAGTCACCTTAGTAGACTGCAGAAAATAGAGTAGCAATAAAGGTTTGTAGCTAATGACAGCTTTATGGGCCCATTTTGCCTTTTATCACTGCTGTCTAGTGTAATTGTTATTAACTGTATTTTTTCTCTTATAAAATCAGCTCCACTAAATTATACGCGAAGGAGGCAGACAATGCTTCAGAATATACGTCAAAAAGCTGACAGCGATTGAGCAAGTCATTTGTATACCGTTTGGATGGAATCTTTTAAACCGGAGTTGATTCTTCAAAACTGGCAAAAGGACAATGCGTTCAATTGAACCACCATGCTGACTGCCGTGCACCAAACCGATAAAGTGTTAATGCTCTCTGCTGTACAGGAGTGCACGAGTACCACTAATTTGGTATCCACGGTTTCAGTTATCCATGGATACCATAGATCAGTGTTCTTTCAACCTGTTCCACGGCTGCCCTGGCCTCGGGGGGGGGCTGCCCCCGGTTGGTGCGCCCCACCGCTGCTCGCCCAGGCACCCGGCACGCCCCCACCCGTCCCCCTGAGCGAGCAGCCCCCCCCCAAGGCCAGGGCAGCCGCGGAACGGAACAGACAGGCAGCTAATCACACGTACGTCCCGCCCAGCGTTCTGCTTCCTTATTCCCAGATCCCATCACTGGTCACAACGCCTCATTTTGGGGGTTGCAGCAAACTTTCAAAGCCTGGGCAAGAGAGGGCTTGGATCCAACCCAATAAATGTTACTGAGTTCTTGATATAATCCTGCACAGCCTCTTGCTGTCTTGCCCTGCAGCTCTAAGGCCAGTTCTGTTTAGGCTGCTACATCACAGAGTTGTTCTGAAGATGCAAGAGGCAGAGGGAAATGGAGCAGTTGGGGGCAGCAATGGGTGCAGGCCAGGTTCTGCAAGGGGGCAGGGTTGGCAGGGGGTCCCCAGTCTTATATTCCAGTTTGTTTGTTTGTTTGTTTGTTTGTTTGTTTGTTTGTTTGTTTGTT
>JAJKFI010000002.1:50718775-50753922 GCA_029204185.1 Lerista edwardsae | reverse complement strand
AATCCCATAGTCCCCAGCGAAAACCAATCTTTGCACAACATCCAACAGACTGGGCTCTTAGGCACTGCCCTGCACAGACTACAGATACTGGCTGCACCCTTATGCACACTTAGGCACAATGAGGGTTAAGCCTCATTGAACTCAATGGCACTTACTTAGTTGACATTCATAGGTTTGGGCTGACAATGTGTCAGTTCTTGGTTACTGAGGGCCCTGGGCAAAGACTTGCACTGTGTTCTCCATGGTGCCCACCTCCCAACCTTTCACAGAGTGTTGGCCGTGATCACTACCACCAGTATTGAAGGTTCAGGGACCACGGCTCTCTGATGAGCATGGGCCCTCAATCAGAGTTTGACCTGTTTACCTCTTTTATTAAGAGTGTAATGCTAATCAGCTTTCCAGCACTGAAATAGCTGTACCAATGGGGCGTGTGCTGCATTCTGCAGTGGAGTTGTAGTCACTGCAGTGAAGTCCTCCTCAAGGTAAGGGAATGTTTGTTCCCTTATCTTGGAGCTGCATTGTCCTTACTACAGTGCTAGAATATTAGATTGCACCCCAAACAAATTCTGTTCAATCCCATTTAAATCTTTTAACAATGGTATTTATATACCGCTCTTCTTGGTCATTGGATTGCTCCTTTGACTTTAATTGAAGGCAAGCTTTTTTCTGAACCCAGTTTATGCAAATAACAGGAGGTTCTAATCTTTCAAGAATGGCTACATTCAGATGGAACTTTCACAGTCTGGTCTTTCATTGCTACCTGCACAGTTGCCTCCAAGCTGTCTGATAACTGACAGATGGCTTCTTTGTTCTCACCAAAGAAACAGCTGGTCCAGCAAAACTCCTCTCTTAAAGAAAATGGGAGACTGCTCAGCACTTATCGGTCGCATTCTCAAGGTCTTGCCGCTCATGGAAGCTTCTGATGTTCTCAAACTGGTGACCTTCGGATCATATCTTCAGGTTTAACATCGGCTCTACTCTCTCAAACAGATCTCCTGCCCAACCATGTGGAAGTCATGTGACACTGTCCTATGTGGCACTGTCCTGTGTGTGTCTTTCCCATCCCATAAGCAGAAAGACCTAACTAAAATCTCCAACCATGTTCAGTTGCAAAACTCACATGGTGCGGCAAAACGTTCATATAATTCCCAGCTGCAGATGAGGTGTGTAATCCTATGAAGAAACAAACTCCCACCATCATGCATCTGATGAATGCGCAGGCAGGCCCGATAGAAACTATCAGTATGAAAAACAGGTCAGAACTTGATACAAGTTAAGAAAACTTTTATGCTATCATATTCTCATGTTAGGCTTAAAAACAGATAGGACAAAAATTCTGCTATCAGCACAGCGAAGAAATGTTTAAAATTCTATCACAGCATCGCAAGCGTGACAAATGATCATTGAAAATTTTTGCCATTTTAGAGCTGACTGATCTTTTTATCAGGCAGATTGAAAGCAGCACAAGAAGCCATGACATTTCCTCTCATTTTGAAAAGAAGCCAGTCATCTGTCCTTGGCAGCTGACCCTATTCACTCAGAGAATAATAAATCTCTTTTTGTGTTTGCAACAACAACCCACCTTCCCACTTTACCAGCACAGCCACCACTAACAAAAGAGGTAAGGCTTTGCTCTAACGTTCTAAGGCTGAAGGAACAAGGTTGAATGGGGAGTGGTCATAGCTCAGTGGAACAATTGCATAAGGTCCAAGGTCAATATTCAGCATCTGCAGACAAGGCTGGCAAAGACCCCCACCAGCAATTCAGAAGAGCCACTGCCCAGCAGAGCAGACAATACCTAGCTAGATCAGTGGACTGACTCCACATAAAGCAGCTTCATATGATGATATATGATCAAAATGGACTTCAATTGACCTAGGTTTTACCTGTGGGTTCAATGCTTCATGGAGTTTTTGATCTTAGGAATACAGAAAAGCTTGGCCTTGTGCATGTTTATTCCATTTATGATCATATTGAGGGCGCAATCCTAACATGGAGTTAGGCCAGCACAGTTAGGCCAGCAAAGTTTGGCTGGCACAAGGGATACCATAAAGTATATTTGGACCACTCTCAGAGTTGGAGAGGCCAGCATACAAATGTGTGTCATCCTCTCTGACTCCAAGAGTGGTCCAAACGTGCTTTACAGTGGCCCTTGTGCCAGCCAAACTTTGCTGGCCTAACTGTGCTGGCCTAACTCCATATTAGAATTGCACCTTGAGTCAAGGCTGTCCATGTCTGCACATATGTGCATTTTGCACTAAGTTCAGATATCATGTTTTTGGTCAAATGGTTAAAAAATCATTTAGAAATTCAGGAATTGAAAATACTACATCTTCAATGAATGTCATGCAACAATAAAGGAAAACTCTACAAGGAGGTCCAAGATTACTGTTGACTGAAAGCATGGCAGATTTGGGTAAGGCTAGCAGAAATTATTGGAGCCACAAGCCTGAATCCATGGAATTCTCTGCATCCTTTTTTTTTTTCAGTGACATGCTCAGCCTTTTTCTGTTGTACTCTGCAACAAAGCAATTGAAGAGCACAAGCGCCTTGAGTACATGCATCCCCTCCCTCTTGAGGTGACAGTCATAAAGAGTATATTAAGAACATTGTGCAACACAAGCAAAATTGCCTGTTCATGCAATAATGTTGCTTTACTGCATTTGATTCGGCATTAAGACGGATAATGCATGATTTCTAATCAGATACTTTCTAATTGAGATCACATTCTTGGGTCAGATGGCTAGCTCCGTTCTCGCTCTCGCTTTCTCTCTCATTACTGGCAGTGCACACATGCAACATGCTGTGATGTATAGATGCATGTGATGCCACAGAATTCGCAGTGGCAGTAGATTAGGATTCCATTTTGCTTTGATGACCAAGACATTTTTGAAGAATATTTAGGTCATTTTCAAACCCAGCACTTGAATCTGTTTTGCAGTTCTTGTGTCTCTGCACCAGACACAATACCTACACTAATTTGCATTTGATTCAAAACTGCATCTCCTTTGATTTCTAACCTACATTAAACCACTTTACACATGACACTAAAAATCTTTCTGTGTCCCTTTTGAACATATGTTAAAAATTCCTGGACATCTTTTTTCATAGGGTGGAATTGTCATTCCCTGTAACTTCGCCATAATGAAAACAAATTAGAATCTACCACTTTCAGTCTTGAGACTGTGTCCTTTATTTAATGCAAACAAGTAAAAGATAAACACAAAAATTATGCTTCTGTACAGTGTACATTGTCACCAAGTACACTTTTATTATTTTTTTGGTTCCCAGAACTACAGTTCTGCAAAAGGGGATATTTTGCTTTCTACGTTCGTATAATTTTCATAATATTGTCAATATGAATCTTGAAGTCCATCTTCATAAGCCTGGAGCAGTCTATTACTAAAGATGATTAGACTCTACTATTTGATACTTAGGCAGCCCCATCCTGTCCTGTGCTGGAACAGGGAGGTCATAGGTATGTATGTAAACAAAACAATGACATATATAGGATTAACTACTATCTGCGGTTTTAGGCATCTGTGGTAGGTCTTGGAATGTATTGCCCAAGGATACAGGGCGACTACAGGGGTACATGCATATACACCAACCACAAGGAAGCTGGTGCGACGGATGACAATATGGAAATCACCATGCAACCCATCAAAATCCATAAAGGATACTTGCACACATGGACCCTGACCATAGGGGATCAATTTCTCAGTGGCACCCACACGTCATTGATATCCCATGGCAAGACTATATCACTCCATATCATGCTGCAAGCCTAGAAAGTACAATCACAGCTCCTATATAGCTCATGCTTTTGCCCTTCAAATCTATCTGAATGATCCTTGATCTATGAGCCAATGTTATTCAGATTTAAATAGAAATTGTTCATTCAGTTGGCCCGCTTTGTGCAAATACGACTCTGGAAATTAATGTTTGTTTTGCATTTCACTATAGAGATCATTTCCTTGCTTTCGCATTCTCTCTCTTCCAACACAAATACTTTCTCATGTCATTGGGGCAGTGAAAATTCTTTCTTAATTCTTAGGCTAATATAAGTAGTTACACAGCACCATGAAAATATTCTATTAATGCATCCAAAAATCTGAAATCAGAAAACAACTTAGGGGTCTGCCCAATGCTAAGAAGCAGCATGAAGCAAAATTTACCTTGTAGAGAGTCAACATTTAAACTACACTAGAATTATTGCTGTCTTATTCCATTATGAAAAATTCAAAAGTCACAGTCTCATCACTAACCACCTTTAATTTCACAGACTTGGAATGTAGGTATGAGAGACTAGCTCCCTCCCTACATAGGAATGTTTGTCCTCTCATTGTGCCAAAGGAGCAATGAGCAATGTTTAAAGGAGCAATGTTTAATGAACGTTAAAAGTTTGCCCTTTTAATGAATTTAACTCACAATCTTAACTTGTGCTGGAGCAGGCAGGCCAGTGTATTTGCGCCTGGAGCCTCCACAGGACAAGGGTACATTCATGCCCTTACCCAAGGGTAGGCTCCAGCTGCCCCAATGGGCTACTCGGATCCGAGCAAGCCATGCGGTCTGAATCGGGGCCTTAATGCCTAATGGCCGCATCCCAACTCCATCCCTTCCCTGGGCCAGCACACCTGCCGGCAAACCCATCCCGTGCCCAGAACCCACCCACCCTGCCGCCCAGAAATGCCTCTGTGCCAGCTGAACTCAGGAGGTGCACCAGCAGCTTGTGCTAGCGCTGCAGCAGCAGCACTGGTGCGCATGTGCTTTACAGCACCACTTGGGGGTGGCGCACTGGTGCCATGAATGGCTTGCTTGCTGCTGCAGCCAGGATCTCCATCGGCTGTAAGCCAGTGGGGCAAATAGAATGGCTGCTCATTGGGCCCTGCCTCCAAATGGCCCAAAATGGGCCTCCCAGAAGCAGTTGGCAGGATGCCATCACATCACTACCAACTATTTGCAGGGGCCAAACCATGCACAGCACCACAAGCGTCCTTCTCACCCTGGCTGTTTGGTGAGTGGGGGTACCCATGGGGAGGGTGAAGGGCTCCTGTTTCGCCAAATCTGGTCCTTAGGCAGTCCTTCCTCTAGCCAGTTCCTCAGTCCTTCAGGCAGTACTCCATCAGTCCAGCAATGCATCCCAGGTACCATCCTCCAGTACTTACCAAGGTACTATCCTCCAGTACCTACATAGCTTCCCTTACTAGCACCTTCCCAGCTCCCATCCCAGATTCCTTTTTCCCTCTGCTGCCTCCAGCTTTATACCTAGACCAATATACTGAGGCCAATCAGTGGGCAGGCTTTAATTCATCAGCCACGCCCATCTGCACCTGTGCCAGGCTTGCAAATACCTTCTGGGAGTAACCCTATAATCCCTGGTTTATCTGGGACAAGAGGCCTTTGCTGATACCATTCCCTATCACCGGGGTGGCTCCTGCCTTTTCCAATACAGCTCCACATCCGACTCTGCCACTTCTGAGGCTGCTTTTTCCTGAGAAAAAAAAAAGAGAAGGGTCACCTCAGATTACTTTGCCTATGTGCAATCCCAGGTTGAGGTCCTGATCCTGAAGCCATCAGCATCAGTAATATTTGCATACCGCTGGTGCTGGGTGTCATAACCATGCTATAAAGCATGTTTACGGCACCCAGAGAGCAAGGAACCCTGGTGCTGAACCTCAGTGCCATGAAAAAGGCAGGCAGGCAGGCAGTGATGTCATTCAGGGGGAACGAACCAGAACGGGCGTTCCGGATCCTAACGGGCTCCGTGGCTGGTTCCGGGTTCCCGACAAGTGCCAATCAAAAGTGAGTTCCTGTTCCTAAATCATTTGAATGACACCACTGCAGGCAGGCCTGCGCTCCAGCAACACTCGCAAGTGGGATGGTGTCAGCCTCTGCCCCCGCCCCAAGCCAGGCAGCCCAACATAGGTGTCCTTGGCCCTATGCCAGTTCAAACATGGGCACAGATATGAGAAGACCCATAGGCACCAAAGCAGTATTACCCAGGGTAAGGGAGCAAATGCTGAGTCTCCCTGAGGATACCCTGCTGGTAACCTCAGCAGCCACAGGATCCAGCAGTCATCGTTTTGGCACAACTGGAGCACAACAGGGCACTGCCAGCTTTAGTTTTGGGCTGCCCGTCCCCCAACACTAGGGATGAAAAAGACTTCTCTTTCAGGCAGCAGAAATTACCAGTCAGGTGGGTTATATTGGCAAGATGGAGCAGTGGTCTCTCTCAGTTTTCTGTACTGATATCTTCAGTTATTTCAGCACTGCTCCAAATAAGTGTGTGTGTTTCTTGCTAAAAAAAAATATTGCACTTAAGGCAAATCAGTCAGTGTGTGATATTCAGCAGAGATAGATATCTGTCAAATCTTTTGCAAAATACCATCTGTATTGAGAAATGGCAACCCTGCTAATCAGTCAGTTCAAAGCAAGCAAGGTAGATAACCTATTAACAGCCTGTTCTGCAATCTAATAAATGGGAAGAAAGCCAAACTTCAAACAGCTAGAACTACAGTACACTTTGGGCATTAATTGCAAGTAAACTAAGCTGGTTGAATGCCAAATACTCCAAATTGACTGTGTTATGGATCAGATTGTGAAATGTAATCTGCTCTATGTCTTCCATGTATTCATGAGATCAGTGGTTCCCAAACTGGTGGGTCATGACCCAGCAGGGGAACAGGAAGCAGGGCACATTTCCACTTAAGTGGAGCGTGCTATAGCCATAGCAGTGACACAATCTGCAGGATTGCACCGCTGCCAGGACAAAGGGGCTTTTTGCCAGCACCAGCCTCCAGGGGGTGTGTGGGCAGGCAGCCCCACGCACTCCTCCACAGGGCTCCCCAAGCCTCAGAATGACTAAAAATAGTGATCAAATCCACTTGTGGTTATCAATTGCGAAACTGGAGGTGATATTCCAATTGATATTTTTAGTCATTCTGAAGATTTGGGAGCTCTGCTGAGGCATCTGTGGAACACACACACACACACACACACACACACCCCTCCAGAGGCCAGCACTGGCAGAGTAAAAAAAGCCCCCAAAAGCCCCTTTGTCCTTGGCAGCGGCACAATCCTGGGGTCACCTCACTGCCATAACCCCTCCCCAGCAAACACTTAGGTGGGTCCAGTAGTGTCAGCCTACCGGTACGCTGGGCGTGTCTTCCGGGTGAGCGGCAGCGCGATCGCTGCATTTTGTTGCGTAACGGCAAAAGCACGCCCGCTGCAGCGGGCGGGCTTTCACCGTTAAGCAACAGAACGCAGCGACCGCGCTGCCGCTCACCTGGAAGACACGCCCAGCGTACCGGTAGGCTGACACTACTGGGTGGGTCCCAACTTCCCTGTAAGAGTCTGGGAACCACTGTAGTAGATTCTATGCATCTAATCCACAGTCTTGCACATGTCGAAGTTCAGGACAAGCTTCTGCAACCTAAACTGACATCAGAACCCAAACGAACATCGGAGAGACCTATCACAGAGGAAGACGTGACACCAGGCCCTGGGACCATTGTGGAGTTCTGTGAAATGTGGAGTGTGTGAAATGGGGAGTTCTGAGATTCTTGTGCATAGTGGGTATCTCACTGCATTCTCTTTATCCTACTGTACCAGATACCCAGCTTATTGCCTCCATTCTCATTGGTTGACTTTGCATCTATTCTCCCTCCCAGGTCCCCCTAAGGTAACATCTTGGATATCCCAATAAACTGGGGTTGGAGGAAAGGTGGTGCCCACATTAACCTCAACTCATGCAGACACTTCCTCTGTATCTTGAACCATCAGGTTTGTACCTTGCATTATTACTGGGGGGGGGCAGGGGGATATAGAGCTACTGCCTGTGGCACAGAAACATAGAACTAGTGGACGATATGAAAATATAGAGTTGGGCAGTTTCCTATGTATATCTCTGTATACGAGATAGGAAAAATATGGAATTATTGCAAAACTATGTTTTGTTATCTTCTGCTAGTTCTAGATTGGCAGGGCTTGCACAGCAGCTGCCGGACTGGATCCATCCCCATGTGGGTCCAGGCATTGCCTATGGGCTGTGCCCTTTAAGGCCCCAATGTGTGGTGCCATAGGTGCTAGCTCCAGGAATGTGGTACAAAGCTAAAAGTTGCTATTTGGAAGTCAGGCAATGGACCAGTCATTCCTACCTCCATCATCCCATGATGATTATTAACCAAGACTCAAAGCACAATCCTAACCTGGAGTTAGGCCAGCACTGTTAAGCCAGCAAAGTTTGGCCCGCACAAGGGACACCATAAAGTATGTTTGGATGGAGTCAGAGAGGTCAGCAGATGTCAGCAGAGGTCAGAGATGTGCGCCATCCCCCCTGACTCCTGAGAGTGGTCCAAATGTGCTTTACAGTTGCCCTTGTGCCATCTAAACTTTGCTGGCCTAACTGTGCCAGCCTAACTCCAGGTTAGGATTGAGCCCTCAGAAATCTTGATATCAATGGATACTAAACATCCATTGATTCCACAAACAAACCTCCAAAGTCGTACGCAAACTGAAATAGATGATTCTGAGATACCTAGTAGCTTTTCGATTCAACGTGTTTCTCAGCTGGGCTGAATCTCAGTGTAAGTTACAAAGCATAACAGAGAAATACATAACACTGGCATCTCCTAAGAGGTCTGGTTCCATAAGAATTGCTATACTGTGTCAAATCCATGGTCCATCTACCCCAGCAATGACAGCCGCTTGTATTGGATGCTTGTAGGACCTACACCAATGCAACACTTATAATGGAGTAACAGCAGACAGCCTCCAAAAACAAAAGGTCCGGCAGGGCACCTTGAGAACAGGGATGCATTTCCCTAATTAGTGTCATATTACATTAGCAGCTGTAGAATGGATTACCTGTTTCACAGCTCAGCACATGTGATGTAATGCCACTGGTGTGATTAGCAAAATGTTCATACTCAGGGTCAAAGTCTGCCCCCATTTCTCCCCCGCCCTGCAAAGCAAGAATAACATTCTCATGGATATTTCTCTAACTGAGAATAAAATTAGGCTTTTGACAAATGCATGAGGAAGTTATTGTGCGGTAAGCAGCATATACATTTGCTTCCCTTGCGGTCGATTTGTACACAGGGCCGGCTCTAGGAGCAGTGGGACCCAATGTGAGGCATTCCTGCGGAGGCCCCACCCTTCCCGCTGGGCCCCCACCCAAGGTAAAGCTGCTCTGCTTGCCACACTGACCTGCAACCCATTGAGATCCTGGCTGCAGCAGCAGGTGGTCTGCTCACTGCCCTGGTGTGGAGCCCCCCAAAGTGCGGGACCCAATGTGATGGCATTGGTCACATTAGCTTAAGGCCAGCCCTGTTTGTACAATAGCAGAGAGACCAAAACCTTTGGAAGGTAAAGAGAAGTAAGAAGACTTCAGGGGAATCCTTCTACAGACATAATCACTGGGGATCTGCTAAGGACCCATTTCTAGCCAACTTTCCACAGCCACAATGCAGCCACAATGCAGCTTCAAAGTAAGGGAACAAACATCCCCTTACCTTGACTGTCCCACCGCTGCAGGATGCAGTGCACACCCTGTTGGCATGGCTGTTTCAGTGCTGGAAAGTTGGATAGGACCAGGCCCTTATTCGCTAAAGCACTGTTTCTCAAACTGCGGGTTGGGACCCACTAGGTGGGTCATGAGCCAATTTCAAGTGGGTCACGTAGCACTTAGCGCAGCCATAATTGAAATTATGGGAAGATGGGACACTGGAAAAGGGGAGGGCTGTGTGGTTATTTTGCTTGTGTCAGGGTTGTAAATAGACTTCCCTTGCCTTGCCTTAACCTTCCCTTACCTTGAGGAGGCCTCCATGTCTGTCCCTCAACATGCCCCATTGGCACAGCTATGTCAGTGCTGGAAAGTTGGTTAGGACTGTGCCCTCAGTTTCTCTAAAAGCTCTGGAACAAAATAAACCTACTGTGACTTAAGTGACTCTTAATATATATATATGATCTCTGTGCTATGTACTTAATGAATGCTCTGTAATGAAAACACCGGATGTATTTAGCCTGCCTTAAAAGGTACCAATTTTCAAGTTAAACCTAATATTATCCTCTCTGTTTCCCACTTGTGTCCCTCTTTCTTTGCTCTACCACCTGAGTTTTTTCCTCTGTTCTGACATTTAAGCACCACCTAGACACATTTGGCTTTTCCCACCTGACACTTCTTTGCTTTTTCTTTAGTTTTAGGTTATAAATCTGCAGGACATTTTAATCACTATTTTATTTTTGTACAACACCCATCAATTTCAGCATGCTTACTGTATCAACAAATAAATAGTACTGCTTTGCAGTCTTCAAAGCCCTGAAATAGTTGGGACCAGGGATATCTGGAGGAGTACCTCCTCCCACATGATCCTACCCACACCAGTCATCAGAGGAACTTCTTCTCCATGTCCAATCTCCAGCTGAAGCATGCTGGGTAGCCACTGGAGAGAAGGGGGCTCTGCAGAGGTATTACCTGGCTTTTGGACAATCTTGCTCAGTGGTTCACAAACTGTGCATCAGGTCCCACCAGTAGGTCCTCCTGAGCCAATTTCAGGTGGATCGCAAAGCACCTAGAGCAGCCATATTGAAAATATGGGAAGATGGGATGCTGGAAAGGGGGAGGGTTATATGGTTGTTTTGCTTGTGTTGAGGTTGTAAATAGGCTTTTTTTCTTTTTGATTCACTTTGCTATTTTGCTATTGAAAAATGGCTGAGAAATAACCCAACTGATTGCTGCGTTCTCAGGAAAGCAGCAGGCTCTGGCATCACAGTGTTGGCACTTCTGCCCATGGCATCACTCCTGGTGGGTCCTGGACAGATTGTCATTCTAAAAAGTGGATCCCAGTGCTAAAAGGTTTGAGAACCACTGATCTAGCTAACTTCTTGGTCAAAAATGGAATAAAAAGGGAGATGGAATCAAACATAAAACTCTGCTGGCCCTGATTCTGTTAAAGATAGCTCTGTCCTTCAAGCTGGAAGCAGGCCTGTTCAAGTTTTTCAGGAGCCTGAACTCCAGTGTAAAGCAGCCCTTCCCCTTCACCACCATTCGCAGCTCTGAGAGCAAAGCCTCATAGCCATGAATGCCTCTAAAGGCAAGGGGAAAATGCTGCTTAACACAGAAGTTCAGGCTCCTGAAAAATGTATCATTTTGGCCCCTCCCCCAGAAATGCCATTAAAAATACAGTTTTTTTTAGTTGCCAAGGATGTTTGAACAAATTTAGGATATGTTTAGAGTGCTGAATCCAAGAGTGGCATCAGTTTTGGGTGTACAGCATAGATTTAAGAAGGCGCTCCTCTACCTTATCTCCGCTGACCATATTTGGTAGTATGGTATCAGTGGTGGAGTCCTTCAAATTTCTGGGTTCTATAATCTCCCATGACTTGAAATGGTCAGTTAACATCAGTTCCATTATTAAGAAAGCACAGCAGAGTATGTATTTTTTGGCCAACTTAAGAAATTTAACCTGCCTCAAGAGCTGTTGATTCAGTTTTATAGAGGAATCATTGAATCTGTTCTTTCTAACTCTATAACGGTCTGGTTTGGTTCAGCGACTAAACAGGATAAGAATAGACTCCAAAGGACAGTCAAAACTGCAGAAAAGAATAATAGGAGCCAGCTTGCCCTCTATGGACGATTTATATATTGCTTGGATGAGGAAAAGAGCAGAGAGGATTGTTGCAGATCGCTCTCACCCTGCCCATAATCTGTTTGAACTTCTTTCCTCTGGACGTCATTATAGGACATGGTATATTAGAACAACCAGGCACAAGAACAGGTTTTTTTCCCCATGCTATTGGGCTACTGAATAGCTGATTATGTTGATGTATTTGTTTTGATTTGGATAAATTTAGAGTTAGTGGGGTCTTGTTAATGTGATGGTATTATTTATTAGTTTAAGGTATATGTGAGAGCTTTTGGGCCGAAGTAAAATTCCATGCAAAATCTTAAAAGATGATGCTGTCAAAGTGCTGCACTCCATATGCCGGCAAATTTGGAAAACCCAGCAGTGGCCACAAGACTGGAAAAGATCAGTTTACATTCCAATCCCAAAGAAGGCCAAAGATTGTTCAAACTACCACACCATTGCACTCATTTCTCATGCTAGCAATGCTCAAAATCCTACAAGCTAGGGTTCAGCAATATGTGAATTGAGAACTACCAGATGCACAAGCTGGTTTCCGAAGAGGCAGAGGAACTAGAGATAAAATTGTCAACATTCGCTGGATCATGGAGAAAGCAAGAGAGTTTCAGAAAAACATCTACTTCCGCTTCATTGACTATGCCAAAGCCTTTGATTGTGTGGATCACAACAAACTGTGGCAAATTCTTGAAGAGATGGGAGTACCAGACCACCTTATCTGTCTTCTGAGAAACCTGTATGCGGGCCAGGAAGCAACAGTTAGAACTGGACATGGAACAACCGACTGGTTTCAAATTGGGAAAGGAGTACGACAAGGCTCTATACTGTCACCCTGCTTATTTAACTTAAAAGCAGAGTACATCATGAGGAAGGCAGGGCTGGATGATTCACAAGTTGGAATCAAGATTGCTGGGAGAAATGTCAACAACCTCAGATATGCAGACGATACCACTCTAATGGCAGAAAGTGAGGAAGACCTAAAGAACCTTCTGATGAGGGTGAAAGAGGAGAGTGCCAAAATTGGCTTGAAGCTCAACATTTAAAAAACTAAGATCATGGCAACCACTACCATCACTTCCTAGCAAATAGAAGGGGAAGAAATGGAAGCAGTGACAGACTTTATTTTCCTAGGCTCCAAGATCACCGCAGATGGTGACTGCAGCCATGAAATTAAAAGACGTTTACTTCTTCTTACTAAGCTATGGCAAACCTAGACAACTTAATAAAAAGCCGAGACATCACCCTGCCAAACAAAGGTTCGCATAATCAAAGCTATGGTTTTCCCAGTAGCAATGTATGGCTGTGAGAGCTGGACCATAAGAAAGGCAGAGCGCCGAAGAATAGATGCTTTTGAATTATGGTGTTGGACAAGACTCTTGAGAGTACCCTGGACTGCAAGGAGATCCAATCGGTCAATCCTCCAGGAAGTCGAGCCTGATTGCTCCCTGGAAGGACAAATCCTGAAGCTGAAGCTCCAATACTTTGGCCACCTCATGAGAAGAGAGGACTCTTTAGAAAAGACCCTCATGTTGGGAAAGATTGAAGGCAAAAGGAGAAGGGGGCGGCAGAGGATGAGATGGTTAGATAGTGTCACCGAAGCGATGAACACGAAATTGGGTGAATTCCAGAAGCTAGTGGAAGACAGGGATGCCTGGCATGCTGTGGTCCATGGGGTCGCGAAGAGTCGGACACGACTTAGCGACTGAACAACAACAAAATTCCATGTATGGTGAAATTCCATGTATGGCCAATAAAATTCTATTCTATTCTTTGTTAGTGAATAATTCATTTCCTTGTGAGGAAGACTTACAAGGAAGCTGCTTGAATTATTCACTAACAAGGCTATGCCATAACCCCAAAACTAGAGCCAATTGGGCAAAAACAATGCCATTTTTTGATTCCACACCCCAAAATATACCTAAAAATAGATCTAACTTTTAAGACAACAAAATGTGTGTTCACTTCTCTAATCATGGCTCATCAATCTGTTTTGGTAACTAGATGGAATTAGTGACCCGGTTAGGAAACATTTCCCAGAGCCAAATAAAACAGATTTCACAAAGCACCAAGTTCCTTAGCTGAATGGTTTCAGCAAGATGAGTGAAATTCTAATTATTAACTTTAGAGCACTTCTTTTTTTAACAAAAAAAAACATGCTGAAAGAGAGACGTTGGTTGTATTTTTATCTCTAGCCATAAATGTGCTTTTTTTTTATTTCAGCAAAATTAACACTCGCAGTCTCTTGTGTCAAAATGTCTGGTTGCCAGGCTATGGCTAATTAGGCTGTGGTCGTAATTTGCAATGAAACATTTCACCGCATTTTATAGCTAACAAAACCCCTTGCAGTCTCTAGACAGTTTCTTCACCAACGTCCTTGTGAGAATGGAAGAAGAGGCAGTAAACATCATTGTGTGTGTTTTACTGATAACTTGGCTTCCTGGTCCGGGAGGGATTTCGCTTTTAAAACAAACTGTGAAATTGAAATACAGCCAGAGCTTCCCTTCCCACTGGGGGCACCCACTGTCACCATCAGCTCCTTATGAGTCAAGAAAGAGGCCATAGCTCAGTGGTAAATTACATGCTTCCCATGTAGAATGTCCCAGGTTCAATGCTTGATGACTGCAGCTGAAATGGTCTTAGGCAACAAGGCTAAGAACCCATCTTAAAGAGCCATTTCTAATCAGACAATATTGGGCTAGAGCGCATCAATAGTTTGACTTTCTATAAAGCAATTCCATATGCGCAGGTATCCTACAGATCAATTACAATGCATAACGTAGGGATGGTTTTTTCGGTTATCAACACAGAACGCTAAATGAGAATTTCTGCTGAAAATGTCACATAAAACAAAATTTAGGTCAAAACGTGAAAAGATCGCTTTTGCTTATTTTGATAGCGTTTGACACAAATTTAGATCAATTTCACAAAAATAACATCACTTTTGTTTGTTTTTCACACAGTCACTGATGCTCCCTATTTTTAAAAAAGATACCCCATGGTTCCATGGTTCCAGTATTCATGGTTCCAGGTATCCACAGGAGAGGGGTCTGGAATGGAACCCCAGCAGAACCGGGGTATGCCTGTACTATGATGGTGATGGGGGGGGAGGCAAAAGTGTTTGGAAAATTAGTTCCTTCGCCTACATTGTTTTCGTTTAAAAACTTCTGGGAGTTGAAAATTCTGTCAAGCTGGCTTTGCTTAGAGGCAGCGGCATGCAATGTGGAGATGGGAGCAATACCCCGCCAGGGTTCTTCAAAAAGCACTGCTGCTGAACTGAGTGCATGGGTTATGTTTGCACACTCACAGGTTCAGAAGTGGTGTGGCACTTTCCAAAGAACCCTGGCAGGGTGTCACTTCCTCAATCCCACACTGCTGCCTAAAGGAAATCTCTCATGTCTCACCTGCCAGGTTATTTCAGAATTAGCAATACACTACCGTTAGTTGTTAGGGGACGTGGTGGCGCTGCAGGTTAAACCACTGTTCTGCTGAGCTTTCTGACCGGAAGGTTGGGAGTTCAAGACCACGCAACGGCGTGAGCTCCCATTGCTTGTCCCAGCTCCTGCCAACCTAACAGTGCAAAATCATGTAAAAATGCGACTAGATAAATAGGTACCACTTCAGTGGGAAGGTAACGGCATTCCGTGCACTACGGTGTATAGTCATGCCGGCCACGTGACCATGGAAGCTTGTCCTCAGACAAACGCCAGCTCTACAGGCTTAGAAAAGGAGATGAGCACCGCCCCCTACAGTCGGTCACGACTAGACCAAATCGTCAATGCAGACTAGACCATTTGGTCGTGGGGAAACCTTTACCTTTACCGTTAGTTGTTACTGAAGCTGAAGCTCAAATACTTTGGCCACCTCATGAGAAGAGAGAACGCTTTAGAAAAGACCCTCATGCTGGGAAAGATTTAAGGCAAAAGGAGAAGGGGTGGAGATGAGATGGTTAGATAGTGTCACCGAAGCAATGAACATGAAGTTGGGTGAACTCCAGAAGCTAGTGGAGGACAGGGAGGCCTGGCGTGCTGTGGTCTACCGGTGGCAAAAGGTCGGACACGACTTAGCGACGGAACAACACCAACTGTTATTTGTGATGCAGAAATAATACCAATTGCTACTGAAGTATTGAATTCAAATTATTTCCTGGTTTTGGGATTATTGCCTTTAAGTTGCTTGTAAAATATATTCAACACCTATACGGTGGGATCATACAGCTATAGCATTTAGTACTACAGTGAAGTTTCTCCTCCCCCCCCCTTCATCAACAGATTTGCTGTTTCCTCAGTTTTTGAAAACATTCTCCGAAGAGCCTTCTGAGAAAGTTATGTATGTGCAATCCATTAAAAAGGCTATTCAGGATGGGCTTCTTATTGATTGTCGTATACCCACCCCTGCAAATTGTGTAAATGGCTTAATTTTATGTTTGCTCCCAGGACATGAAAGAGGTTGTATCAACTCATTTTTCATGACACGCTTGTTGCTGCTATCATTGCAAGCATTTTATCATCACTGTACAATATGCATTTGTTTTCCTTTGGCATGGGGAGGGGGTTAACTCTAGAGTTTCTTGGCAACTCTTTGCCTAGTTAACAGTTGAAAAGTGAAAGGGGCAACTTTCAACAGGTCTTGATGGTGGCCTTTTCAAATTATGTTGCTAACTCTGACAGATGCATTCCTAGGAGATCTACCAACAAATGAAGTCATTTTGAATCTATTAAGGGCCCGATCCTATACAACTTCATATATACAGATATATATATATCTGTATATACAGATCCTATACAACTGGTGCCAGTGCAGATTTTCCAGTGCAATGCAGACCCAAAGTAATGAGCATATGTTCCCTTACCTTGAGGAGACCTCTATGACTGCCCCCTACCAGAGAATGCAGCACACACACCCTTGGGACAGTTACACCACAGCCAGGAAATTGGATAGGAATTGACCCTTATATCATTCACATTTAGGTCGCAATCCAGGCCGATGTCGTTGCATCGGTGCTATGTCATTAGCGCTGGCACGGGGGGCCGAGCAGCCCCCCCACTTCGGCGCTAAGGCTCTCAGGCCGGCGCTAGCTGTAGTGCCAGCCTGGGAGCGTGGGCAGAGAGCTCCTCTTGTGCCAGCCAACTTTGGGAGGGCAGGAGGGCAGAACTGGTTTTGGGAGGGCGGGAGGGCAGAACTGGATGGGGGGTGGGACGGCAGGTATGCCCGCCCGGGGAGGGGTGTGGGTTTGGGATGCAGCCGTTAGGCCACATCCAAGGCCTCGTCCCCAGGTCGCCTGGCCCTGACTTGGGCCGCGAGGCTTCCTCAGTTCTGCACCTGCGATTTCGAGGGCACAGTTCCGAGGAGTACATTGCGTGCCCTTGCGCCAGGGAGGCTCCAGACACTTTGGAAGCTGCGCTGGATACAGCACAGGCCCACTGGCCGGCCTGCTCCAGCACAGCTTAGGCTTGGGCTGTTAATTGGCAATCTGATGCAACATACGGTATATACATTTCCCTATCACCCAAATTCCACTGAGGCGCCCTGTTGCGATAGCTTGCATTCTAGTAAACAGCCCAATTTGGTGTATTAGCCTAAATTTTACTTAAATAAATGGACCTAGGCCTGGCGTACTCTGCCTCGGACCAGATTATAAGGCTGCCATTGGCATTTATAGTTAGAACAAAAGAAGACCTTTTAATGTTTTCATTTTCATTCCTTTTTACAACGCCATAAGAACCAAAATAGTCTATGGAGCATACAGTAATATCACTTTGTGTGAGGTCTCAGCTATATCTGAAGGCACAAAAGAAATACGTCCCAAACTTCCCTGCAGGTACAAATTATGGGAAAACAGAGGCAATGACTGGCAAACTGTCTTTCAGGGAAGCTTGTTCATCATTATTGATCTTCTCACTGAGGCACCCTGAATAGATTTCCAAGGAATGTTGTTTGAAAACCACTGGGTTTAACCTATTTGTCTGACCCATAATTTCCCAGGGATGTTTCTGCTAAGGAGCCACACACCAGAATGATTTGCAATCAGGAGACCAATCAGCAAATCTCACGCTTCACGAAAGCAGCGCCAGATAAACAAACTCAGGGTGGCTGGGTTTGGGTGCATGTTTTTTTGAAGTCAAAAGGCAAGCATAATGGAGCAACTGCTGTGGCGGATGGATGCTAAAGATTGCCAAGTATGTTGAAGCTGGTAGGATATTGCACCCAATGGAGCCAATTTGTGTTTAATTTATCAGGGGAGGATGTCAGTGTTAGATTGCTCCTTTGTTGTGCGGTGTAGAAAGCCACAACGAGGAAGACTCCCACCAAGAGAACAAGAACAGAAATAGGGGATTTATTTATTTATTCAGGCCTTTCAGTCTCGATGAGGTGGACTGAAGAGCCTTTTATCAGGATGCACTTCAAGCCCAGAAGTTTAGTCTCTCGAATGGAGCCTCCCAGTGCTGACATCAATATAATTGCCAACCAATTGCAAACATCTCTCCTTATCCTATTTTCCTCAAGTATTTTAAAACCCTGCAATTCCCAGTCTATCCAGAAAGGACGTGGACCTTGAAAGGGTGTAATATGGCTTTTCATTTTACTGAAATTGGGGGGCAGGGGATGAAGGAACATTAAACGATAAGGGAAGCAATGGGGCACACCAATTGAATCACATATTGACTTCCCTTGTGGCTCCAGTCCATGAAAATCTGAACGGTATTGAACAAATACTTCTGCTGTGTATCTATGAGCAGTGGCATAGCTAATGAAAGTCTAGCTTGGTGCAGAGGGCAAAATGATGCCCCCTAAATGATGTCACAACAGGAAATGATGTATTTTTGTTTTCTGGAATTTTTGGCCATAACCTTTAATAGAATGAAGAAGATATTCCACTATGGTTTGCTTCATTGCATTCTGCATTAAATTCCGCATCAAATAGTATATAATAATAATAATATTTAATTTAAGGTGGTTTACATGGGCAGACTTTATCTCTAAACCCGCAAGGGGTTTTTACAAATTACAGAGAAGTTCTATCTTTCAAGAACTACAAACAACACACGGATGGAACTTTCGTGGTTTAGTCCTTCTTTCTGGCCACATGATTGCCTTCCTGCTGGCTGATAAACAGCTTCTCTGCTCCCACCAAAGAAACAGCTGGCCCAGCACAACTCCTCTCTCACAGGCAGCTGGAGACAGCTCTTATCAGTCGCATTTCTCAGGGTCTGTCGCTCACAGAGACTTCCGGTGTTGTCAAACTGGCGACCTTCAGATCTTATCTTTGGGCAAATGGAGGCTTTAACCCTCTCGACTAAACCTTCTGCCATAACACGATGGTATTATTCATTCATACCAAGGTTTTCACGATTTGGCCACTAGTGTCAAGCTCAGCTTGTTGTCCCCCCCAAAACTTGATGCCTGGTGCAATTGCACTCCCTGCATTTCTTAGCTACACTCCTGCCTATGAGGCTCCTGGTGCATTCAATTAATTTCCAGTGCAATGTTACTTACTTCTGTCTACTCAGAAGTAAGCCCCATCTTATTTAATGCGGGTTACTCCCAGTTTGAAAGCATGTAAAAATGTGAGTAGATAAATAGGTACCACATCTGTGGGAAGGTTACAGCGTTCCATGCGCCTTGGTGTATACTCATGCTGGCCATGTCACCATGGAAAGATGGAGAAACGCCGGCTCTTCAGCTTAGAAATGGAGATGAGCACCGCCCCCTAGGGTTGGTCAACTAGACCATCCGGTCATGGGGAAACCTTTACCTTTTTATTCCCAGGAAACGTTTTATAAGATTGCAGCCTCAATGCATGAATTCACATCAACGTAACTTTATTGTAACACTTATTGCAAAAATCCAGGCTGAAAAGCTTAGGGCAGACTGTTAAAGGATCCAACATTACTTTATACCAAGGATGAATTTTAAGATTGTGAGCACGGATTTTTTTTTTATAAGAATATTTATTTAAATGGCAATCCGAAGTTAGATGCATAGCAAGTGTTGCATGTCATAACCTGGAAACAGTGCAAGTACAATGCTCCAAGGCAGCCAGAGAGGATGCCGCCACTGTATTCCTTCTGCCTACCAACCCAACTCTCCCAGCACCCAGGATTTTAGTTTTGATCAGAGCAAGTGAGAGAAGAGTAACTGTCGCGCATGGTGCCACAAAGTGCCGCCAATGCCTACATGTACTGTGGGGGGAGCACTGGTCACCAATGAGCAGTGAGTTTGCCATTTGCCAGCGATGCAGCCTTGCAGGGCAGGATGGGAGGGCATTCCTGGATGGGGGGCACCAGTTCTGGACCTCCAAGCAACGCTGCGCAGCCTTCCTTGGAGGCCCTCGCTTCTGTGCTGGCTAAAAAGCTGGTGCAGGAGCAAGTGCATCCCCTTTCCCCATGGAGCCTCCCGGGGCTGCTGCAGGATGCAATGGTAGCCGCCTGGCTACTGCTGCGCTCCTGGGCGGTCAGGTAGTTCAGGATTGGGCTGTTAGAGTTTTTTTAATGTAATGTAGTCTCATACTTTTTAATCCTAATTAAAGATTACCTGATACAAAAAATTATGGAGCCACAGCCAAAAATCCCTGCATCTTGAACCCATGTATCTACTACTGGATACACCGGTAGTGTAAGAGGCAGAAAGATCTTACATCATGTCTTGTTGTCAGAGGTGGATCTAAGGGGGGGGGGGCAAATCTGTAAGTTTTGCAAGAAGCCTTACCCTGGCATGTAAATCCCTCCTCTCCCTTGCTGCTGTAGCCAGTAAGCAACGCCAAGATGTTGCTGTTCCCTGTGAGGATTGGCTAGAACAGTGCAGGAGAGGAGGGATTTACATGACAGGGTAAGGCTTCTTGCAAAACTTACAGATTTGCCCCCCCCTTAGATCCGCCTCTGCTTCTTGTTGTTGTTGTTGACTTTTAAGAATCACTGTTTTAACACCTGTCGCCCCAGCCGCGGCCCCCCCAGAAGCAACCCCGAGTGGGGGGAGACTCACCAGCAGGTGGTGCAACTTGGTGGGGAGTGGTGCCACTGAGTTCCTGGGTGAACTGCCCTAGAGATGAAGTGGCGCGCCGCGGCCAGGTGGAGGCTGCCGGGCCGGCCATGCCTTCGGGGAGTGGCTTCCAAGCCCCCACACCCCAAGGTTGGTGTGCGCCCGGGCCAGAGGCCTGGGAGGCAACCCGGCCTGGCGTGGAGTCAAAATGCCCCGGCACGCCGAGCCTCAGGCCTCCTCTCCCTGCGGCGCCAGCTGATGATGTCATCGCCGGCGCCAAGGCCGAGATCTCATGAGATCTCGGCCCAGGGGCGGGATTAGAGCGGGAGGAGCATGGGTACCCAGCCAGGAGGCTCATAAGGAGCCTGGCGGTCGGGCTGGAGGGCGAGCGGAGGAGTGACTGCCGGCAAGCTAAGCAGAGTGCCCGGGCTTGCTCCCGACCATGGCCGGACCAGGGACACAAGAGCTCCATTTCTTTGGGAGATCACCCCTTGGGCCCACTCAGATCCCCTGAGCCCCATAGCATGCCGAATGAGGAGGCACCCCCCTGCTGACACAGGGCGATCCCCCCACCTGAGGGGTCCCCCAGGGCCCACTCCACCGCTGCCCCAACGCCCTGGACAGCCCAGGAGATGACCCCCAGATGCCGCTATTCGCACCCGGTGCCGGCGAATGTTGTGAGCCTCAAGGCGGACGGGGGAGGCCTGTAACAGGAACAAGGTCTCCCTGGATGGCTGGGATAGCCCGGCAGACGAAGGGCTGGCCCCATGAATGTAAAGGCCTTGACTCAAATAAATCACCTTAATCGCACTCTTGCCTGCCTCCCGCCTGCTTCCTGCTGGTGGGTCTGGACCCATCGAGCTGTGAGTACCTGCCCCGCACCACCATCAGCCGCCACGGAGGACGTGACAAGGTCTTCACCAGAAATAATATCTTGAGGAAAATAACAAACACAAGATGGGGTGCCCAATCACACGTATTAAGGACTTCCACTTTAGCACTATGCCACTCGGCTGGAGAAAATGCCAGCTCTGTCTGGTATAGACGTAATCATGCAAAACAGGTGGATGTGGCACTAAATGAAACAGCAAGACTGGTCACAGGATGCCTAAAACCGACTCGAATACAAAAGGTGCATTACCTAGCTGGCCTTACCTAGCTCCCAAATTTTGTCAGGAGATCGCAGCGCAGAAGGAGAGGGTTAAAGCGTCGTCCCTAGAAACACACCCACTGTATGGCCATCAACTCCCACCATCAAGATTGAGATCGCGGAATAGCTTCCTCAGGACTGCGCCCCCCCCCAGTAACCAGTCGCTACAGACTGCTTTGGAACTTCAGAAAGCAAGCAAGGAGCTGCCAAATGAATGGACACAAACATATGTATGCCCTCCACCAGGTCAAGAACAACCGTGGCCTGTATGGAAATCCTTAAATCGACTGCATGCTGGGGTAGGAAGATCCAGGAGCAGAGGAAGGGTGTAGCAAGGGGTGGTGGGAGCCATGGGCACCGGAAACGGCGAGACGCCATTGCACGGAAGAACCTGCGTGCTTTTTGGCCTGCCCGGCCTCCCTTGTTTTGCTCCATTATGGGGCTATTCCGGGTGCAGGGAGGCATGGCAGGGTGATGCCCGGGGGTGGGGCGACGCGCTGGGGCACGGTTATGTCACCCTGTCCCGGGCGTGTTCGGGGCCTCGTCCGTCTCTGGGAAGATCTAAGGACAATCTAAGGAAATGGGGTCTCCCCATAAAAGACATGCTGTGTGAATGTGGAGAAGAACAAACCATCTCACATATGCAACAGTGCACACGGTGCCCCTCTGCATGCACAATGGAAGATCTTATGTTGGCAAGAGAGAACGCTGTTGAAGTGGCCCAGTATTGGGCAAATGATATCTAGTTTTAACTTTGTACTTTGTTCTAAAAACATACTTTGATGTATGTATAAAATTATATTAATGTAGGTGCGTCTGACACGAATAAAGAAAGAAATGTCTTGTTGTGCATTAATATAGGTACAGTCTCTGAATGAAGATCTGGTAATTCTAGGCATGCGGGGAAAATACTTTGTTTCCCCCCCCCCAAAAAAAATATAGTATTTTAAAAGCTTCCATTATTTTACTCTCTCCATAAAAAATCCACCTAGACAAAACTGTGGCTTTATATAGTGTCTGCCTTTCCTACCTGCATCTAAAGCAGTGATGCGTTTATCTCCATGAACAAAATGTATTACATGCATCTCTTTGGCATGAAGGATAGTAGCTGCCAGCCACTTATTTTCTGTGTGACAAGTCCATCCAAACCTCTCCCTGGTTTTGCAATAAAATGAATAGGGAGCAGTCAGTGAACACCTTGCACTTTGTTTTCAAAGAGAGCCACATTTTTTTTCCAGAAAACTTTGGATTATAATGTATGTTTGCTGGCAAAAAAAGGAGAAGCCCTGAAAATTAAAATGCATCTCACTTTCCTTCTTAATTTAAAACTTGCTTGCTCACTTCCCAATTTTTTTTTTCTTACTTTATGTTCCTTTAAACCAGTGCCTTAAAAATTACAGCCATCTGACGGCACATGCATCTAGTAAATTTCAGGCTTTAAAGACCACTTTATCTCAAGCCCGATAAACAGTGTTTGTCCGTACAAGCAATTAAGAAAGTTATGCTTGCTGTCACAATACCACAGCAAATTGAACTTTTCTGGTGTTTGTCTGCAGCCTTGGTATTTTGTTGGAAAGTTTGTTGTTGTTGTTGTTGTTGTTGTTGTTGTTGTTGTTGTTGTTGTTGTTGTTGTTGTTGGACATTTAGGGTGCAATCCTAACCTGGAGTTAGGCCAGCACAGTTAGGCCAGCAAAGTTTGGCTGGCGCAAGAGACACTGTAAAGTATGTTTGGATCACTCTTGGAGTCAGAGAGGCCAGCACACAGATGTGCACCATCCACTCTGACTCTGAGAGTGGTCCAAACGCACTTTACGGTGGCCCTTGTGCCAGCCAAGCTTTGCTGGCCTAACTGTGCTGGCCTAACTTCAGGTTAGGATTGTGCCCTTAGTCTGTGTTTGAATGTGAAGGAGAGCAGGCTGAAATGAACACCTTATTTTTTATTATGAACTGTTGCAAAAGAGCATGCACAAAAGATGTGTCAGTGTATTTGATGTAACGATCATGTTGCATTTTGCTGTGTTCTAGGTGCAAAAGGCTACTAGATGGGCAAAGCAATCCTACACCACCATCCCCGGGCAGACGCAAGCCACTTGCATTGGCCCTGCGGTGTTGTGCACATGCTATAAAAGTAAGTTGGGTAAGTCAGTCCTGCACAGGCTGAATTTGGCCGTCGTGATACCATTTTGGGGCATGGGGAAAGTGGGAGGGACAGTGGAACGGGGCCGGCATTCTCAGGGGCCGGGTGGCCCAGCCTGGCCCAGGGAGGGTGGAGTTTGGATGCAACCATTAGGCCACATCCAAACCCCTGTCCCCGGGCCACATGGCCCAGATTTGGGCAACTGCAGCGTGTTGGGATTTGCGCCTGCTAAACAGCAGGTACAGATCCAGACAGTCACATTGGGATGGCTGGTCCCTACCCCAGGCTAAGGGGGCAAATGTACCCTTGCCCCATGGAGGCTCCAACCTGCTCCCAACCTGTGTTGGATACAGTCAGTGGTGTTATTCTGCCGGAATGCTAGGCGGGACATCCGGGTGATCGACAGCCCGCCCGTCGCGTTCCCCAGCGTAACGCCGTTTGCGTAACGTACACAAGCGGCGTAATTGGTTATGCAAACAGCGTAATGCTGCGGAACGCGACGGGCGGGCTGTTGATCACCCGGATGTCCCGCCCAGCGTTCCGGCAGAATAACACCGCTGGATATGGTGCAGGTCCTGAGGGCACAATCCTGACCTGCACTGGAATAGGCAGGCTGGCCTGGAAAAGTTTAGTGGATGAGGGTTCCAAAAATAGGGGAGAAATGACAAAAAAAGGGGGGAGATTTCTCTACAGGTGCTATCCTAACATGGAGTTAGGCCAGCAAAGTTAGGCCAGCAAAGTTTGACTGGCACAAGGGACACCGGAAACACACAGACGTGCTCCATCCTCCCTGACTCTAAGAGTGGTCCAAATGTGCTTTACGTTGGCCCTGGTGCTGGCCAAACTTTGCTGGCCTACTATGCCAGCCTAACTCCAGGTTAGGATTGCACTCTGCATCATAGCAACATGGAAGGCATGCAGCTGTTTAGCATTCATGTCACTACCTTGTCCAGACCCACTGGGAGCAAGTAATATGAGTGAATTTTGTCCCTCTAGATGGCTGGAAGATGTTTCTGGAACCCGTGCCCTGATATTCAACTTGCTCATGCAAATTATGTTAATTAGTTGCAATCAGATATGCAAATTGGCCACAATCCCCTGGCTTGTGACACATTTCCAAGGTGGTCATTAATACCATGCATCTCAGCTGTCCTTGAATGAGGTATTAAAACTGTGCTCTTCAAGAACGAATTAATGAGTCATAAATAGGGTTGCCAACCAATCTGTCCGGAGATACATGATCCCCGCAAAAATGATATGCATTGGCATGCATTTTCAGCACCATCATGACCAAGAATGAACTTGCCAGGTAATCAGCCTGGCAGAGATCCTAACCAAGAGCTTTTTTGTCGCTTTTGCCAGATCATGGAACCAACTGCATGGTGCCAGCTGTGGCTTCGTCTTGGACCACCTGACCTGGAATTTATTAGGCCTGCAAAAGAAGAGGCAGAAAGGAGAAAGGAAAATGGTCAGAGGAAGATCAGAGGGTGGAATAAGGAAGAATATTGTAACTGAGAGCACAATCCTAAACTGAAGTTAGGCCGGCATAAACTAAGCCAGCAAAGTTTGGTCAGCACAAGGGCCACGGTAAAGCACATTTGGACCATTCTTGGAATCAGGGAGGATGGTGAAATTTTGTGTGCTGGCCTCTCTGACTGCAAGAGTGCTCCAAACATACTTTACGGTAGCCCTTGTGATGGCCAAACTTTGCTGGCCTACCTGTGCCAGCCTAACACCAGGGTTAGGATTGCGTTCATAGTCTTGATAAAGGTATCACCTTTCACTTCCCATAGGAAGCACTTGAAAATAGATACTATTTCATGCTGCATTAAAAAAAATTGAAGCCAAGGGCACCATGATTCATTTTCTTTCTTTCCTTTTTTTCCCCCAACCAAACTTAAATGGCTCCATTATGTTTCCAAAAGAAACATTCCCAACAAGGGAAACATATAACTATTGATTAAAATACACTCAGATACACTTTCTCTGGTCAGAGTTCCTGCAGCTATTTAAAACTTAAATTGTTGTATTAATGCATATGGTTTACCACACTGAACTCTCCTCTTCTCCCTTTTTTCCCCTTTTTCCTATTATACACTTTGATTGATAGTTTCGTTGAGGATTTAATGGGTGGGGGGGAGGTTATCGAGAGACCATTGTATCTTTGTGTCTTAAAAAGTATTGATGAAAATGTCTATTTCTGGGAATGAGCATGACTCACTGTGGCATAGATCTTAAAAATTTTCTCACTAATGGCAGCATGTATGGATGTTGCATGTTATCAGAGGTCCTGTGAAGGGGTTTCTGAGCAGAACTGATACTCCTGGGCTTGCCACCTTAGCGCTTCTGAAGAAACTGACACATTAAGGGCACAGTCCCAACCGGGAGTTAGGTCAGCACAAATCGCTTACACCAGCCCCAGGAGAGTTGAAATGGAACTTAAAGCAAGTTTGGACCACTCTCAGAGTCATGGAGGCCGGCACATGGATATGTGCCGGCCTCCCTGACTCAAAGAGTGGTGCAAACATGCTTTACGGCACATTTGCAACACTGCTGGGCCAGCACAAGTGACTATAATAATAATAATAATAATAATAATAATAATAATAATAATAATAATAATAATAATAAATCGATTAATAATAACTCCAGGTTAGGATTGTGCCCTAAGAGCGCAATCCTAACCTAGGGTTAGGCTGGCACAGTTTAGCCTGCTAAGTTTGGGTGGCACAAGGGTCATGATAAAGCACATTTAGACCACTCTCGAAGTCAGGGAGGACAGTGCATGTCTGTGGGCTGGCCTCTCTGACTACGAGTCGTCCAAACATGCTTTATGGTGTCTTTTGTGCCTGCCAAACTTTGCAGGCCTAACTCCAGGTTAGGATTGTGCCCCAAGTCAATCTTTTTAGAGGGGAAGCCAACCCATCACATGATCTCATACCAGTGTTTCACAAAATGTGCTCCTAAGAGCCCTGGTGTTCTTAATACTCCTTCAAGCGCTCCACAAGCATACCATAAGTGGCTACCATCTGCCCCCTGCCCAATTGCATCCCTGGTCCATTTTTCGCCTGAGGCCAGGACCACAGACGGCCACACACACACTGCAGTGACTGCTACTCCCTAGGCAACCTGGCATTCTGGAGGCTCGCGCAACAACCCGCTAGCCTCCAAAAGCATTCTAACACCTTCGGAAGTTCTTTAAGCCGCCAATGCTACTTCCACAGCAGTAAATAAATAAATAAAATGCTCCAGGCCTGACCTCTAAGGAGCCCATCGCTCCACGGCCATGCAATGCTGCACCCCCACCCCAATTATGCACGGACTGAAGAACATTTATTTCAAAAGAACATGTCTTACATTTTTGTAAGAAGACCTCAAAGTACTTACGAAGTACTTTTCCCGGCCTGACATATCCCATGAGGCTACTTAGACTGATACCAGCTATTTAGCTGGCACAGATCCAAGAAGATCTATTTGAAGCCAGGCAGCTTACAGGTAGGTTTACCAGATACGAACTGGGACAGAGTGCCTATACCTTCAACCATGGTATAGAAGGGGGAATTTTGACAGGTGCAGCTTTTGAAAAACTTCCGTGATGAGCTGCCCAAATTCCCTCTTCTATACAATGGTTAAAGATACAGGCACTCTGTCCCGGTTTGTATCTGGTAACCCTACTTACAGGGAGTTATGTAAAAATGAATTTTTACCATCTGGTTACTCTCCCCACCACAGTATGCTGTGGGTGCTCCATTAGCTCCCCTGCATTGTGCAAGCTGGTGTGGGGGGCGGGGCGGGGATGGTATTGAGCTGCCAGATAGAACTGCTGGGCAGGTTCATGGGAGGGAAAAGTGGCTTTCGGCTAACCTGGTCCCAGACTCTGCCTTTGCATGCGGACTTGTAGGAGTCTCCCAGAGGGCTATAGGTAGGGTTACCAGATACAAACTGGGACCAAGTGCCTATCCCTTAGGTGCACCTGCCCAAATTCCCTCTTCTATACAATTGTTAAAGGGATTGGCACTCTGTCCCAGTTTGTATCTGGTAACCCTAGCTATAGAGGCATGCAGAGACTCTGTAAATAAAATAGAGGCATTCTTTTACTAATAATTGGATATGTCATAGACTCAAATGTGAACTTTTTTGGCTTTCTCAGGCAAGTGTAACAACGGACACATTCTTTAAAATGTCATTCTTCATATTTAGCTATGATGGGTGGACTTGGAATATTTATAGGATATGAAGTGTTTCATTAGGAAGCTAAAACATCCCACTATATATTGCCTAGACATTTATGGAAGCAGGTTCATAGCTGTGCAGAAATGAAATTTCAGCCCAGGTCAGCCTAAGTGCAGCCACATTGCACATTTTTTCCTTTGCGGCTTGATATTTAAACTCCATTTGGCCACTGAGTTGCATCAGTCTGTTTCCCTGATATTACCCAGTTGGACAGCATTAATGATCAGTTGTTCCAGCAATCTTGAGAGGAGGAGGGAAGGCACCTGGTAGGAAATTACCATTATGAATGATGAATAAATGTCTCGGGAACAAAATCTTTTCAGAGGAGCAAATATGTTTGGGGGGGGGGAAGCAATTTCTGAACACCACACCGAAGCAGATAAATACGATAGTTTCTCTTGGCAAAGAATACAGGGAGTCTTAATATGTGCAGCAGTAAACAAAAATCCATTTCGTTTTAGATGCGATACGCAGAGGCACTGCCATTTAAATTTGAAAATCAATTTATAATGATGCCTGTTAGATTATTCTAATTGATGGTTTTCCTTAAAATTGAACACGAAGAGACAATGGCTGGTCAATACCAAATTAAAAACAGCAGTGCAGGCAGCTGACCTTGAACTTGGCAATATCAGTATTCAGATAGGAGGCACAGGCATAGTTTCAAAGAGGAGTATTCTTGCTGACGATGAGAATGGCAGCATGGCTTCTAAGTTCAGTTGACAACCCCTCGCACAGGGATTTTGATTGGATTAATGCAATTGCTCCCTCATTGGCCCAGAGGCCTTTGTAAGTTTGGTGTGCTACAACAGCCCTGAGCAACTACATAGCAGCCTAATCTAATGGGATGATTTCTGCATTTACCTCCCCATTCCTACCCCTTGGCCCAAACTTTGTTATTCTGTTTGAAAGTCTTTTGGTCCTGTCTATGATACGATGTCCCTTTCATGAAGGCCTGGCAGTTACATTTGCAGTTGATCAAAAAGATCAGAGTCTATTGAGAAGACAACATAAAGCAGCAGAAATCTCCCTCTCGCTCTCGCTCTCTCTCTCTCTCTCTCTCTCTCTCTCTCTCATGTCTTCTCCTCTTCCTTCAAGAGGAGATTCTCTATTTAGCTGGTTGGAGAAGGCCTTTGGGCTGTATAATAGGAGGATTGAGATATACATGCAGTAGTGAGTAGAGGTAGGTGGAAATTATTTTATTTTATTGCGCATTTCAGTGTTTTCCAAAGTTGGAAGTTCAGAAAGGGAACTTAAAACACATAAAAACTTACGTGTTTTTATTCTATGGGCACATTTTAATAAATTATAAAAAGATAAAGGTCTCCCCATGACCTAATGGTCTAGTCATGACCGACTGTAGGGGGCAGGACTTATCTCTGTTTCCAAGCCTGTAGAGCCGGCATTTGTCCGAGGACAAGCTTCCATGGTCATGTGGCCGGCATGCCTTGGCATATAGGAACATGGAACACCATTACCTTCCCACCGAAGTGGTACCTATTTATCTACTTGCATTTTTATGTGCTTTCGAACTGCTAGGTAGGCAGGAGCTGGGACAAGCAACGGAAGCTCACTCCATCGCGTAAGGTTTAACCCACAGCGCCACCACATCCCTTACAAATAAATCCCGTATAAATAAATTATAGGGTTTAATAAATTTGAGGGTGCATTCCTAACCTGGAGTAAGGCCAACACAGTTAGGCCGACAAAATTTGGCCAACACTAGGACACCATAAAGCAATTTCGGACTACTCTTGCAGTCAGGGAGGATGGTGCACATCTGTGTGCTGGCATCTATGACTCAGGGCACAATCCTAAACTTTAGTTAGGCCGGCACAGTTAGGCCAGCAAAGTTTGCCCTGCACAAGGGACACCATAAAGTATGCTTGGAATCAGGGAGACTAGGACACAGACATGCACCATCCTCCCTGACTCCGAGAGTGGTCCAAATGCGCTTTATGGTGTCCCTTGTGCCAGCCAAACTTTGTCAGCTTAACCTGGGCCAACCTAACTTCAGGTTAGGATTGTGCCCTCGGAGAGTGGTCCAAACATACTTTATAGTGCCCCTGGTGCCAGATAAACATTGCCGCCCTAACTCCAGGTTAGGAAAGTGCTCCAAAATTATACCGCATAGATGATATATAGTATAGTGTTATATAGTATATAATTATAAATTATAATTTCTTTAAAAGTGTACTGACTAGGTAATATATTATATAGTGCAGTGGTTCTCAAACTGTGGGCCAGGGCCCACACTGTGGGTCATGAGCCAATTTCAGATACATTTTGCTATTGGAAAATGATTGAGAAATAACCCAACTTTTTGCTGCATTCTCAGGAAAGCAGCAGGCTCTGGTGTCACAATTACAGCATTTCTGGCCATGACATCACTTCTGGTGGGTCCCAGACAGATTGCCATTCTAAAAAGTGAGTCCAAGTGTTAAAATATTTGGGAACTACTGCTCTAGCACCACAAGAAGTGTCATGGCCACTCCAGAGGATGAGAAGGTTCGCGGCACTGCAAAATTTGGGAACCCCTGTCTTAAATTATTGCTTGTAGTTTAATTATTTACTGCCCAATCCTATCCAAAAGTGGAAGTAAAAGGATGCTGGCAAAAGTGCTGGCAGCCACATATGCAGGTTGGGGAAGAGGCCATCATCCCTCTGTGCTGGTGAGTTGGCAATAGGGGTGGGCGATAGGCGGAACAGAGCATTTCTGGGCTGTGATGGGGAGGAACTTTGTGGGGTCTGAGAGGAGGTGGGAGGGGTGGATCTGGTGGCAATGGCAGACCCTAGATCCCAGTGATGGGATCAGCTAACGACTCGGGGGAACGCTGGGCGGGCAGCAGGAAGGCTGGGCGGGACTTCCGGTGATTGACAGCCCGTCTGTCCAAGTCCGCCACCTGCCCGCCCACCACATGGGCTGCTCTGGCCTCAGAGGGGGCGCCCGCTCGCCCGGGGGATGGGTGGGGGCCCCCGGGTGCCAGGGCGCGCAGTGGCAGGGCACGCCACCCGGGGGCAGCCTGTGCAGCGGGCAGGCGGGCAGCGGACCCAGATGGACGGGCTGTCAATCACCCAAAAGTCTCACCCAGCCTTCCTGCTGCCCACCCAGCGTTCCCCTGAGTCGTTAGCTGATCCCATCACTGATCTTATCCCCTCTTTTGTAAACCACCTTTTTCTCTCCTCAGATGCCACCAAAGCAGGTGGCATATGTCCAAGGAGACACAGAAGGGATGGGAGCCATGCGTTTCAGAGGTTGCTTACACACGCACAAGTGTATAATGTGGGTTTCAAGGTTTTCCATGTTTAAAAAATACAACGTATGAAGTTGCCCCTAAACAGACTAACTACCCAATCCTATCTAACTTTCCAGCACTAATGCTGCCATGCCAACAGTATGTGCACTGCATCCTGCATAGGAGGGGCAGTCACGGAGGGGCTGCATTGCTGCTGCATCGGGGCTGGACATTTGTGTAGGACTGGGTCCTAAATTACTTGGAGGAAAATGTATTGCTGTGCTCTTTGGCACTGGCTGGTGATAGATCTAGAAACTGAAAATCCATCATTTTAAGGATGAGTTTATTCGCCTATCCAGTTCTGAGCACTCTTCATACGATGGATGACACTGCATAAATTGCAGTGAAAAGTTAATTTTCTTCTCTTGCTACGTGTCATGCAAGGTAACAGCTAAATAGTCAAAAACACAACTGAGAGAACGACGAGTATCGTCGTCTCTGTAATCACTTGGTACATGCTGCAATTATTTACATTCCCATAAATTTACAAAATTTAGTGAACAGATGGTGGGTGGAAATTAAGTCTTCTTGTAACTCTTCTATAAACTTGCTCAGCTGGAAAGGTTTAAGGGTTCTGCAAATGATATGGGCAGCCCAATCCTATTGCATTGACCCGCTGTCAGAACAAGCAATCCGCCAGTGCTGATAAACCACACTATGACATCATATGGAGGTACAAATGTTCCCTTACCCATAAGAGAGAGCTGCAACTGCCCCTCCTCAAGCATGCAGCAGTAGCCATTTTGGTGTTGCTGCATCAGCAGGGGGTGGGCAGAGCCGTTCTCAGCTCACAGCATATCTGGGGTGGGGCAACATCACTGCACACCCCAGCGTGGCTGCCCCACCCTGTGCGTCGCCCGGGCACACCACCTGCCCCTGGAATTGTTTCATTTAGGAGGATCAGAGTGCAAGAGAGGGTGGGGGGACCTGAAAAACACATGGGTTTTTCTGCACTGCTGCACCCTGCCACAGCCAGCGCCCACTGCGCTTGCCTCCTCCCACTGCACCGTCCCTACACCCCTGGGGTGAGGCAGGCATTGGAAGAATAGGACTGGGCTGCAAACATTGAAGCCGGTTCATTGTTTTTGAAGATGATGGCGACAAAAGTAAAACTGAAGTGCTTAGTTGCGTTGGGCTCCTTGAATTAAGGCACAACTAGAAGTGATGAGTGGGACGTGGTGGCACAGCGAGTTAATCCGCTGTTGCTGGGCTTTCGACCGCAAGGTTGGGAGTTCAAGACTGCGTGACGGAGTGAGCTCCCGTTGCTTGTCCCAGCTCCTGCCAACCTAGCAGTTCGAAAGCACCTAAATGCAAGTAGATAAATAGGGACCACTTCGGTGGGAAGGGAACAGCGTTCCATGCGCTACGGCATATAGTCATGCCGGCCACATGACCATAGAAGTTTGGACAAAAACGCAGGCTCTACAGGCTTTGAAACGGAGATGAGCACCGCCCCCTACAGTCGGTGACGACTAGACCATTTGGCCGTGGGGAAACCTTTACTATACCTTAGAAGTGATGAAGCCCACTTTTTTAAAGTTAATAACCATGGAGGGAATTGAATTGGGACCATGGCACTGAGTATTGTGCCATGTATTGCACCGCCCACTGTTTAATAAAGGCCATGTAATACTCCCATTTATTTATTTTGAAGAATTTATATTCCGCCTTTCCCATGCCAAAGCAAATGCCCAAGGCGGCTTACATGGGCAGACTAGCCTAACCCACAATTTTTCAATGGGGTTTCAACGAGGTTTTTACACATACAGGGGTTCTGTTCTGGATGCCACTGTGGATACCCAAAACTGCGGATACTGGGGACGCCTTTTTAAAGATAGGGGAGCATCAGTGGTTTTGCTGCAACAAGGTAAAAAAAGAGATTTTTTTCATGTTTCCCTATCTTTTTAATAGGCGTCCCAGTATCCATGGTATCCGTAGATAACTGAAACCGTGGATACTGAATCAGTGGATGCCAGGGCTTACCTGTATACAGTATTCTGTGATTCATCAAATCATCAGTTCCAGATGTAGCCTTCATAGTGTGGTCCTACTCTCCAGCCGCATGCCATTGAGCTTCAGCAGATAATTGTAAGTAAAGCCTAGATTGGTCCTCAAGGTCATACTCTGTTCTTTTGCCAGCTGGCCTTCTTACACATTCCCACAGTAGCTTATCAGCTCCACAGAGACTCTGTTCTGCCACAACAGGTACTGCTGATTGTCACAGCCTGGCATTCCGTCTCCCATCCCAAAACAAGACCACAGATTCTCCTGCTTAGCTTCAGGAAGCTAAGCTCAGCAGCTCAACTTTCAGTCCATACGTCCTCTGTACTGGACTCCATCCTTGGCTTACTACGTTTTATTGCTACCTTCCGTTCTGCTTTTGTTGTGCTGCTTTAATCCTTTCTTGTTGTGAATGGCTAATACATTTCTGGTTGACCAATACATTGAACTGGATGGATGAAACAACAATGTATACATAATAACAACATTGTATACATGATAACAACATGATATACTTAGGAATAATGAACTTTGACCATTCCTTTATGTGGCTGATCAGCAGTTCTTCAACTAAGTCTTCACAGCCAAGTTCATTTGTACAAAGTAAATGCAAGATTTTGTGCAGTCGTATATTTAGGAAGTTGAAACTTCATGATCCTGCAAATAGGTATCAGCACAGAAGAGTCCTCCGCTTAAACAGGGAATAATTTATATGTTATTTTGGCATGTAATTTCACCCCTGCTGATCTGGAAACTCATTACAAGGTAGCAGGGATTGCTAATCAAGATTTCTAGGCCTCATTCTCTTTCTGATAAGTCCATAGACCATTATATCATAATCTTCAGCTGATATCAGCATGTATCATGTCTTGCCATAAGTGATAAAATGTTACACAATGTTCTATGGCCCTGTTAAGTATAAATGAATAACAGTAAATCACCTGGAACAAATTAACTTGTTTGGGGTTCTCCAGTTCATAGGCTATTCTTTACAGCCCAGCATCTACAGAAATAGGGACTTAGAAGGAAAAGGGGCTGTAGCTTACTGGTAGACCACACGCTTTGCACACAGAAGATCTCAGGTTCAATCCCAGGGATCTCCAAAAAGAGCTAGGTAAGACCACTCTTATTGACATGGAGTCCCGATAGTGAAAAGCAATAGTGTAGATTCCTACTTCATGAAGGGCTCACAATATGATCAAACCACTTTTCAAGGGACTCTCCATGGCAAAACCAGGCTCATTATATGATAGGTCAGTGATTCCCAAACTGGGGGTTGGGACCCATCAGTGGGTCGTGAGCCAATTTCAGGTGGATCGCGAAGCACCTAGAGCAGCCATATTGAAAATATGGGAAGATGAGATGCTGGAAAGGGGGAGGGCTGTGTGGTTGTTTTCCTTGTTGTCGAGGTTGTAAATAGGCTTTTTTCTTTCTTTCTGATTCACTTAGAGTTAGACTGAGAAAATGACGGAGAGAGAACCCAACTTATTGCTGAGTTTTCAGGAAAGCAGCCATGACATCTTCTGGTGGGTCCTGGACAGATTGTCATTCTAAAAGGTTGGTCCCAGTGTTAAAAGGTTTGATACCATTTAACTTTATTATTACTATTTGCTTGTAAATCGCTTTGTGAACTTCATGTTGAAAAGCGGTATATAAGTACCTATTGATTGATTGATTGATTGATTGATTGATTGATTGATTGATTGATT
>JAJKFI010000002.1:50619874-50718765 GCA_029204185.1 Lerista edwardsae | reverse complement strand
ATTGATTGATTGATTGATTGATTGATTGATTGATTGATTGATTGATTGATACCCACTGTGATAGGTTATTCACTGTACAAGAGGCAGTCGCGGATCCAGGGGGGTGCAGGGATGGCAAGCCACATGGGCGCCAGGCGGCGGGGAGGCGCCATTGCGCGGAGTCCGGGTGCTTTTTGGCCTGCCCGCCCTCCCGTGCGCCTGGAACGCTCCAAAATGGAGCTGTTCCGGGCGCAGGGAGGCATGGCAGGGAGACACACGAGGGCGGGGCGACGTGCCGGGGCGAGGTTTCGTCGCCTTGCCATGGGGCGCGCTCCCGGCCCAGACTGCCTCTGACAAGTGGGCTTACAATTTCCATCAAGAGAATATCATAGGTGATAGATGAGCCAGTCAGTGACTTCAAGCATTTTGGTAGCTTCTCTCAACCAATAGCAGCATGCTTATTTGTGTGTTTGAAGGAAAGAGCTGATGAAGGGCACAATCTTACTAAACATTCCAGCACTGACATAGCAGTGCCAACGGGGCATGTGCTGCATCCTGCAGTTGGGGGGCAGTCACGGATGCCTCCTCAAGGTAAGTGAATGTTTGTTCACTTGAGGCTGCCCTTACCCCAATACAATGCGGGAAAGTTGGTTAGGATTGCACCCAAAGACAATTGCAGATATAAGGCTTTGAAAATACAACTGTATGTACAAATTGTGATCTGTAGGAATAACACTGTCATGTTACATATCATTCGGAGCACAATCCTAACCTAGAGTTAGGCCAGCACAGTTAGGCCAGCAAAGTTTGGTTGGCAAAAGGGCCACCATAAAGCATGTTTGGAGCACTCTCGGAATCAAGGGGGATGACGCGCATGTGACTCCGAGAGTGGTCCAAACATGTTTCATGGTATCTCTTGTGTCAGCCAAACTTTGCTGGCGTAACTGTGCCGGCCTAATTCCAGGTTAGGATTGCGCTCTCAATGCAGAAGTTCATGCAGAATGCAATGAAACAAACTGAAGTGGAATACCTTCACTCTATCAAAAGTTATGGCTAATTCCCCCCCCCCAGAAAACAAAAATATAACTGTGATGTCACTTCCTGCTGTAACATCATTTCCAGGGCAACATTTTGCCCTCTGCACTGAGCTACACTTTCATTAGCTACACCCCTGAGCTTGATTGTAAGATACAGGAAGCAGAACCTACAAACTGGAAACTGAGTACAGATAGCAGTCCCTAACTTGAGAGCCTAAATTCATAGAGCTGGCCATATTCAAGATGTTTGGTTTTAACATAGCCTAGAATGTATTGTACTGGAAACAATTTTGGGCTTGATAGAAAAGGCTGCTTGGCAAAGAAACAGCTGCTGTACCTACTTGACCTCAATTGTTTCGAGTAGCAAAACATGTCTATTCATACACTATAGCACTTTAGATAAGCAAATGAACCCCACACCTAGTATTTTTGCATGTTTTTGACCGTTCCGAAACACCTTGTTTTTTCACTATTGCTTGATTACTTTTTCAGAAAGGAACACAGTGTAACTGGGTTGTTATGAGCACAAGTTTAGCTTGAAATATGTTTCTAGACCCTTGCAGTGCAACTTGTGCTACTACGATTACAGAATTTCCTCCCGAGAGGGGTCCACTAAATGTACGGTAGCCCTTCAACACTTCTAAGAGGGCAGTTAAACATTTCTGATGCTGCCAACCGTCGGAGCAGAAGTGAATAATGTCTTTTTGCTGCAGTTTTATTAATACTATTTTCTAACATAGCTGAAATGCTTGCTTAAAAATGTATACAGGTGTGCCCTGGTATCCACGGATTTGGTATCCGTGGTTTCAGTTATCTATAGATACCATGGATACTGGGACACCAATTAAAAAGATAGGGGAACATTAAACAAATCTCTTTTATTTGCCTTGTTGCAGCAAAACCACTGATGTTCCCCTGTCTTTAAAAAGGTGTCCCCAGTATCCACAGTTTTGGGTATCCACAGTGGGGTCCAGAACAGAACCCCAGCGGATACTGGGGCACGCCTGTATTATAAGCATGTTTTATTATAAGCATCCTGAGTGTCCTTACAAGGAGATATAAGGAGCTGTGTTACATGGACACACACCAATGGTTCATCTAACACGCTGCACAATCCTATGCCCAATCCTTACTCCCAGGAATAAGCACTGTTGAACACAATGGGACTTACGTTTGAGTACTCCTGCATAGGATTGTGCTGACAGGCATCTCTAGCCTCTGACCCGTGGGCCTGATCCAGCGTCTGCCTGCTCCATTCCCTGCATGAATGACTCATACCATTCTGCTGGGGACACTTGCAAAGACCCCAACTACAGCCCCCGGGGTCTTTGCAGCCAGCATGCCGCCCCACCATGCCACGTGCCCAGAGTTCCGCACAGAAGCAGCCTATGGGCTTTAGTTGGGGTCTTTGCAAGTTTCCCCAGGGGAATGGTAAGATCCTGTCATTCCAGGTATGCTTTACAGCGCTGCAGCGGTCTCGAGTTTAGAGACTGCTGATCTAATCTGATAGTTGTTACCAGCTGTGGTTCTAAACACACTTTCCTGGAAGCAAGCTCCATTGAAAATAATGGGAATTGCTTCTGAGCAAACATGCATAAGATTGTCCTGTAAGTCTCAGGCAGAGAATTCAAAAGTCTGCTGACCAAGCTCCTTTTTAAGTGAAGGTTCCAGGGGTCCTACCACAGACCTTTATATCCTGGGAACACATGATACAGCCACCTTGCTGAAGCTAAGTGGGTCTAGTTCTGGCCAATGTGTGTGTGATTATCAGGGAATCCCATTTATACCAGCTTGAGTTGAATGCATGGTGGATGAAAGGCAGGATATAAATAAAGGTGGCCCAAGAAGCCAAGACCTTAAAACAAAATTGTGCATCAAAGCAAAAATGTTCAATGGAAGTATTTTCACTGAGAAAAAAAAGTGACTACAGAGGAATTTTAGTGTCATGGTATATGCAGTTTACACACATTAGATCTAACAAATTTCAATTCTAGGACACTGAAATGAGATTTTATTTTTACAGCTGTGAACTGAATGTTATTCATTTCAAGGACAAGCTCCAAAAGTTCAAATAAGTAGAAAAAGTGGATGCTCTCTCTGATATATCAAGGTAGACAGATGAATGGCCAACAAGATTTATAGTCCCTGTTCACAGTGGCAGGTTGGGATTACAGAAAACTACTGGGGATTTACAGTTGCTTGTTTAGTATGAAAAAGCAAACAGGACTGGAGAAGAAAATTCAATGAGCTGTTACCATCACATGTCTTAGCATGGCCATACCATTCCCAAACTGCACTTTTTTTGACGAGGCAATTGAGTAAATCAATGGTTTTCAATCTTCGTTCCTACATCAGCTAGTTCGCTGAGGAGCAACTGCATTTGTTTCAAAGAATCCCTCCGTGTTGCAGAAGACTGGAGGACATCTTATAGGGTAGTGTTATTCAAACTGTGGGTCAGGACCCATTTGGTGGGTCGTGAGCTGATGTCAAGTAGGTTGCTGAAAGCTGGGACCAGCCATCTTGGAAACTGCAGACCTTACCCTTGTTATGTTCCTTTTGTGTGTTAACAGTTTGAATTTTCAAGTGAGAGTTGTTGTTTTTTAATTGTTTTTGGTTCAGTGCTTTTACATAATATAATACTTTGTCCTAATTTTGCTTTCTGTCAGGGATGTTTCATGGTTGTGCAATTGCTGCAATCCAAGAATGCCAATTTGCATTTCAGGAGTGTCATTGTATTATGTTACAATGACAGCACTTCCTGCTTGATGATGTCGCTTCCTGCCACAACATCACTTCCAGGTTAATGACATCACTTCCGGTGGCTCCCGACACGAGTGCCATTCTAAAAAGTGGGTCCAGGTCTAAAAAGTTTGAAAACCACTGTTATAGGGTGTACTTTTGTAAGGGAAAATGAGGTGCAGAGCTCAACACATGGCAGCAGGCACCATCCCAGGTTACTGGTTTCTAAATGCCTTTGTGTGTATGCAGGCCTTGGAGTGCCTTGGCCAAAGCTACTTCTTGCAGGATAGTGCCTTGTATGCATGAGAAATGTTTGTGACTATCTTCTTCAGCAGACAAGGAAAGTATTCGCTAGTTTGCAGCTGACAGGTTTTGGTGTTCGGCCAATCAAGTATATTACTCATTTATAAAAGATAAGTTTGCATATAAATAAAAATGTGTTTTATTCATATGTGCTACACCAAAAATGGCCTAATGGAAGCTAACAGTATAAAACAGCAATTAAAAAATTAAACAATATGCATTTAATTTTCCCTTATAAACAACACATTTGCTGCAGTAAAGGGAATTAAATTTTGAAAAGCTAAAAATTACCCCCACTCATGTAGTCAACCAAACCTCACTTGTTTCCAAAGGCCCTTGGAAACAGGAAGGTTTTCATAAAGTAAAATAGAAGCTGGTTTGGGGAAGTTTGTTGGGAAGGGAATTCCACAGTAAAGTACCACTTTAGGCCTGGGTCTTTGACATCATTAGCCTAGTAGGCTCTGGCAAAGACAGAACTCAGAAATTTAGTATCCAAAAAGCAAAATATGAAAAAGAGGGACAATTATTGACCAGGGTCAGGGAGAGAAAATAGATACTCTCTTTAGTAAATGTGGAAAGGAAGTGTATGTTATCCCAAAACCAGGTCCATCACCATAGCCAGGGAATTTGCTAGGCACCAGAATCCCAGATTTGCCCTTGGCGGAGTGCTCTCCAGTGGTTTCCATACTACCTGCATAAGCCCCAGATAGGTGGAGAATTTACTTTGTAGCAGTGGCATTCCTGGAGGGGGCAAAATGATGTTCTGCAGGAGCCTGAACTCCTATGTAATGCGGCCCCTCCCCCTTGCCTCCAGAGCCATTCATCGCTAGGAGAGCAAAGCCTCTGAGCCAGCTCTCCAAGCGATGAATGGCCCTGAAGGTGAGGGGGAGGGACCGCTTTACACAGGAACTCAGGCTCCTGTAAAGCTTAGCAGGAAGTTGTGTTCCACCTCCGGGAATGCCACTGCTTTGCAGCATAGTATGGTGGCAGGCTCCACTCCCATTTTAAATTATTTAAAAGGTGTAACAGAGCTTCTCCTGATGGAATAGCTGCATTTGTCACATTAACAATGCTATTTTTCCCCAACATGCACAAGGAGAATGCTACAACAGGGGCATCATGAGAAAAAGAAAATGGCAGCCACCAGTCAAATTGTAGTGCTGGAGCCCGTTCCTCAATCTGGTGGACAACTGAAGGAAAAGGGTGGCCTTAGGTTGCACCATACCCTAGGGCAGTGGTTTTAGCATCAGGACCCACTTTTTAGAATGACAATCTGTCTGGGACTCACCAAAAGTGATGTCATAGCCAGAAGTGCCGTCATTGTGACACCAGAGCCTGCTGCTTTCCTGAGAATGCAGCAATGGGTTGGGTTATTTCTCAGTCATTTTCCAATAGCACAGTGAATCAGAAAGAAAAAAAGCCTATTTACAGCCTTGACACAAGCAAATCACACAGCCCTCCCCCTTTTGAGCATCCCATCTTCCCATATTTTCACTATGACTGCTGTAGGTACTCGGCAACCCACCTGAAATTTGCTCACGACTGACTGGTGAGTCCCGACCCACAGTTTGGGAACCACTGCCCTAGGGCACTAGGTGCCTTTGGCCCCCATGTATGCATGGGAGCTCCTTGGCTTTACCATAATTTTCCCCTTGTCAAGGTCCCCGGGGTTCTGGCATCATCCCCAAACACCCTGAGACCTTGGGGCATTTGGGGGTGATGCCAGAACCCCGGGGACCTTGATACCCCTTCCTGTGGGTCACCTCTCCTTTCCCAACCCGTGCCTTCCCTCCTCTCTCCCTCACTCAACCCACCCATGCAGCTTTTTCCTGTCCCTTTCCCCCATGGAGGTATTATAAACATGGAGACGAAATGACGTCATATTCTTGAAACTTCCGGTCTGGTCAAACAATATGGCCGACGCCATTGTCTGGTCCGTGGTCTGGTCACGTGGTCTGGTCAAACAATATGGCTGACGCAACTCCATGGGTCTAACAATATGGCTGACTAATTATGCGGAATTAAACCTTGGAATTGCATATTAACTCATAATTAGGTTACCAATGATGTTTCTCCACGATCACACGTTGTTATTTTGGTAAGTTTTTACTTCAGGAGTAAACGATTCAGTCCTAAACACTACGCGCAAAGCAATCTGAAATGCTTGGAATCAGCATTTTGAGTATAAAAACATGGCCACTAAGCCCGCCCCCTCTGGTCTCACTTCGTTCCTATCTAACTGCATGGGCAGGGCCACCCCCTGCTTTCCCCACCCTCCCATGTGGCTTCCTGTCCACTTGCTTTTCAGGGGCAGCATCAGCATCACAGAAAAGAACCAGTTGTTCCACCCCTTCCCACCCTGGGGTCCTGGGAGCAATTAAAACACACCTAGAGCCATGTTGTGACACTAGATTTCTTAACTCAATGTGTAACTTGCACAAAAATCTGGACTCACCACCATGAAAACTTTGGGTTTTCATTCACCCCACTGTGGAGTCATTTTGGGGATGTGGGCTCCTGTCACAAGCTTGGAGTATGCCCTGCACATGTATTATCTTCTACGATAAAAGTTAAGTAACACAATAACCTGCGCTTATAATGAAAATGGGGAGAGGGATATCTGTGCCACTTTAAAATTCTTTAGGACAGTGGTTCTCAAACATTTCAGCGCCATGACCCATTTTTTAGAATGACATTGTGCAGAATGCCGTCACAAACACAATTTGGGTTGATGAGTGAAGTTTTATTGATTCAATTTGCAAATCGGGTGTGTCTTCCAACATACTGTCTGAAAAGCAGGCAGAGAGAGACCACACCCACGTTACAATGTTCAGCACTTTTATTTCTCTTGGTTCCCTCTCCAGCCCTCTCAACGCAATAGCCCCCCTTAGCTACACAAAACAGCTAATTTGAAAATGCCTAAACAGAATACCTAATAAGTTTACTCCTCTTCCCTCTCCTCCCTTATCCTTAGCCTGCTGCATTCTCTATTTACAAGGAGTCAACGCTTTCTTATCTCTCTCTCTGAAAGGGGCCCTTTTTGGGTTCATAGCAGCCTTGAATGTTACAGAATGTGCCTGTGTAGATTAATGCCCTGTTAGATTAACAGCTGAGCTTCGGCTGCCTTGTGTGAGGGGGAGTTGTGCCGAAGTTCAGCCGCTTCTCGGGTGGGAGCAGGGAAGCCATTTATCAGCCAGCAAGAAGACAAACGGGTGGCCAGAAAGAAGGACTAAATCCAGAAAGATCCATCTGTATGTGTGTAGTTCTTCAAAGATAGAACATTTCTGTATAAATTGTAAAAATCTTCGGGTTTCTGAATAAAGTCTACCCATGTAAACGCCTTGAGAAATCAGAGAAATGACCTTGAGGTCATCAGAGAAATCTGGTGACCTAAGAAAGGCGGTATATAAATCCAAGGATTATTATTATCATCATCATCATCATCATCTCTGGGCTGGTTTCTGTGTCTAAATTTCCTCCCCCTCTTTTTCTGGGCCTCTTTTGTTTTAGTTAGCATCTTGTGCTAGTAAATATGTATTACCCCAGCTACCTACTCCAAATTACAGGCTTTATATTTTTAGCTTCTGTGCCCCAAATCACGGATTTATAATTCATATCCCACAACATTATGTCCAGGAACTACCAGAAGTGATGTCATGGCTGGAAGTGGCATCATTGTGACACCAGAGCCTGCTCCTTTCTTGAGAATGCAGCAATAATTTGGGTTATTTCTCAGCCATTTTCAAATAGCAAAGAAAAAAGCCTTTTTTACAATCTTGACAGGCAAAATAACCACACAGCCCTCCCCCTTTCCAGTGTCCCATCTTCCCATATTTTCAATGATGGCTGCACTAGGTGCTATGCAACGCACCTGAAATTGGCTCATGACCCATCTGCTGAGTCCCGACCCACAGTTTGAGAAACACTGCTCTAGGCAGAATCAATTGCAGCTGCTTAAATTCTTATTCATAATGCACCAGAGATGGCATATACAGTCCTGGAATTTGGATGTCCTCTTGTAGATGTTAGATTCAAACTACACAGACTGTATTTCATTGCTATTTCCCTGTGAGAGATAACTCAATGATTCAGCATGCTGAATCCCTCCGAGAATGACTCAATCACAGCCATTTGATTCAAGTACTCGCACGGCAGTTTCACAGGCAGTAAATCCTCAGATCTGTGCACACCAGAAAAAGTGGCGAGGCTGCTGTGTGGCTGTCTGGGAAGAGAAAGTGCCAAGCCATGATTTCTGGCCTTGTGGCCTTACGCCACTGTCTTCCATTATTATAAGTGTCGTCGCATATGGCAGAGAGCTGGCTTGTATCGATTTTCAGTTGTGTCAGAAACACATAATTACTGATGTTGATCCACAAAGAGGAAGAATATCCTCACAGTTGTCCATGTCCTGGTCACCAAATTGCTGAAAAACACTCATAAGAACATAAGAAGAGCCCTGCTGGATCAGGCCAAAGGCCCATCTAGTCCAGCTTCCTGAATCTCACAGCAGCCCACCAGGTGCCCCAGGGAGGCACGAGACAACAAGATGCTTGCATCCTGTTGCCACTCCCTTGCACCCGGTACTCTGAAGTAGCCTACTACTAATGTAAGAAGGTTGCACAACACATAATGGCCTGTAGCCCACGATGGACTTTTCCTCCAGAAATCTGTCCAGTTCCCTTTTAAAGCATCTAGGCCAGATGCCATCTCCACCTCCTGTGGCAAAGAGTTCCACAGATTAATTACCCGCTGGGTAAAAAAGTACTTCCTTTTATCTGTTTTAACTCTCCCAACCCTCAGTTTTAGTGGATGCCCCCTGGTTCTGGTGTTTTGAGAGAGGGAAAAGAACATCCCTCTATCAACTCTATCCCTTCTGTGCATAATTTTGTATGTCTCAATCATATCCCCCCCTCAGGCGCCTTTTTTCTAGGCTGAAAAAAGCACCACTCAGCAAGGTGAGAGTGCTTCAGTTGATTAAAAATTGCTCTTAATGCTAAGTTACCCCAACTTAAGAAGAGCCCTACTGGGTCAGGCCAAGAACCATCTAGTCCAGCTTCCTGTATCTCACAGTGGCTCACCAAATGCCTCAGGGTGCACACAAGACAACAGGCTGCCTGCATCTTGTTGCCACTCCCCTGCACCCGGTATTCTGGTGTAGCCTACTACTAATGTAAGGAGGTTGCACCATCCATCATGGCCTATAGCCCAGATAGACTTTTCTTCCAGAAACCCATCCAATCCCCTCTTAAAGGCACATAGGCCAGATGCCATCACCACCACAAATATATTCATGCAGATAGTAAATAGCCCACCCTCTCCTCTGTGAGCGCAGAAACACTCCCATCCATTCACCAGTAGCAGCCACAACTCCTGTTCTGTGAAGGGTGCCGAGCTTCACCCAGCATGGTCCCCAGCAGCAGAAGCAGAGGAGTGCCTGGGCTTGCACTTCTGGGGAGCAAGATGTGTTCCCGACCAATCCAGTCAAAAGAAAGTGAAAAGGGCTCTCGTCTGGTTGCGCACGAGGCTGCTTTGCAGGGCATGAACCCAAAGCCAGTTGAGACGCGCGCCACTCTTCCGACCAGCCTGCCCCAGCTAACGCCTGCTGCTCTTCGGTCAAGGTGAGGGCACTGCAGGAGCCTGGTAGCCCAGCGTTCCCACTGATCACAGTCCAGGGGGCCAGAGCTGGAAAACAGATCAAGGAGAGGGAGAACTGCTGGGCTCTGTGTTTGACGGACAAAAATGATGCAAATGGAGAAAAGGCAAAACATTTCCACCCACCTCCCTGTAAAGAGCAAAAAAAGGCTAAGCCATGGTCTGACTCCATTTTGTCCATTTTTATGTTTTACCTATGCATTACCAGTTTTACCTGTGCATTGACTACTTGTTTTGGGGAATCAACTCAAGGATCCTGGTTCTTACCTTGAAAGCCATCCCCCTAAAAATAGTTTGGGAACCAGGGCTGCAATCCAATGCACACTTACCTGGAGGTACTCAACACAATGGGACTTGCTTCTGAGTAGCCTTACCTAGGATTGCATTGTAGGTAGCTGAATGAGGGCCCTCTCTGGGATGTCATCTGAGATCCTGCTCTGGGCAGAATCAGGGATGTGCAGTGAGGGTGAGGCAGGTGAGACAGATCTGCCCTACCGGAGTTCTTGGAAAAATCCCTCCCCCAGCTGTGATCATACGAACATTTACAACCCACAAGCTTTGAGCAGCTACAGTCCGCTGGTTGTAAGTGTTTGCAGGATCACATCCACTGCAGGCACCGTGATGGCACTTTGCAAAGAAGTATGTTAGGGCAATTCTGCCTCACCGTAGGTCAATGGGCTGAACCCTGCTCTGAGACCAGCTCAGTGGTAGTGACCTTGTGGAATGCTCTCATATTGGAGGTCCATTTCCCCTCCCACACCTACATTCTTTCAAGTGCCAAAGAAAGATGTGCATTATCCAATTAGCCTTTGGTACTAATGAAGGATTCTGTGCTTTTTGTTGACTGGACATGACTCATTTTGACTTCTTCCTAGGTGGTATTTATCCTGTGCCACTTATAAAACACCACAGGAAGTGGTGATGGCATCTGGCCTAGGTGCCTTTAAAAGGGGATTGGACAGATTTCTGGAGGAAAAGTCCATCGTGGACTATAGACCATGATGGATGGTGCAACCTCCTTACATTAGTAGTAGGCTACATCAGAATGCCAGGTGCAAGGGAGTGGCAACAGGATGCTGGCATCTTGTTGTCTTAAGAACATAAGAACATAAGAAGAGCCCTGCTGGATCAGGCCAAAGGCCCATCTAGTCCAGCTTCCTGTATCTCACAGCGGCCCACCAGGTACCCCAGGGAGTACCATCATGGCCTGTAGCCTGCGATGGACTTTTCCTCCAGAATCCTGTCCAGTCCCCTTTTAAAAGCATCTAGGCCAGATACAATCACCACCTCCTGTGGCAAGGAGTTCCACAGATTAATTACCCGCTGGGTAAAAAAGGTAAAGGCCCCTAGCAGCTACGCACCCACCTTTGCCTTGAGTGACACAAAGAGATGGGAGGGAATCTCTCTCTCTCTCTCTCTCTCTCTCTCCCCACCCTCACCCGCTCTAGCGACCTCAAGGCAAGAATTTTCAGACCATTCTGCAAGTCGATGAACTTTGATCTGAACCGGTTGCTAAACTGGCTTATACCCAAATACTGTAGTAGCTGTTGTACCTGGTTCGAAGAGGAGCTGATACAAATCTGCTTGTTTTTCCGTACTGATGGCTTAAAGGTGGTTTTATTCATCCTTCGACTGGATGCGAGCGATTGTGGGTCTGACCCAGGGGAGGGGGAGGAGCTCACTCTTTATGTAATGGGAACCATACAGTGCCTACGACCTTGCGTACTTGTGTGCTCCCTTAGGGACCTAGTGAGCCACTGTGAGACATAGGAAGCTAGATTAGATGGGCCCTTGGCCTGATCCAGCAGGGTTCTTCTTATGTTCTTAATGTTTGCACATTTTTTTTCTTCATTTTTTTGGTATATTTTTCTTGATAACTGCCTGACTTATACGTACTAGAAAGGTATTCCTAAAAAAAATATCCAGAAAATTATGAAAGGAAATGAATTGGCAACCGCCACATGAACTTCTCAGGATGTGGTAGCCACTTGAAATTCCTGCACATGCTTGCTTGCTGCCTGTAGTGAACTGGCCGTGTGCAATCAACAGAAAACACAGCACTCTGTTTTTGGTGCACTGCACGAAGGCCAGTTTTGGGACAATTGCCAGCACTTTGAGCAACTGTCAATAAGCTGAGTCCTGCACATGACAGCTGCACATGACTGGCTCACCATGGGCAGAGAGCTAATATCGGCACACTGGCCCAGTGGTCTTCAAGCGGCTCGACAGTCATGCAAATTTCTTCCAAGTTCAAAAACTATTTAAACTTCTAAGCTTAAATCTCCAAGATTTAATGCCATTTCAACTAATATATGCTATCAGAATCATTAAAAGTTCTAATGACTTGTTTATACGAATCAGAGGCAGTGAATAATAGTTTTGTCTTTAAAAGGAAAAGCTATGGCTTTCTAGAGACTGGTTTCCTTTTGCAGCCGAGTTCTGAATCCTCAGAGCTGCACAATATCAGAAAAGGGGAGAGAGGCTACGGGGAAGAAAGGAAATGGCACTTCTGTTGCAAGAAGAAGGTCCCACCCAGATTCAGTCTCTGAGATTTCCAGGAAGGAATGGGACTCACTTCTCAATGAAACCCTGCAAATCTTCAGTCTTGAAAAAATGCACCTGAGGGGGGACATGACTGAGATTAAAATTATGCATGGGATGAATAGAGTGGATAGAGGGATGTTCTTTCTCACAATGTCCGAACCAGGGGACAGCCACTAAAATTGAGTGCTGGGACAGTTAGAATGGATGAAAGGAAATACCTTTTTACCCAGCGGGTAATTAATCTGTGGAACTCCTTGCCACAGGAGGTGGTGATGGCATCTGGCCTAGGTGCCTTTAAAAGGGGATTGGACAGATTTCTGGAGGAAAAGTCTATCGTGGCCTACAGGCTATGATGGGTGGTGCAACCTCCTTACGTTAGAAGTAGGCTACTTCAGAATGCTAGGTGCAGGGGAATGGTAACAGGATGCAGGCATCTTGTTGTCTTGTGTGCTCACTGAGCATCTGGTGGGCCACTGTGAGATACAGGAATCTGAACTTGATGGGCCTTTGGCCTGATCCAGCAGAGCTATTCTAATCCATAATGCAGATAATACTGAGCTCAACGGGCCAATGATCTGACTCCACATAAGGAAGTTTCATATGCTCATGAGAACTGCCAGCCCACCAAAAGTATTTATATATTGTTTTTCAACCAAAATTCACAATGCGGTTTGTGAGCCAGTAAATGTTTACAAGTGGGGCCCCATGAAAAAAGGTACAGAAGGAGGAGATTGGACTCAGAGCCAATTTGTCCTTCCCCATGATCCTGTGAACAGCTAGGTCTTCTTTGGAGTTTAAAAGATCCTGTGTGCAAATCCAGTTCATCCCCTGATCAAGAATTCCTTTTGGAAGGTGAAATTAGGGTCTGCAGCCCTCCCTCTTCACTCCTGCATGTGCCCCTTTAAGCTGCACAGTTTAAAATATTTCAGGGAGGGACATATATGACCATTTCTCTCCTCTCCCTTTGAGCCTACCTAACTCATTGCCCTGGCCAGTCAAGGGATTGAATCCACTGATGTTATCCACCACTTTCCATCACTAACACCCTCAAAGTGGCTTGCTGATTAATTTTTAATCAGAATATGAATTCTTTAAAGCTCTTGCTTTAGGACCAAACTGCAGTCGAACAAGAATAACATTTGAAACCATTGTTGCTCTCCCGCTCCCCTGTTCTGCTGGTACAGAAATATTAGCCTTGCCACAAATGCCACAGGCGGTAATAGGTCAGATTTGTGAATGTTTTTCTAGCTCATTAAAATGCACCCTATAAGGTGATTTTTATGGTTGGCAAGAATTCAATTTAGAGTGAATCATTTGCTCACAGGGCCAAGGAACCATGGAAGATTGTGGACAGAAGGCTAAATGGGCTGCAATCCATCTGATCGCTTTCTCCTCTTGTATAGCTCAACTAGAAAGGAAAGCATCTGGAGTCCAGAGAGGTGTGCTTTGGTTGCTCCAAGTACACTCTGATATCCAATGTACAGATGAATGACCACTTTTGGAACATAAGCTGTACAACAAATGTGATTTGTGGACTGATGGTTGAGCTGCTGGTATTGCCCGAAGCTAAGCAGGAGAATCTGTCGTCTTGTTTTTTGATGGGAGACAGAATGTCACGCTGTGACAAGCTGCTGTACCCGTTGTGGCGGGACAGAGGTGCTGATGAGCTGATTGGTCACTGCAAGTGAGATAAGAGTTGCGGGGGAGACTGTGAGCAGGCCAGCCAGCAAAAGAACAGAGTACAACCTTGAAGTCCTGTCCAGGTTGGACTTGCCATTGTCTGATGAAGCTCGATGCCTTGCAGCCAGAGGAGAGAACCACACTGTGAAGGCTACATCTGGGACTAAGGATTCGGTGAATCACAGAATATTGTATATTTGTGAAAACCCATTGGAAAAAAAATGGTGGTTTAGACTAGCCTGTCCATGTAAGCTGCCTTGGGCACTTGTTTTGGCATGGAAAGTTTGTTCAAAACCTTTCAAAATAAGTAATTCTTCAAAATAAATAATTTTCTGGTTTTAAAAAGAATTGGGTTTTGTGATATTCGTATGCATCATCAGCGACCAGGGAATGTGCTCTATACTAGATCAATGCTACAGCACAAGCAGAAGGATTCAGGTTCAGCTTTTACCATCCAGGAAATTCAAAAACGGTGGGCTATATTAACCTAGATGGACCAGAGGTCTGATTCAGAGCAAGGCAACATTTTGTCTTCAGCAGCAATGACTTTCATAAGAACATAAGAAGAGCCCTGCTGAATCAGGCCAAGGGCCCATCTAGTCCAGCTTCCTGTATCTCACAGTGGCCCACCAGGTGCCTCAGGGAGCCCACTAGACAACAAGGAGGTTGCACAACCCACCATGGCCTACAGCCCATGATGGATTTTTCCTCTAGAAATCTGTCCAGTCCCCTTTTAAAGGCACCTAGGCCAGATGCCACCACCACCTTCTGTGGCAAGGAGTTCCATAGCTTAATTACCTGCTGAGTAAAAAAAGTATTTCCTTTTAACTGTTCTAACTCTCCCAACACTCAATTTCAGTGGATGTTCCACTGAAATTGGAACATCCAATTTGTGAGAGAGGGAAAAGAACATCCCTCTATCTACTTTATCCATCCCATGCATAATTTTGTATGTCTCAATCATGTGTCCTCCCCTCAGGTGCCTTTTTTCCAGACTGAAGAGCCCCAAACGCTGCAGTCTTTCTTCATAAGGGAGGTGCCCCAGCCTTGTAATCATTTTTGTTGCTCTCTTCTGCACCTTTTCCAGCTCCACTATGTCCTTCTTGAGATGTGGTGACCAGAACTGTACACAATACTCTAGATGTGGCCTTTCCATTGATTTGTACAATGGCATAATAATATTGGCTGTTTTATTCTCAACCCCTTTTTTAATTACCCCAAGCATGGAATTGGCCTTCGTTACCCCTGCCGCACACGGGGTCGAAACCTTCATTGAGTTGTCCACCAGCACCTCAAGATCTCTCTCCTGAGGTGTCAGTTCAGAACCCATTAGCCTATAGGTGAAGTTTTGATTTTTTTATTTTTATTTCAGAGTTGTCACGATCCAGTAGGGAAACCAGAAGCAGGGCATTCCTTTTTAAGGGGAGTGGCCCTGCTCCAATGGCAGCAATGGTGCGGCAGCAATCATGGCGCCTCCACAGCCAAGGGGCTTCTTGTTTGACTCACACTGGACTCCGAGTTTTTTCCTCCAAGTGTTGCAGATCCTAGACCAGCAGTTCCCAAACTCCTGCAAGAGAGTTGGGAACCAGGCAGTGGTGTCATCTACTGTCCAGTAGATGGTACGCTGGGCGGGACTTACATGTGATTGGCAGCCTGTCCACTCACTTTCGCTTTCTTCCCGCTCGCCGCACGGCTTTCCCTGGCCTTGGAGGGGGGCGCCTGCTCGCCCAAGCACCTGGCACGCCCCCCACCCATCCCCCCAGCGAGCAGGCGCCCCCTCCGAGGCCAGGGAAAGCCGTGTGGCGAGCAAGAAGAAAGCGGAAGTGAGTGGACAGGCTGCTGATCACACGTAAGTCCTGCCCAGCATACCGTCTACTGGAGAGTAAATGACACAAATGGAACCAGGTAAGTGCTCCCATGGGCAGGGAGGGGGACAGCGATGGCGCCATAGCAATCATGGCACCTCCACTGCCAAGGGGCTTCTTTCATAATTTGGGGGCAGTGCCAGCCTCCTGCAGGGTTCTAAGGCTCGCCATCCTCCCTGACTCCGAGAGTGGTCCAAATGAGCTTTATGGTGGCCCTTGTGCCGGCCAAAGTTTGCTGGCCGAACTGTGTTAGCCTAACTCCAGTTTAGGATTGCACCCTGTGTGTTCTTCCCAACCTTGAGACTCATGGTGGTGCATAGGCTGTCCTCTACTCCAGAGCAAGTAAAGAAGAAGGAAGAATGCGAAACAAAGCTCTGGAAGCTTGAAAGGTCAGCTCTGCTCATGCACGGAAATTACTACATGTGACTGTACAAAGACCACAAAGAAGAACAAATGAACCGCTTCAGTAAAGCATCTAATTATTTCATGAAAGATCTTTTGGCACCCAGCAAATTGGGTTTTTTTAGCAGACGGTTTGCAGTTTGCTTCAAAACATCAGTGTTGTGTTACTGTGACTTCCATTTTGGGATCAATTTAAAAGCCATTTAAATAAACTGGAAGGCTTTGCTATTTCTACAGCACTTACCTGACATTTTCTTACACATTCCTTAGCTGGACTTACCTGACACATTCCTACAGATGCTTTGCTCCACTTAAAAGAAGGGGGCAGAACATTTGACAAAGTTCTGGAAGCTTCCAAGGTCCACTACATATATCTGCACAAATGGCCAAGAACTATAGTTACAAAGAAGTAGGCAACCTGTCTTTCTTTCTGACATCTTCACCAAATCAATATAAATATAATTCCACAAGTTTGCAAGGAGGCAGCCCACAAGAAGATGAGGAATTACTTCCTTTCTGTTCCTCTGCCCTTAATTTCAATTCTCCCTCTCCAACCCGACTCATTTTTCTGAGTCCAGACAGATGTCTTTTGTCGGTGTCATTTCATTTGTGGGGTAAAAACTGTTTACTGCATTCAGGCTGAGAAGACCTTTTTCATATATTGCAACATACAAAGAAGATTTTTTTCATATGTTGCAAAGGACAATGAGACGCTTCCCTTCAGAAAATCTCCCTCAGGTTAAAGAAACCAATCGCCTTCAACCTCTCCTAACTACAGTATCAGCGAATCTCAACCACACTCTAATGGCACAAAATTGCTTTCAGGTTAAAAGAGTATCCAAATTTTAAAACGGAAGCCAAATGCCACCAGCAATTGTTGTCTGAAGGTTTCTTTTCTTCGGTCAAAGAAAAGCTATTTTGAAACACCACTCAACAACTAATATTTGAGAGAACTTATTTGAGGCCACAGGAGGTGGTGATGGCGTTTGGCCTAGGTGTCTTTAAAGAGGGGTGGACAGATTCATGGAGGAAAAGTCCATTACATGCCACAGAAGCTGGAAAGTTGGTTAGGATTGCGTCCTAATTCTCATAGATCTTTAATAATGATAATGATAATGATAATGATAATGATGATGATGATAATGATAATAATAATAATAATAATAATAATAATAATAATAATAATACATGTATTTATATACCGCCTTTCTTAAGATCACTAGATTTCTCTAATGACTGTAACTCAAGGCGGGTTACATAGGCAGACTTTTATTCACAAACCCGAAGGTTTTTACAATTTACAGAAATGTTCTATCTTTCAAGAACAACACTCATACAGATCTTTCTTTCTTTCTGGATTTAGCCTTCTTTCTTATTCACCCATCTGTCTTCTGCTGGCTGATAAGAGGCTTCCCTGCTCCCACCAGAGACGCAGCTGACTTCAGCACACTCCTCCTCCCACGAGGCAGCTGGAACTCAGCTTTTTAATCAGCCGCAGTTTGCAAGGTCTGCCGCTCACAGAGACTTCTGGTAGTCTCGAGCTCACGACCTTCAGATCTTTAGCTGTTATCTTCAGGCAAATGGAGGCATTAACCCTCTTGGCTAAATCTTCAAGTGTTATTGTAACTGGTCATGCCCTAGATACATGTAACATGCACATAAGGGGCAAATCTATTTGGGATGGGGGAAGGCAGATCCATGGCTGGGCCAGCCTTGGGAGGGGGTTGAGACCTGCCTCTGGCACTTAGGCCAGATCCTAACCTCTCTCCCCGACCTGATTGGCCTTACATGGTCCACTCAGATCTGCCGTTGAGATTGCACTAGCAATCCAAGTAGCCCTATTGGGCAGGCTGCTGTGCAAAAAAAAAAAAGATAATTAATTCCCCTTACTCAGAGTTGCACTGTGGCCAGCTCCAATACCGTGTTGGATACAGGGCAGGCAAGCTGGCCTCCCTGTTCCAGCGCTGGTTAGGATTGGGCTGCCCATGTAGCATTCAAGTTAGCCTACACTGTCCATGAAATATTACCCACATTTGGGGAATGTGGTTGCATGGAATGCCAAGTCATATACGGGGATGCTAATAAATGCATCCGATTTCTTTATTCAGTGAAATCACTGAAAGGTTTTTGCAAGTCCACCTAACGCATTTTGCACAAAAAATTAATTTTGTTGGTCTCTCTTATGTTTCCCACTGTAGTCAGACAAGCAAAACAAACTTCAAATTAAGACACAAAATCACATCAGAAATTTTTCCAACTTCTGTTCCAACAGTAAGGAACAGAAAGGGGAAATTTTCTACGCCTCAGCTTGCTTTTTATATAATTTTTGCAAGCTTTTTGTTTCTGTAAATTTGCAAAAGCTGTTAATATACAGTATGCTTCAAAATTGAAGTAAAATTAGAGTCTCAGTGCATGACAGTGTTTATTACTTATTCATATCTAAAGGACGTTAAATTAATTTCCTTTAAGTTGCTGCATGTTGCCAGGCACAATTATTATAATTCATTATAGTAATTGCAGCTGTTTGTTTCCCCCTGATGCAAAAAGGGAAAAGGTTCACGATTACATCTCTGGAACTAAAAGGATTTGCTGTTAATTCAGAGCATAATAAAACAGCACATTTTGTACCCAACCCTCAACCCAGCTGGTAACTTCAGCAGCCAAAGATACAGCCTGGTAGATAAACCAGGCTCATTGCTAAAAATACTTCTGGACTATACAACTTCAGCCAGTAGATAAGGGAATGCATATATAAATGCTCCATATAAATGGAAAAAAATATTTGTACACAGAAAAATGTCTTGGTGGGTAGAAATCTAGGCTACAAATAATATCTCATTTTTATGAGCAGGGAAGTGGTGGTTTTTGTTTTTGTTTTTGTCTGTGGAGGTGGCAATTCAAATGTCCACTTACGCTGGGCGTGCCACCTTCGCCATCCTAAGAGTGTCACAAGTATGCTGTAAGGCATGTCTGCACCACTCCAGGAGGCAGATGGGCCAGTGCAGGCAGTTGCACAAGCCCGGTGAGGCCAGATCCTGCCTCTGCACCAGCCTGGTAAGTGGGGCTTGCACTGGCTGAGTTCAGCTGGCGCGGGGGTTGGGGAGCGTGGGAGGGAAGCATTTTGGGAATGGAGAGGGGGAGGGATAGCGGGCAGCGGCGTCATGCAGCCGGAACACTGGGCGGGAGGAACGGGTGAGCGGCAGCCCGCCCGTTGCATACCGCTCTGTTTCGCCGTCTTCCCCGCCCGGAAGACGGCAAAATGGAGCGGTACGCAACAGGCAGGCTGCCGCTCACCCGTTCCTCCCGCCCAGCATTCCGGCTGCATGACGCCGCTGATAGCGGGCCCATGGACAGGAAGATGGAGACATTGCCGGATTCTAACCCCCGGCCCCCGGCCCAGTTGGTCTTACATGGGCTGCTCGAAGTGGTGCCAGCAGTTTTGCTGGTGCAAGTCTGAGTAGCCCTATGGGAGCTGCTGGGGCTTACCCCAATGTGGCCTCCAGCTGCTTCCTATACGGCACTGGATATAGTGCAGGGTTACCAGCTTGCCTGTTCTAGCACAGTATAGGATTAGACTGTGAAATATACAATGAGACCTTGCAAAGATTATTTCCAACTGTTCAGGGGAGGGGAGAATAGAACTGGGACAGGACAAGATGAGCCACAGGTGCTTTTTTTAAATCAGAATTGAGCACAACAGGAGTCTTAAAGGCAGGTATTGATCTCCAGCCACCGGATCTGGCAACCCTACTTTTTACAAATCTCTCAAGTACCTAAGATGCAGACTGACTATCATATTGTGCAAATGTCCACTCCCCCAGCATAAGAACAGTTCTGCTGGATCAAGCTGAAGGCCCATCTAGTCCAGCTTTCTGTACCTCACGGTGGCCCAGATGCCTTAGGGAGCACAAAAGACAACCACTCACTGCCACTCAATGCATCTGGCATTTAGACTATTTACTTTCACACACCCCAGTGAAAAAACCAGAGTGGTTTTACCAGACTGCAGCTTGGGATTCACGTGAATCCCAAGCTGCAGTCTGGTAAAACCACGATTTTAAAAACATCACAATTTTTACATTAAAAGTTTTATTTTGGGGTTTTAGTTTTTTAGCCATAACCTTTGATAGAATAAAGATATTACACTCTGGGTTTTTCATGGAATTCTGGGTGAAATTCTGCATCCAACGGTATATAGCATGATGGTATTGTCTTTTAAAACCGTGATTTTAGCAATTTTGGTCCCTGGTGGTGTCACTCCTCCCTGTGTGTCACCTGGTGTGGCCCGCCCCCCTCCACCCACCTCACGACGTCACTGGCTGAAAGTTCTTCCCTAATACCCTTTGGCCAGCCCTAGATTCTTTCTCTGTTCTCTAATGCACACCTTCCTATCCATCCTCCATTCCCATAACCACCTATTCAAACAGTACCTGTTGATGAATGTCTTTGTATTACACCTACTGTACATTCATCCAGATTGTGTGGTGGAACATTCTATAAAATATTCTCCAGGGTGTGTTTATTTTTTTAAAGAGGAAACCATTATAATCAGTCTCTCTCTCACATATTTTGCTTTAGAAGCCTGTGCAGGCGTAAGTGAGTACAGCATTAATAAGGCAGAGAAAAAACATCCCGCAATAGGCAGTCAGAAGCTATCTGACTGCCTGGCCACTTGACAGGCATTCTTAACAGCCCACCATTACTGCCAGGCCTGCTAGCTGCCAACTCAGCCCTTATGGCCCCTGAAGGAGGGACAGAAGCAATTCCTTCTTGCCCCAGAGAGCAATTGGATGATCCCAAGCAATGGAAGTCCTGGTTGCGTTGACCTATGGAATGGGGAAAGGAGGCAATTCTTCTTCTGTCCCATCCCCCAATAAAGTCAACTGAACTCTAGAGCCACAACCAAGCTGTAGATTTTTGTTACTTTGTTTAGGACTTGTATCTGGAGCTACAAAAATTGAAAGTCAAACCACAACTCTAGTTTTTCAGACTTTGGGCCTCGGCTGACCCTAAGCCTAACCCTCAACCAATGCCCAAACCATCTGACCGCAACATCGTGTGGACATTTGGAGCGCAATTCTGTTAGGCCGGCACAAGTTAGACCAGCAAAGTTTGGCTGCCACAAGGGTTCGTAAAGTATGTTTGGAACACTCTCGAAGTCAAAGAAGCCAGCACACAGACGTGCGCTATCCTCCCTGACGTAAACGTGCTTTACCGTGGCCCTTGTACTGGCCAAACTTTGCTGGTCTAATATGTGCCTTCTAAGTCCAGGTTAGGATTGCACTTTTAGGGCACAATCCTAACCAATTTTCCAGCACTGAGATAGCTGTGCCAATGGGGGCATGCGCTGCATCCTACCGTTGGGGAAAAGTCACAGAGGTCTCCTCAATGTAAGGGAATGTTTGTTTCCTTACCTTGTGCATTGTCCTTGCCCTGGTGCTGGAGAATTGGTTCGGACAATTCCGAACCTAACACAGCAGGGCTTTAAGACCATAGGTCTTAAAATCTTAAAAGATTCAGGGATTATCTGGAGAATTTTTGTTTCTTGATGATGCATGTACCTGCGTTATAATGTTTTCAGACCATATTCTGAAAAGTGTGCTCTTTTTTCTCCTATAGATACACTTGTCCCACATAAAAGATTTTTCATTTGTTTGATTGTGGGGCAGGGGAAGGAGAGAGGTTTCATTGGTTTGGCATGAACGCTTCCAGTGACAAGTGGAAATTACTCAGATAAGAAGAGTCATTGGCACTGAAACTCCTTTGTTGCCCATGTAGGACAAACATACCAGCTCTCAGAAAGAGAAGAGCTTAATCAGCTTCTTTTACAATGCCTCAAGGATCAACAACTAACTTTTTAATATTAAGACAAACAACAAAAAATCAGCACATGGGAATGAAGCTAGTTTTTTTTTTATGCCCATGAGAGACATTGCTACACACTATATAACTCTGCCTGGTTTTAATAGCCTTGCAGTTAAGATTTTCCACAGTTCATAACAGAGTGTAATATTTGGTTTACTTTCCCAATGAAAGCTTTAGTATTATTTAATCTCATATCCCAATCCGATCCTCCTCTATTTTCTGCCATGCAGCTGCCCTGATGGAGCACATGCTGTATGCAATGGGGCAGTGCTTACTCCATCATACGCTGGGGAGAGGGGATAGCCTTGGAGAAGGGAGTAATCAATCAATCAACAGTATTTATATACTGCTTTTCAACATGAAGTTCACAAAGCGGTTTACAGGCAACTAATAACATTAAAGTTAAATGGCTCCCTGTCCCAAAAGGGCTCAAAATAAAAAAAAATGCAGAACCCCACCAGCAACAGCCACTAGAAAAGACATTGCACAGGGGTGAAGAGGGAAAATTACTCTCCCCCTGCTCAATATAAGAGGAGCACCACTTGAAAAAGTGCCTCTTGCCCAATTAGCAGGGGTGTTACTTATTTCTCCACAGGCCGCCTAGTCATCAATGGGTATCCTCATACCTATGCCAGCTCTTTTGCTGGCATAGGTCCAAGGAGAAGCAGGGGGCATTAGACCAGGAAAATGATAGCATCTCAGCTTATGCTGCTGCCACCAAGTTCTACAACCCTTCCTCCCTCTGGCCCCCCAGTCGCATCTTTACCTGGTCTGATGCAGGCTGCATCTCTCTGTGGCAAAGCCACCAAACATTTGAGCCAGTAGTTTCAACATACATGACAGCAGTGCACCATTTATGGTACTGCAGGGGCAATTATGACAGCAGGTTGCAAGATCCACCATTGTAAATGATCAATAGAATTTGGCCAAAAGTCTTTCCATGAAAGTTATCCATGACTAGCTAGGGAGACAGGTAAACCGATAACCCATATTATTATTATTATTATTATTATTATTATTATTATTATTATTATTATTATTATTATTATTTCCCAATGAAAAAGTGCCTCTTGCCCAATTAGCAGGGGTGTTACTTTCCCAATGTAATAATAGTAATAGTAATAGTAATAGTAATAGTAATAAATGATTATGATTATGATTATGATTATGATTATGATTATGATTATGATTAATAATAATAATAATAATAATAATAATAATAATAATAATAATAATAATGAGTAATTAAACTGTTGATCCCCATTATGAACTTTCAGAATGAACTAAAATAAATGATTTTTCTCTGTCTCTCAGGAAACCTGTCCAGAGAAAGCAGCCTAATTGATGATAGTACAGTGGGCTCCATGTTGATTCCATTTTGGTCTAAGGACCTCCTTAAAGGGCTGGGCCTAAAACAGGAGGCCTCAGTGAGATATCTTAAACTGGGATACCAGTTCAGCTGCAGTTAAGCCAACAGGGGTTGATGATGGGATCAAATGAACTTAACTGTGGAACTTGAGACCTTGCTGTGAGGGTTGCTAAATAAGTCATTTCCGAAAGATTGCACTAAAAGCACACTACTGACATACTACATAACGTAACATATAACTATATACTTTTATCCTCTAGCAACAGATCACAACCCAAAGTGAACTGGGTTGCCCCTGAGCTTGTGCAGAGGCAACCCTAGAAGCCAGAGGAGAACTGAGGCCACGCCCCCCTGACGGCCCCGCCTCCCCTAGAAGTAAGCAGGAGTGCTGTGGAACACCCATGGGCCGCCGTGGCACACTGGATGCGGTCACCCCTGAGCAGGTTCAGAGTTCGCAGCTGTCCTGCTTCATTGCGTGGACCCCAGCTGAGCGAGCCGATTTTTTTTTAGGGCTGAAATGGGATGTCTGGGCAAACCCTGTCAGAAACCCTTGCGTGCCTCTCTCCACACCGGGCTACTTCCTCGAGCACTGCACAGGCGCAAGTCCCCAGCAGCAGTCAAGGCTAGACTTGCCAGGTGTCCCTTATTATAAGGGACTTCCCATATTTAAGGTTTAAAAATCGTGTCCCGTATCAATGTTGAACGGGCCTTTAAAAAATCCTAAAATTCTACTGCTGTTGCTGCCTTGCCACGACTAACTGCATAATTTTTATATTATTTCTGGTAACCACGGAGTGGTTTGATAGAAAGCAGAATCCCTATACCTGAGTGTCCCTTATGGTCATTTTGAAAACCTGGCAAGTGTAGTCAAGGCCATGTGAGGCACGGGGCCAAATCTGCCCTTGCCACACCCATCCGTGCCCCGTCCCCCGCCACTATCTAGCAATCTCTCCAGTGGTGTCATTCAAATGATTTAGGAACAAGAACTCACTTTTGATTGGCACTTGTCGGGAACCCGGAACCAGCCACGGAGCCCGTTAGGATCCGGAACGCCCATTCTGGTCCGTTCCCCCTGAATGACATCACTGAATCTCTCCCTGCTGGAGTCGTTGAGGGTTCACTGCGGGGAGCAGCCACAGCACAGGCGCCCCTCCTTGGGAGCTCCTCAGCCGGGCTCTGGATGATCCCGAAGCCGGGCGAGTGGCGCAAGGACTGCAGCCTGGGCCCGGGGAAGTTCCCTGCAAGTGGCTGGGGGGATCAGAACCCGACGCTCCCGAAGATCGGCGCAGCTGCCGCCCCCCAGAGCAGCATCATGCCCCAGAGAGCTGTTTTCAGGAAGGACACGGGCTTGATCAGCGCCTGGCCATTGTCGGAGGGGAGGGAGGCTGGGCGGCGGGGGGCGGGGGAGTCGGTTTGTCGGTGGGCCGGGGCATGTGTGGGTTTTTTAACTGGGGTGGGTGGGAGGGAGGAAGATGGGGAGGAAGGCCAATGTGCTTCCTCAAGCAGCGAGTGAAGGATGACATGCAGAAGGGGTTCAAGAGCTAAGTAGCGCCTCGCCCAGTGTGGGTGGTATGCAATCTGGGGTGCTCGTGTGGGGCAGGCTGGTCGGAAGAGTGGCGCGCATCCTCAGTTGGCTTTGGCTTCATGCCCTGCAAAGCAGCCTCATGCGCAACCAGACGAGATCCCTTTTCCCTTTCTTCTGCTTGGATTGGTCGGGAACTAGTCTGGTTCCGCAGCACGCCGAGGCACTCCTCTGCGGCTCCCCGAGGGTGGCTGCTTCTGCTGCTGCTGGTGGGGACCATCCTGGGCGAAGCTCGATGCACTTCGCGGAACAGGAGTTGTGCCCGCCACTGCTGAATGGATGTGCGCATGCGCACGAACCCTGTTGTTTCTGCGCTTGCAGAGCCAAAGCGAGGGGGGCCTATTTAATATTTACGTGAAGTTATTGGGATACACAGAATGCCACACATCTCAGGTTTTGTGTGTTTAAAAAACCAACAAACCTTTGACCCAGTAAACCAAGAATGTATCGGGCAGCACAATCCTAGCAGGCCCCTTGCGTCAACGCAACGTCATCACGTCGACGCAAGGGGCGGAACGCCGGCGCCCAGGCGCCAAGCAGCACCCCCATGTCAGCGCTCCAACTCTAAAGTCGACAGAGAGCCTCCCTTGTGCCAAGCGAAGACGGTTGGTGCAAGGGATTCTCTGTCCTGTTTTGGGACAGGGATGGGTGGGAGGGGGGAGGCAGGAGGTGGGACTTGGGTGGGACCTGGGCGGACTTGGGAGGTGGCCGTACGGCCACTTCCTAAGCCCATCAGCAAGGCTGCGCAGCCCCGATTCGGGCCGCGTGGTCTCCTCAGATCTGCGCTCGCTCTTTAGCAGGTGCAGATCCAAGGAGCACACAGAGGAGGCTGGAACCTCCTCTACAGTAAGAGAGCGCACACTCCCTTGCCATGGGCAGGCTCCAGCCCATCCTAAGCAGCACTGGATATGTCGCTGGCCAGCCGGCCTCACTAATCCAGCGCTGTTTAGGATTGTGCCCTGACTTTCCTAAAAGCTGATGCGGTGTTTTTTTAAACACCGTTTCAGTAAGCCTCAAAATGTTGATATACCATAGAGACTTGAAAATATATGATCTCATTAAAAAAAAAACGCTGCCACTTGGAAAGATCTCCAGTCGCCAATCACGACTTGGAGGTGGCTATAATTTATAACTTTTGTCCCCAGAGCTAAGCCATTTAATCTGATAATCAGCATCAATCAAGGAATTTTAGTGCCACATTTTGCAGTCTGAGCAGAAAACCTCTCTCTTGGGGACAAATTAGGCACCCCAATGTGACACCTGCAAATAAATATTGTTCGCCATAACATTCAGTGCTATGATTCAGCTGGATCGATTCACTGTAGAAATGCTTTTGGAGCAAGAAAGAAGTGTGTAATTACATTTTTAAAAATACACAAGAAAGACACATGGAGTGTAATGGCATTCTGGTGGAGTTGGAGGCCAGCTTCTCTGCCAATGACAATGCACACTTTTGTTTATGCCTCCTTACTAGTTGACTGAAAGTTACTGCAGCCAAATATGATTCTTGAAGCTCCATAACTCACCATTAAAATGACGCAAGGTCCTATTATCTTGGCAGACAGACTTTTTCATTGGCTCCAAGTGCTGCAGTTTGGAGTTCAATATTTGAGGTGGGGAGAGCATCATTATCTATCACAACACATTGTGACAAGCTACTTATTGCCAAACACAAAACCAATACATCAGATGGCCTCCAGTAATATGCAATGATGCCCAATTTTCTGTTAATTTAGAAGCTTCTTATAAAGCCAAGAAGTACTGGAAAGGACATAGTTATTTTCCCACTCACAAACCAAGGATCTTAGATGATCCCTCTGGGGCACAAAAAACAACCTTACAGAGTCAGTGAAACTGTTACACCAGAAAGCTTTTACAGGTTGAGTACATCTTATCTGGACAGCTTGGGATGGGAAGGCATCTGGATTTCAGAATAATTGCAAAAATACAATGAGAAATGCTTTTTCTTGCTCTTTTCATGGTTACCCATACAGGTGCCTCTTGGCCTTTTTGACCTTTTTCAACAACATCTGTAAAAGTATGTACCACATTGCACAGAATGTATGTGGGAATTACCACAAGCCCTTATAGCAGAGGTTCTCAAACTGGGAAAACTATTAGCAGACGTTCTCAAACTTTTCATGTTCTGGTTTTTTATCCATAATGTTTGATAGAGTAAAGATATTATACTCTGGTTTGCTTCATTGCATTCTACATTAAAGTCCGCATCAAAAGTGTATAATATGATTACGATATTCATATGTACCAAGGTTTTCACAATTTTGGCCACTAGTGTCAAGCTCAACTTGTTGCCCGCCTAAACCTTGTGGCCCGGCACAATTGCACCCCCTGCACTTCTTTAGCTATGCCCCTGGTTCAATTTATATGTTGCTAGAGCTGGGGATACATTCCCCAATTACTCTAGCTTGGCTGCAGACTTTCAAGTACTGGCTCCTTTTATTTTTAGTTGATCATTCTGACTCTCTTCTTTCTGATTTACTAAAAGATTCATTTCGCTCTCCTTGGTTAAATATTTTTGAAGCCAAATTATCATCAATAGGTCTCACTCTTGAGGCCTTGGTGGATACAAAATTTCCCGAAGCTCTTTCTATTATTAAAACTAAATTGTTTCAGTTTGAATTCGACCACTTCCATACTCTCCTTAATCCTACTTGTTCTCCAAGTTTTTTTGGTTTATCCCCTGCATAAGCTAAACCTTTTAATTATTTTACTTTAGTAACTAAACCAAGTATACGAAGAGCTTTTTTGTTGGCCCAATTAAACATATTTCCTTCTGCCCTCCACTATGGTCGTTCTGCTAATATTCCATCTGTTGATAGATTATGCCTTTTCTGTCATACTTCTGTTGACTCTCTAGACCACATTTTGTTTAGTTGTCCAGTCCACACCCTCCGTCGCCAACTTTACTTGGAACCGTGGATATCTTCTCTATCCTTTCTTTTTCCCAATCTTTTACCTATTTTCCTCAGCGACTATTATCCCCCGATTACCATTGCTGTAGCCAATTTTCTCAGTGAGATAATGAATCTAACTCTAACCCTTTAATTTAATAGTCGCGGCTGTTTATGTAAATATTTTCTTGTTATGCCAATAAAGGTTCTTGACTTGACTTATATGTATATGTTGCTTACAACCACCCAGGATGGCAGAACTCACATGACCTCCTTGTCATCCGTGGTCCATCTCTGGGAGAGGAAATACACACATCTACATTTACAGACACCATAAATTATTGTGAACACAGGTCATGCTGTGCTCTTGGAACTCCTCTCTGTTTGGGAAAGTGGAGCACCATATTGTTGAGGCAGGCTGCTGATCCCTTGGGCTGTGTGTTTTCTAACGGAGCTGAACAATGTTCTAACACAGCAGTAAAAATCCAGGGAAGGGAAAGAGAGAACTGAATGTTAAGGCACAAACACAGAGAATTAGTCAGGAAACATCTTCACACATTACTCTTCCTAGTTCAGTATTACCAAGTTGACTTTCTGAAAGTATCCCATGTCTAATCTACCACCATGATCTCCATCTCCACTTCATTTTGAACTCTTGCCATGGTTTTCCTTTCTTGCTTACAGCAGCCTCTGGCTGTATCCTTGAATATTGGATACATATTCACTGTACATCACTGACATGTACATCACATAACAATTTATTTATTTATTTATTTATTTGATTTGTATCCCGCCTTTCCGCCACAAGGCCCTCAAGGCGGCATTTACAAGGTTAAAAACACAGTAAAAAACAATTAAAAACAGTATTAAAAGACAATAAAAACAATATTAAAAATACAACATACAACAAATTAATCCCTAGGATCATAAAATATATAAAAAGAATGCAAAAAAGCCAGCCAGCCAGCCTGTCAGCAACTAAAAGCCTGCTGAAATAAAAAGGTCTTCAGCCCCCGCCGAAATACCGCCAAGGAGGGAGCAGTTCTTAACTCCAAGGGGAGGGTATTCCAAAGTTGGGGTGCCACCGCCGAGAAGGCTCTCCTACTGGCCGCCACCCCTCTCACCTCTCCTGGTGGCGGCACCGTCAAGAGAGCCCCCCCAGATGACCTCAGAGTACGGGTCGGATTATATGGGAGGAGGCGGTCCCTCAAATACCCTGGGCCCGAGCCGTAAAGGGCTTTAAAGGTCAACACCAGCACTTTGAATTTGGCCCGGAACAGAACCGGCAGCCAGTGTAGTCGCCGAAGCAGTGGCTCGACAGAGTCAAACCGACGTGCCCCAGCAACCACCCGAGCAGCCGCGTTCTGTACTAGTTGTAATTTCCGTGTAATAACAATCCATGCCTTACTTTTCCAAACAGCGAGAAGTTCGAGGAGCACAGCAAGACCTGGGTTCAAGCTTTCTTTTGATGAGCACACACTGGAGATTTATGCTGTACTAGCCTTTTGTTACCCGGCGTTGCCCGGGGGACAAAGTATCCCCAGCTTCTATTAGGAGAAGGAATGAATACAGGGACAGAATCAAGCAAAGGAGCGTAATGAAATTGTCACACTCACTGAACCATGTCTGCAGGTCCTGTGGTAGGGCAGTTAGCCCTCTGGAAATAGGTCCCTCTCAGATCCAACTGGGTGTTGGAACACTCTGGATCATGCTCTTTCCAGCCTGGGCCACTCAGGCAGTGCAAAGCAGTTTCACTTTTGTTTCTGAGGTCTCTTCCTGTGTATCAGCTCAGTGAGTGCAATCCCAGCTCATGACCTGCAGAATCCTTTGTGACCACAGGGTGGCAGCACACTTTCACTCCAATACAATCCCCTCGCTGTCCCTCCCCCCCGGGGGCTGTAGGGGGGTCTGACCCCCGCAGTGATTCCTTCCAGGCTGCAAGGTGTATTCCTGCCAAGTTTCGTGCAGATCAGTCCAGGCGTTCCCGAGCCTATGCATAACATACATACATACACACCCGCATACATACACACCCACATACCCACGTCCATTTTTACATATATAGATTTGTAATACAGGAATGCCCTGGTTTCCGCTCAGGTTATGTTCCGGACCCCACTGTAGATATCTGAAACCATGGATACTGGGGAAACCTTTTTAAAGCAGTGGTTTTGCTGCAACAAGTTTGCAGAAAAAAGAAAGGTCTTAAGACCCCACCAAAAGATTGCTAGCAAGGGAGCTGTTCTTAATTCCAAGGGGAAGGAACTCCACAACATTGGAGACACCACCAAGAAGGCCCTATTTCTGGCTGCCATCCCCCTCATCTCACCTGGTGGCAGCACAGTCAACAGGGCGTGTCCCCCCCCCCGATGACCTGAGATAACGGGTAGGATTGTATGGCAGAAGGCCCTAACATTGTGGCAGAAAGGTGGGGTATAAATTCATTAAATCATCATCATCATCATGTTCCCCTATCTTTTTAATAGGCCTCCCAATATCCGTGGTATCCGTGGATACCAGGGCACATCTGAATTTGCTTTATTTACACATATACAGGTTTGAGCATTGGATGGATTTAGGTAGCAGATGCTTCTGTGAGCAATGTCAGGTACATGCATCTTCTGAACATCTATCTCTACAGCTGCCAGTTCCTTGACTGAGGCTGTAACCTGCATTCCTGTCAGTAAGCCAGTAAGCTTGCCCCTTGCTTTTTCTCTTTGTCTTTCTATACTTCCTCCCCTTTCTCTTTCTTTCCCCAGTTTTCCTCCTCCTCCTCCTGCTCTTTTTTCCCAGTGTTTTCCTACCCTTAATTCTTTGTCTTTTGCATTCTGCTCCCCTTTCCCTCTCTCTGTGTCTCTCCAATCTTTATTGTTTCTTTCAATTTTTTTCAAACAATATGCCCTGGACCAAAGTAATAGAATTGTGGGGCTTGGTGGGAGCATTTTCTCTTTTCTCCCTCCCTGAATTTTGTCAGCTTCAGGCTGAATCCTATACACACTTTACTTTTGTGGATAGTCTCATTGAACTCAGTGAGACTGACTTCTGAGGAGACATGCCCTAGGTCGTGTTATTATGCTGCAAGGGCATGGTTGGAGTTTTTTGCATTGTGGAAGAAGGTTAGACCCTGGGATCAAGAATTCACCAGGGCCTAGAGCTGTCTGGGCAAGTTTAATACAATCTGATGCAACAGAGGATTCAACAGATTTCTGTAAACACATATTGGAGCGATGATCGGTCTTCTCCCCAGTTCCACAAAATACTCCATCCCCAAAATCCAGAAAGGTGAATTATTCTTACAGCCCAATCCTAAACCGCCAGCATAGCAAGGCTGGTGCAGCAGGTCTGCATCCTAATATAAGGCCATTAGGAGCCAGCAGCAGTGCAGGGCAAGGCAAGGTATTCCCCTTGCCCCCAGGTAAGCCCCAGCCAGCCCTATTGGGCTGCTCGGATCTGCACCTGCAGATTTGCAGGTCAATGAACACAGCAGTGGCCCGAATTGGGGCCAGTGGGGACAGGGCTTAGGATACGGTGCAATGGCCATCGGCTGTCGCTACCCCCATTGTCACCCACTGCGCCGCCCCCTATGCCTCTGGCACGCCCTCCACAAGGTCTGTGCCAACCAAGCGCCACTGGCACTTGACCAGTATTTGACTGGTGCAGCTGACGGGCACAGTGGCGCCTGTGCACCAGCACTGCTGATTGCACAAGTCCAGCGCCTGATCCCGTGGCGCAGACGTGCCTAATGGCACGTTTGCTACTGCACTGGACCGGCGCAAGAGCACCAGTATAGGATTGCGCTCTTAGTTAGGGCAGGGGCCACCAGACCTTTCAGTATGAGGGCCACATTGTATATTTTATAGATTGCCGTGGGCTGAAAAAAAATCAGTTTTATAAATGAATGAATGAAATTTAAATGAATGAATAAGTTTTACTTGGATCTTTTTTTGTAAACAGCATGATATGATTCAGAAGAAAAGAGTGACATTTACAAAGAAACAATGCCATGCTTTAACTGAGAAATAATATCTAATGAGTAAAAATGTCAAATATTTTACGTTGCTGAGGGCCGGATAAAATCTTGTGGTGGGCCAGATTTGGCCCCCAGGCTGTAGTTTGTAAAACCCTGGTTTAGAGTCTGCAGCTCAGTGGCTGAGTACATGCTTTGTGCATATAGTTTTAATTTAATTTTCCAGTGTTCCTAGTTTTTATGAGCTTGTTCCAGTTTTACTGAGTTTGCACTGATGCTTCTGTATGAGAACAATACTCTGCATAAGAACATCTCTGCTCGATCAGACCAAAGGCCCATCTAGTCCAAAGGCCCATCTCACAATAGCCCGCCAGATGCCTCAGGGAGCACACACAACAAGAATCTTGTATCTCACTGCCACTCCCCTGCATCTGGCATTCTGAGGTAGCCTAATATCCTCACAGGAACCTACTGAACACACTGTCCCTCCCTTGCTAGTCTGGGGTAGGCCAACAGAAAAAACTGCCATCCATGGCCAATTCAGAAGACAGAAAAAATTTCTACCCAGAATGCATGTATTCAAAAGCACGGCTTAGCTGTATACAGTGTTTTTGGGTGGGTTTTTTTTTTCTGTTCTTGACAGAAATTGCATGCCCTCCAGAGATATCTGGATATAGAAGCTCCAACTTAAAGAAAGAAACACATTACAGCTCAAAATTAGCTACCACATGCGCCCCCCATCACAGATTCAGATGTCTTTCATTATCAGCTTTTAACATGCATGAAAACAGAACAGGTGTTGTGTGATGAAAGGAACAGAAAGACTGATTTAGAAATCTGTTGGCTGCACTTGAAAATGGCATTTCAGTTGTGCGGTGCCTGAGGGAAAAAGAACATGCCCATTTATTATTCAGTGTCCAACAATACACCTGGCACTGATAACATTAGCTCAAGGAAAAAAGCCCTCTTTCTCTTTTTGACTGACCACTTCTCTCTAGACAGACCACAGCTTAGGAAATAGTTGTCGCCTCACACCAGACAAGAGTGCCTCAGGCTGGTCACCAACATTTGATTTCATTAACCAGACAGTAGATGCCACCTAAGAATTGGATGCATTTACTCCAGAGGAGAATTTTAAGAACATAAGAAGAGCCCCATTGGATCAGGCCAAAGCCCCATCTAGTCCAGCTTCCTGTATCTCACAGTGGCCTACCAGATGCCTCAGGGAGCACACGAGACAACAAAATACTTGCATCTTGTTGCCACTCCCCTGGCATTCTGAGATAGCCTACTTTTAAAATGAGGAGGTTGCAGCACCCCTCATGGCCTGTAGCCTCTGATGAACTTTTCTTCCAGAATTTTCATTCTTTATGGTCTAAAGGTACAATGGCCTTTTCCAGAAGCAAAGCATGTCAATTTTCAGTGGCGTTCCTATAAGGGGCGGCAAAAAACCCAAAACTAAAAGTGCGCTCCAATCCCTGATTAAGCTATTCTTAGCATCAGGGAGGCCTGCGGACCCAGACCCTCCCAGAGGCCGATGCAAGACCCCAGACCAGGAATGAAGCCCCTGGGTGCCCAAGCACCACGATAGCTATGGCACAGTCAAGTACCCATTACTGGGCCACACCCCTTAAGACGAAATGGCCCTGTAAACATTTCCAATGGTGGGTTGTGTTGTTTGTTTGGATTGTTGATAGCAGAGTTGGGGGCTTGTGGACCCATTCAGCGCTTGCCTAGCGCGATCGGAGCGAAGGAATTGAAGCGATCGCTACATTTCAATAACAAAGTCTTTTATTGAGTTACAGTAGCGAAAGTGAGAAGGTGAGAAGTTCTATTTGCCGGTCAGCGAAAGCCGGCGAAGGCTTGCCGCGTACAAGCGGCGTTTCAGCGCATGTAGTTACATTTTCAGTTGCAGTTGCAGCGCACACATGATACAGACAGAGGAACAAAGGGTGCAGTTAGAGTATATCTGGTAGGTGGATACCTGGAGACCCTTGTGCCCCATGTTACCCAATGGGGTGCTCCTTGAACATCATGATCTCATGAGAAAGTGGATGTTTGCTAGCCAGCGCTTCCCGTGAGAAACTTTGCCTGCTTATGTTATACTAACTAAAGGGAGTTCATCTACTGTGTAGCAGATTGCACTAACAAGCTGGGAAGCTGAACACCCAAGGACACACAGGTGCTCTATCTGATCTGAAGACGGAGAGACGGAATGCCAGTTTCAGCCAGTTCAGGAGTGTGTGGTGTGAAACTGCAACACCCCCCCATTACGTCTCGGAAGTCATCTTTTGGCGCCAAATCTAACATTTGAACTGCTTGTTTGAATTGTGGCGCAGGAAGTGCTTTGGTCAGGACATCTGCGATGTTCTCTTGCGATGGACAGTAAAGCACGTCAATGTCCCCATTTTGGACTGCCTCTCTGACATGTTTATGCTTTATGTCAACATGCTTGGAGTGCATCCGGACTCGTTCTGACCCAGCAACCTGGATTGCGGACTGGTTGTCCATCCAGATCCGGATTGGATTTGTTTGTGGAGCATCCAAATCCAACATCAATTGCCTGAGCAGGTGTAGGTAGTTGGTCACATGACTCAGGGCTGTGTACTCACTCTCTAGAGTAGAACAAGCGACAGTCTTTTGCTTATGTGAACCCCAATCTATCACGCAATCCCCAAGGCGTATGGCATAGCCTGTGGTGGATCTCCTTGTGTCATCCCCCCCAAAGTCACTGTCTGCAAAAACTTCCAATTGCAGTGCTCCTTTTGGGGTGATGTGGTACTTGTGGTTACTTGTGCCTTTCAAGTACCTGAGGATGCGTTTCAAGGCTATCCAATCTGCCTGTGTGGGATTTGCAGCTTTTCTGCTCAGGTGATTAACTGCAACACTAATGTCTGGGCGCGTCCAGCACGCAAGATGTGTGAGTGAACCCAGCAGTGAAAGGAACATATTCTGGTTTGGAAATGGTGCAGATTCCTCTGCTTTTTCCCCTCTCCCCATCACTATTGGAGATGAAACAGCCTTGCAGTCTTGCATGCCCCATATCTGGAGTAGATCGGAGATCTTTTTCTCCTGACTGAGGAGAAAACCAGCACTGTCAGCTGTGCGTTCGATCTCCACTCCTAGGTATTGGTTGACAGGACCAAGACATTTCAGTGTGAATGCTTTTTGCAGTTGTAATGTGATCTGATTGATCTGTTGTTGTGTCCTCGCGAGGACCAGCAAATCATCAACATAACACAAAAGAACACACAATTCCTTCCCTTTTCCCTTTCTGAAAAGGCATGGATCAGCTGTGGAGGGGGTGAACCCCAATTTTTGCAGCTGCTCTTTAAGGCATAAGTGCCAGCTTCTTCCACTTTGCTTCAACCCATAAACAGCTTTCCGAAGGCGAAAATGGTTGCGACCCACACAACAGGTTGCGACCCACACTGGGAACCACTGGTTTGTGGTATTCATAGAGGCTGGAGTCAAATGGCAGTCTGCATTCATGGGAGTCCAATTTTGCTGACAGCTGGAGAACTTCAACTATCTTGAGTGCTGGAGTATGGGTGCAACATCACCTGCAGGACACTAGGGGCAGTGTATTGTCCTGCCAATATACAATACAGACCAGGTGCAAGGAAGTGGCAACAGGATGCAGGTATCTTGGTATTCTGTGTGCTCTCTGAGGCATCTGGTGGGCCACTGTGAATACAGGAAGCTGGACTAGATTGGCATTTGGCCCGATCCAGCAGGCTCTTCTTTTGTTCTTATGACATGAGACCCCTTCCTTACCCTCTGTGGTACTTGTAAGAGGTGTGTCCCTTAGCATACGTCCTCCCATATATTCTCTCTCACTTCCTTACAATTGAAGGAGTAGCATGCAGGCTGCTGCACTCTGTCCCTGAATGGCAGACAATCATTACTGACTAGCACCTCCTCATTCCCGCATAGACAGAACAGCTATAGGGTTCTCTGTTCCCTAGGTCAGTGGTTCCCAACCCTACCTGGGTCACAACACTCCTGCAACCTCCTCTCAGTTCAGCTGGGCTCCACAGTCTTGGATCTCACAAAATCTAACAAGATCCAAGATGGTGGTGCCAGAGGAACAGTTAGGAGATATGACCAGGGAAATCCCATGGTGCCTCTGTGAATGTGCTGTGACACCTCAAGGCAGTGTTTCCCAACCTGGGGATCACAACCCGCCAGGGCAGCAGGTAATGTATTCCCCCTTAAGAGTAGTGACAACCTGGCAGTGATGTCTCTCTTGAGTTTGCAATGCTGCCATCACTGGCTAAGTTTAAAAAACGGTGTTTCGGACATATCTGTCTGTGGCAGCAGTGGGAGTCAGTACAAAACCTGGGTTCTCACTGTCCCCACAGACAGGGATATAAAAACAACAACCCCTTTTTTAATTTGGCAGTGGTGCAAACCCAGCAGTGATATTAATGCAAGTCACCGCCACCACCCTTTACAGGCACCGTGATAAATTAGGGGTTCCCTTACTTTTAAATAAAAAGGGATGTGGTGGTGCAGCGAGTTAATCCACTGTTGCTGGGCTTTCGACCACAAGGTTGGGAGTTCAAGACTGTGCAACGGAGTCAGCTTCCGTTGCTTGTCCCAGCTCCTGCCAACCTAGCAGTTCGAAAGCACCTAAAATGCAAGTAGATAAATAGGGACCACTTCGGTGGGAAGGTAACGGCATTCCGTGTGCTATGGCGTAGAGTCATGCCGGCCACATGACCACGGAAGCTTGTCTTCGGACAAAAATGCCGGCTCTACAGGCTTTGAAACGGAGATGAGCACCGCCCCCTACAGTCGGTCATGACTAGACCATTCGGTCATGGGGAAACCTTTACCTTTACCTTTTTAATAGGTGTCCCAGTATCTGTGGAAACCGTGGATAACTGAAACTATAATGGATACCGAATCAACAGATATTGGGGCGCCCCTGTATATTCATTGATAGCAGCAAACTTGCTTGGTGGTGGAATTTACCATAGGAAAAGGGGTTCTGCTAGCTAGAACCGAGCCCCTTTTCCAACACAGCATTTCAAAACAACCATTCCAATAATTTTCTAAAATTCTAAACACCCCAGTACTACATTCGTCTAACCAAAAATCAAAACTTGACTCATGACAACTTCAGAATACAGAACAACAGAAGAAATCCCTTGCGATGGGACCCTGTGACCCCTATGCAAATTAAAACTATGAAGGCTTATAATACTTTGCATTATACTTTCATAATACAATGAAAATGCATCTAGAATGTAAACTGCATGAGGCACTGAGATTCCACTCATCGAATCTGCTCAGGACAAAATGAGGTGGAGAGATCACAGGGATGAGGTTTCAGAAGATCAGAACATATGTATGTACACACATGATAGGCACAATCCTAACCTGGATTTAGGCTGGCACAATTAGGCCAGCAAGGTTTGGCTGGCACAAAGGGACACTGTAAAGTATGTTTGGACCACTCTTGGAGTCAGAGAGGCCAGCTCACAGACATGCGCCATTCTCCCCTGACTCCGAGTGTGGTCCAAATGTGCCTTATGGTGGTTCTTGTACCAGCCAAACTTTGCTGGCCTCACTGTGCCGGCCAAACTCCAGGTTAGGATTGTGCTCTATATGTGGTTACATAGGGATGCATACATCTGAAGATCACTCCCCACCACCATAGATATAGCCTACACAGTGGGTCAATGTGTGAATTTGTCCTGAGCATTTTATTTTTGCCTTGTGCAAAAATAAAAGCTATTAATGGGTAAAGTGCATTATTGTAACCTAATTGTTGTCTCCCAAGCCGTAGCAGTTAGTACAGTGCTATATCTTTTGAAATCCATCACCTGAGTATTGCCTAATAAAGTTAGTAAATGGCCTCCAAATGAGCAAGAATGACTCCTTGTTCAGGAAGCAATGTGCTCTTTCCAACAGCAGATTGGTTTTAGATCCTCTATTCATTCATTTAATGATGAGCTAATCTGAGCCTGAATCCCCAGAGTGTCGTCGTTTGGGTTTAAAGTAATGCAGCATTTACAATGTTTTATTGACATGGGGCTGTATAAGAGCAGCTTCACATGTGCGTTATCCAAGAGTCAGCATGTTTCGGCAGATTAGTAAAAGAAATCTATTCACTCACTGCTGATCTAGAGTTCACTACTGGGAAAATCTGGATTCTGCAACCAGAATCCAGCCAACCGGAAATATTTGTGCAAATCAGGTGAATTTGCCATAATGTTTCCTTAGGAAACATTTGCTAATGTTTCCAAGAGCAAAAAAATTTACTTAATAAAATTTGATGTTACAAAATCAGGTGCTGGGAAGCAAATTTTACACATACTGAGGGGTGCACACAAGTTCACAACTAGCTCCAGCACCCCACTGTGCATGCAGTTGACTTGCTGGCTCAATTTGAAAGCCAGCCAAGAAAGCTGGCCAAGATGGTATTCCCAAACTGTGGGTTGGGACCACCAGTGGGTTGCGAGCCAATTTCAGGTGGGTCGTGAAGCACCTAGAGCAGCCATACTGAAAAATGGGAAGATAGGATGCTGGAAAGGGGGAAGGTTGTGTGGTTGTTTTGCTTGCGTCAAGGTTGTAAGTAGGCATTTTTCCTTTTCTGACTCACTTTGCTATTGGAAAATGAGAAATAATCCTACTTATTGCTGCATTCTCAGGAAAGCAGCAGGCTCTGGCATCACAGTGACAGCATTTCTGGCCATGATATCACTTCTACTGGGTCCTGGACAGATTGTCATTCTAACTAGTGAGTCCCAGTGCTAAAAGGTTTGAGAGCCACTGTATTAGACTAAACACATGTATAGAATTTTTAAAAGCATGGCTACTTTATAGAGAGAATCAAGCAACATGCATCCATGCCAACAAATGTCTACCCTCAACATACACAGGCTGAAGAAAACGTCTGACCAGGTCTCTGTCTTGCAGCCTAACTACATCAGAAATTTCTTGTGAAGAGAAAATTAAATAGGCAATAGGAAAAACCAAGGTGGTGCAAAATAAAATTTAATACATAGTTCCCAAGACTTTTAAATAGTTTTGTTAAGAGACAAAACCATATATTTTAGTTTCACTGAGAAGAGAGCTGGTTTTGATTGGACTCTGGAGGAAGCATATTGAAGGTTTTTCCCTGAGCTAGTTCACCAATCAAAATCATCCCTCAAAACACACACACTGGGGGTGGGTGGGTGGGGGTGGCTATTAGCTCTACAGAAGATAGATGCATGATACAGGTGCCTGTATTCTTTCCCCCAGTTGAATTAGTATTTGGGGGAAATCTGGAGCAGAGAAATAGCATAATCACCCCATTGCCCAGTGCCAGTGCTCCAATCAAAGTTGCCTCTACAATAAAGAAGCAGGAGATTCAGGGGCCAATCCTATGGGCCTTAGCATGGGTGGTACGAGAATACCACCTGCGCTTCTGTCACAAAATCATCATCATCATCATCATCATCAGATTTATATACCGCCTTTCTTAGGTCATTGGATTACTCCAATGACTGTAACTCAAGGCGGTTTACATGGGCAGACTTTATTCATAAACCCGAAGGTTTTTACAGAAACGTTCTATCTTACAAGAACAACACAAACAGATGGATCTTTCTGGATTTAGTCTTCTTTCTAGCCACCCGCTTGTCTTCTGCTGGTTGATAAGCGGCTTCTCTACTCCCACCAGAGAAGCAGCTGACCCAGCATACTCCCCCTCTCACAAGGCAGCCGGAGACAGCTCAGCTTTTAATCAGCTGCAGTTCTTACAAGGTCTGCTGCTCACAGAGACTTCCGGTAGTCCCAAACTGGCGACCTTCAGATCTTCAGTTCTTTATCTTCAGGCAAATGGAGGCATTGACCTTCTCGACTAAGTCTTCTGCCATAAGGCACCTACGTTACCGCCAGTGCTGGGCTAATGCCAGCCCAACGTCCGCCCCACACCGACCAGAGGCAGCAACACAAACCGGCAAGGGGTGAGTGCACTGGCCACCAGCACTGCGCGCTTTTCAGGTGGGACAGGAGGGTGTTCCTTGGTGAGGGGAAGGGCGGAGCAGATGGTGCGATCGGAAGTGATCCTCGCTGCGAGATCCTCTCCTCCGTGTTGGGCCACACGGCCCAACATGGAGGCTTCCACCTCTGCACCAGCAAAATAGCCAGCATAGAGGTGAGTAGACCTATCATCCACCCTGCGCCCTTACCGCAGGGAAAGGGAACAAATGCCCCTTTCTCCTGTAGAGCCTCTTGCGACTGCCTGACTGCCATGGGATGCAGCAGTAGCCATTTGGCTACCGCTGCGCCCGCAGCAGACAGGCAGCTCAGGATTGGGCTGCCTTCATAGTCCAGGTCTCCCCACAGAACACCCATTTCGTCCTTAAGGCAGAATTCCTGAATATAGAGCAGATGGTCAGGATCAAACAGTTGCCTCCCACACAAGTCCTACTTCCAATGCATGTTGAAAGGTTTAAAGTAACATATTGAAATATTCATGTACTAGAAAAAGTAAAAACATGCAACTTCCAAAAAATACATGCAAATGCAAATATAAAAAATTACAATTGATACAATTTAGGAGCTTAATGTTATTTTGAATGCATAATTCCAGATTTAAGGAATGTTTCACCATATTCTTGGTATAAATAAGCAAATGCTCAAAAATACTATAGTGCCCCTCCCATGACCTCAAGTCTACCAACCAGACAGTTTTCTCCTCCTGAGTCTGATTTACTACCTTCACCTTATAACCAAGTTAACCACCTCTCTCCTGCTCTAAAGTTAACATATAAAGGGCATCCCCAAAAAAAGTGATTCAAACCTTCAATAGCTGAAGAATTACTTGGGCTTCTTGTCTCTCCATTCATCAGCCAATCAGTGTCATCAGTTCTCAAGAGCATAAAGCAGATTCTAGAGATAATTCTTTTTCACCTCGAGGACACAGTACACCTGCTGTTTAAAAGCATTATTAGCCCTGCAGAGTTCTCCTGGCACCAATGGGAGCTTTTTCTCTGGGAAAATCGCTGCTGGATGGGACCCCTGCAGATCAGAATAGACTAAAGTAGGGTTAAAGGCCCTTTACTCTCTCCTACCCACTGTTTCAATCAAACGTCTTTGGTTAAAGAAAAAAGTGAGTCTGTAGGGTTAATAATGCTGTAAACCAGTAGTTCCTAAACTGTGGGTCAGGACCCAGCAGTGGGTCACGAGCCAATTTCAGGTGAGTTGCAAAGCATGTAGAGCAGCCATATTGAAAGATGGGATGCTGGAAAGGAGGAGGGCTGTGTGGTTGTTTTGCTTGTGTCATGGTTGTAAATAGGCTTTTTTCTTTCTGATTTTCTTTGCTGTTGGAAAATGGCTGAGAATAACCCAACTTATTGCTGCCTTGTCAGAAAAGCAGCAGGTTCTGGCATCACACTTCCGGCCATGACATCACTTCTGGTGGGTCCCAGACAGATTGTCATTGTAAAAAGTGGGTCCCGGTGCTAAAAAGTTTGAGAACTACTGCTGTAAACATCCTATGCAGTCAGGCCCTGAGAGTGCAATCCAAACCTGGAGTTAGGCCAGCACAAGTTAGGCCAGCAAAGGGGAGGAGGCACAATTGCAGAACTGAGAGCCCAATCCTATCCTTTCTCCCCCCTCACTCCCACGGTTGCAGCTGTGTCAAAAAGGCACATGCTGTATTCAGGGGTGTGTGTGAATCAGGAAACTTGGGAAGGTAAAGAGGAATTCTTTGCCATCCTTCCGTAAGCCTCCCTCTGCAATAGGTCTTCTCAGACCCCTGCCAGCTCTCTTAAGAATCAAGATTTTCTTAGGAAAAAATCTTTTAATGAAAAATCACTCTTTTTCTCATAAGGTAGAAGGTTTTCCTTTTACACACTCAAAATTAAACCTTTTGGGCTGTGCAGGACCTCCAATTTTAACTGAGAGAAAAGGCATGACGTGTACCAGCTGTAAGAAATCTGAAAAACATTGAAACAAAGCTGGCTGAAGACATCATGGGCTCTTTCGGTGATGCTCCTTATATAAGCTAGATGTTCAAATCAGCTTGACTTGTGCACAGAATGTTAAGGAGTTCAGGCTGTAACAGTGTACAAGAAATTAATTAGCCATGCTTCCTAATGGGTGGGTAAATCTTGGGTAAATGAATATGTAGATCCCTGGGGTCTGGAGCGAGAAGGTCTTAATTTGTATTTATGGAGAAGAAAAATAATAATACATCTCCAAAGCTGAAATTGTTGAAGGGATGGAAGTGAACTAACAAGGGCCTCTTCAGCTGCAAACCGTGATTTTTACCAGATCTGAAATATAACCTGAACACTGAATTATACCGAAGTTTTTGCTGGCTACAAAATTCTGAGAATGTTTTTCACCTGTAAATTACTGTGATGTACTCTCAGACCTAATTTCATCTTTCCGGAGAGAGAGAGTGGGATTTTTTTTTTCTATTTTTCCTGGCTCCAACCAGCCCTGCAGAAGGAGGGTTACCAGATAAAAACTGGGACAGCATGCCTATACCTTAACCAATGTATTGAAGAGGGAATTTGGGCAGGTGCAGCTCAACCTAAAGGGGTGTCAAAAGCTGCACTTGCCCAAATTCCCTCTTCTATACAATGGTTACTGGTATAGGCACTCTGTCCCAGTTTGTATCTAGCAACCCTATGCAGCAGGATGCTGAATGTTCCAGAAGAGGAAGCCGTCATATGGCTGGTTTCCTTATTCTCTGTCTGGGGCATACAATGCCACCTGGGCAGCTGTTGCTGCTCCCGTTGGGCCGGCACAAACTAGACACTTCGCACTGTGTTGCTTTGTCCCTCAGGAGCCATCTTGAATCCTGTCAAAGGAACTGTCCTTATAGTGTCAGGGAATAGCAGTTTTGAAATTTTGGGCTGACGCCAGCGATGGAATCTGCAAATTGAGAAGGGGAACGCTGGGCAGGACTTAGGCGGGACTTACACATGATTGGCAGCCAGTCCGCAGCGTTCCGCGGCTGCCCTGGCCTCGGAGGGGCTCCTGCTCGCTGTGGGGGACGGGTGGGGGACGCGCTGGGTGCCTGGGCGAGCAGCGGTGGGGCGCGCCAACCGGGGGCAGCTCCCCCGAGGCCAGGGCAGCCGCGGAATGCTGCGGACAGGCTGCCAATCATGTGTAAGTCACGCCTAAGTCACGCCCAGCGTTCCCCTTCTCAATTTGCAGATCCCATCGCTGGCGTCAGCCCAAAATTTCAAAACTGCTATTCCCTGACACTATAAGGACAGTTCCTTTGACAGGATTCAAGATGGCTCCTGAGGGACAAAGCAACACAGTGCGAAGTGTCTAGTTGGACTTACTTGAGATGGAGGGCTGCACTCAAGGGATTATTTGATAAAGTTATTCTTTAAGGAGGTCTTCTGTCTTGTATTTTGAGCCTTTTTGTCTCTGCACATGCTGTCCTTGCATACTGTGTTACCCATGAATGGATGGTGATCCCCTAAAAAGAGAAAGGTTAAACATAAAAAAGTATTTTATTATAAGCCTGTATTCAATATGCAATAATGATATAAATTCTTCACTAACTTTCCATAATACTTTGTCACCTTCTTTTGCATTAAAAAGAAGACATCCACTAAAATTGTGTGTTGGGAGAGTGAGAATAGATAAAGGAAAGTACTTTTTTACCCAGCAGGTAATTAATCTGTGGAACTCCTTGCCATAGGAGGTAGTGATGGCGTCTGGCCTAGGTATCTTTGAAAGGGGACTGGACAGATTTCTGGAGGAAAAGTCCATCGCAGATAACAGTCCATGATGGTTAGTGCAACTTCTATACTTTAGAAGTAGGCTACTTCAGAATGCCAGGTGCAAGGGAGTGGCAACAGGATGCAAACATCTTGTCTTGTGTGCTCCCTGAGGGATCTGGTGGACCAGTGTGAGATACAGGAAGCTGGACTAGATGGAGCCCATCAGGGCTCTTCTTATGTTCATGTGAGAAATTCCCCATTTGAAGCCATTTAACTTTATTTTTTGCCTGTAAACTGCTTCGTGAACTTTGTGTTGTAAAGCTGTATAGAAGTACTGTCGGTTGGGTTGTATACTTACCTTAATTACAAATTAGCAGGACAGTTGGCAACACACTAAAAATATATACTGTACATTGAACACTTCTCTCAACAATATGTCTGGGAGCATAATGAAGTCATTGGCTGGTGCCTAAAAGACATTAGATGTTGTGTGGTTGACTCCTCTTTTCTGAATCAATGTCCATCAACTTCATTGCATCACCCAGAATTATGGGAGAGGGAAGAAAACTCCCTAGAAAACTCTAGTCATTTTCTCCATAGCGTGTGTTATGAATCTCTGTGTTTCCCTGGGGTCCCCACTTCTTTTGTGTGCCTTTTTGCCTATTTCCCCATATTTTGGACAAATTTAACTCACCAGCAGCTTCTGTGCATTCAGCTTCTAGGAGCATCACAGGCAGGGTGACCAGATATAAACAGGGACCATTTTTAACCATTGAATAGAAGAGGGAATTTTGGCAGATGCAGCTCAACATGGAAGGGTTTAAAAAGTTGCACCTGCCAAAATTCCCTCTTCTATACAATGGTTAAAGGTGTAGGCATTCTGTCCCCCATTGTATCTGGCCATTCATCACAGGTAGCTTTTGTCCCTGTGTTTTGTAAGTGCCATAAGCGTCTTCTCTTCAGTTCGGGTCAGAGTCCCTGCCACAGACAGAGATGTGCCTGCTAATTGGCTTACATTCAGTGGTGTCATTCAAATGATTTAGGAACAGGAACTCACTTTTGATTGGCACTTGTCGGGAACCCGGAACCAGCCACGGAGACCGTTAGGATCCGGAACGCCCATTCTGGTCCATTCCCCCTGAATGACATCACTGCTTGCATTCCCATCTGTCCCATTCCAAGTTCATCAGCTGCCTGCATGCCCATGAAATGCAGCCCCTCCCCCTTGCCTTCAGAGCCATTCGTGGCTATGAGAGCAAAGGCGAGGAGATGCCTCGGCTCTGAAGGCAAGGGGGAGGGGGCCGCTTTACATGGCCTTTCAGACACCTGGAAAACCTAGCACTTTGCCCCACTCTGGGAACAGAACCACTGCAGATAGATATCTATGTGAGCCCTTTCCACTAATAAGGTAAACCAGTGACAACATGCTAGCCAAATATTAAAACTTGCAAGCCCATGGGGAACTGAGTGGTCTTCATTCCAGCTGCCAGAGAACCCACTCCGTTGTGGAGTTCACAGACGTTTCAACTGATGTCCTGGTAGCTTTAGAAGTAAAAAGCAAATTGGGAGGGAGTGAAAAACTGGAGTAGGAAGTAGTGTGGAATCAGAACAGCAGCAGACACAATCTCCCCCCCCCCCCATTCATTTTCTTTACAGCTGCAGCTGATTGGACAAAAAAATTCTTTTAAAAGAGGGGGGCACAAAACAGGGATCAAAACCACAGAAGAGGCATAAGAAGAAGAGCCCAGCTGGATCAGGCCACAGGCCCTTTTAGTCCAACTTCCTGTATCTCATAGTGGCCCACCAGATACACACACAAGAAGCACACAACAGGCTGCCTGCATTCTGTTGCTACCACTACCACCCCTGCATCTGGCATTCTGAGGTAAACACACTTCTCTTCAGACATGTACTTATAGGAACATAGGAACAGTCCCTCTGGATCAGGCCAAAGGCCCATCTAGTCCAGCTTCCTGTATCTTACATTGGCCCACCAGATGCCTCAGGGAGCACATGAGACAACAAGATGCCTGCATCCTGTTGCCATTCCCTTGCACCTGGCATTCTGAAATTTTGTTAGGCACCCTTCCAAAACCTCCCTAGGACCACCACCACAGTTTTGTGCCCCCTCCACATTGTTTACCTCTAAAGCACACACTACAGGGACTGAAGGTCTGCAATTAAATCGCACATATAAATTCATTCTCAGACAGGTTCTCACACCAAGTGAAAAGAAAAAGATTTAAACGTAGGCTGTAATTTCAATGGTTATTAAAGATGTTTTAAGTCCCCTCCTGTTAGCCATGGTATTATATATTAGCCAGAACAATGAGGCTTTTCTCTCGAGTCAGCTCAAAAATAATGTTGACTTTGCGGTCGATATGTTATGGATTGCCATATTTATGTCAGAACGTATTGGCACAAAAATACATCAATAATATAAAATATTTAAGGATAAGTCTTAAATGTAAATTAAACCGTACAATTTCAGTGCCCTGTTTGTATTTCACCCACTGCTCGTGAATGCATCTGCGGTGACAGGTTCCACAGATGATTTCAACATCTATTTTTAGCCCGTAACTAAAACTACTGTTTTGAAATAAGTCTTTGCAGAGGAAAAACTGGCAGTCAGCTTCTTGTTCACTGATTCTATACATTTGTAATAAATACCTATAGTATACCCCTGCACATGATAATTTACAGGTATTGTTGGACAAATATTGAATGAGAACTAAAGCTTTGTTTTAAAGCTTTGTATTTCCTACCTATAGATGGGTTCCCCTCTGTCATCCTCCTCCAGTCCTCTCCATCAATGGAGAGCCTATGATTGGCATTTCAATTATCTACCTGCTTGCAGAAAGCAAGCAAGAAGAGGATTGGAGCAGAGACAGTCCCTTCCTCCTTCCAGCACTGCTGCAGGGAGAAAGGGAAAAAAATGTGTCATGGAGGCAGCTGCACTGCCTGTCATACTCTCTGGCCAATCAGCTGCAGCTGTAGAGGCAGGGCATGGCTTTGTTGTTGTTCAGTCGCTAAGTCATGTCCGACTCTTCGCGACCCCATGGACCACAGCACGCCAGGCCTCCCTGTCCTCCACTAGCTTCCAGAGTTCGCCCAATTTCATGTTCATTGCTTCGGTGACACTATCTCATCCTCTGCCGCCCCCTTCTCCTTTTGCCTTCAATCTTTCCCAGCATGAGGGTCTTTTCTAAAGAGTCCTCTCTTCTCATGAGGTGGCCAAAGTAGCCTCTCATGAGGTGGCTTCAGCTTCGGGATTTGTCCTTCCAGCAGTGGCGTTTCTACAGGGATGGCAAAGCTCTAAGTTTTGCAAGAAGCCTTACCTTGCAGTGGAAATCACTCCTCTCCTGCACCGTTTTAGCCAATCCTCACAGGGAACAGCAACATCTTGGCGATGCTTACTGGCTACAGCAGCAAAGGAGAGGAGGGATTTACATGACAGGGTAAAGCTTCTTGCAAAACTTAGAGCTTTGCCATCCCTGTAGAAATGCCTCTGCCTTCCAGGGAGCAATCAGGCTTTACTTCCTGTAGGATTGACTGATGGGATCTCTTTGCAGTCCAGGGAACTCTTAAGAGTCTTCTCCAACACCATAATTCAAAAGCATCTATTCTTTGGTGCTCCGCCTTCCTTTACTTATGGTCCAGCTCTCACAGCCATGGGAAAACCATAGCTTTGACTATGCGAACCTTTGTTGGCAGGGTGTTGGCTTTTTATTAAGTTGTCTAGGTTCGCCATAGCTTTCCTCCCAAGAAGCAAACGTCTTTCCATTTCATGGCTGCAGTCACCATCTGCAGTGATCTTGGAGCCCAGGAAAATAAACTCTGACACTGCTTCCATTTCTTTCCCTTCTATTTGTCAGGAAGTGATGGGAGTGGTTGCACGCATGGCTACCCTGCCCCTTACCACCCATTCTATGCTGTGCTCATCCTCTGAATGGGTGTGAATGGAAATGGGTCGAAAGGTATAGGAATGTGCCAGAGGAAAGCGTGAGAACAAGCAGGGAGACCGGGCAGAAGGAGAGGTACTATAAGAAGCAAGATTATCTTTCCGAGAGAGAGGGGGGGGACGGCGGCACCACCACCACACATTTTTTACCCACTCTTTCTCTCTCCAGCACTACCCTGAGCTCAGGATGCACCTCTAGATTTAAAAGTAGTGTTGGAATGTTTCCATGATATCTCGAAGTATTCTAAGAAAAAATAACATGGGGAGGCCTCCACAATACAGCATCTGCTCTGCATGTAACAAGTTCCAGGTGCAATCCTTGGCATTCTCCAGGTGTGAAGATGGCTGTTTTTGCTTCAACAGGCAACACAGCAATGGTGTAGTTACATAAGTGCAGCAGGTAGCAGTTGTACCGGGCTACACGCTGCCAGCTGCTGGGTGGGGGGACAGTCTGGGACTACATTAGGATTAATCAATCTGTGTGACTCAGAACAGAAGGGGCCACAAGGGGCTACATTGGGGCAGTACAAATCTTTGCACTGGGTAGCAAATGGCGTAGGTATGCCATTGCAACACAGAAGGCGCAATCCTAACCTACAGTTAGGCCAGCACAGTTAGGCCAGCAAAGTTTGGCTGGCACAAGGGATACTGTAAAGTATGTGCGGACCACTGTCGGAGTCAGGAAGGATGGCGCATGTCTGTGCGCTGGCCTCTCTGATTCCGACAGTGGTCCAAACATACTTTATGGTGTCCCTTGTGCCAGCCAAACTTTGCTGTCCTAACTCCAGGTTAGGATTGTGCTCAGAATCTGTTCTTCAGTTCATTACTATTACCAAGGCCTCTCCCACTTCACAGTAATGTCTCATGATACTTCAGTAATGTCTCATGATACATCCAAACTACCTGTTTATTAGTTGTATCCATCAGCTGTATTTTTAGATTATCAATATACATCCTTATGTGAATAGAACACTATTTGGTTATGTGCTTGGACAGTGCTAGTACCTAGGACAATTAGGTCCTGATCAACACTCTGGGACAATCTGACAATAATGAGTTGATCAGCAGCCTCATTGATTCCACTGACATTATTCATACCAGTAATATTAAGTGCACACATATATTGACCCAGTTCTGCAAAGATAAGTATTGGCCGCTTGTTTGCCAGGAATGCTTTAATTTGAAGTGGCCGAAACAGGGAAAGTGCAAAATGGCAACTAAATGGCTTCCCCACTGCTGACATTAGCAGCTGCATAATAGCTCCACCAGCAAGCTTTGTAAACATGTAAACAGCACAATTAATTGCAGTGATTATGCTCTTAGAAAATAGAGCATTTCAGTAATTTGGAGCACATTGCAGTTTCCTGTTTACAGAACTCCAGGCACATCAGAATGTTAAATATATTTAATTTAGGCTTCAATTGTCGTCTCTTTTTTTTCCAAAGCATCTTAGGATAAAATTCTGCACAAACTGAATTCCATATATGCTGTTAGTTTCAACAAGGACAGAATTTCATGCAATCTGCTTTCCTCCTTGTCTCAGCTGGAAGAACCCCAAAAACAAGGATAAGAATAAAGACAAGCTGCACCATTTACAGAGATGAGACTGACCTGAGATTCCTGACCTGTGGTTGAGCTCAGCTCGTGCCCAGTGTCAGAGTGTGCATAACTAATGCACAAATCCGGAGATTGGACACCAATCAGGCACTACTCTTGCACTTTGCCTTTTGAGTCAGGTGTCAAGCCAGCATTTTTTGCTTTAATGATTTGTTTAAAAAGAGGCACATGCATGTAGGTGGGAACACTGATCTTTGACCTTTGGAACTGAAAACCCCTAAAAAAGAAAAAAAAAGCCCCTAACAATGCAGGATGTAACAGTGGGAAATATTTATAGTTTATGAATAGATAATCTCTGGAGAAGGAAGGTCTTTTTGTTTGGAGGTGGAATTCAAGTTTCAGGCACTGGTGTAGGGGATAATTCACATACGTTCTCTGTTGAACAACTTACTCTGGCGACACTAAATAGGAACACATTGACTGGTGGTGCACATTGGGGGTGGTGCAAGGGTAATAGGCTACCTCAGAATGCCAGATGTGGGGGAGTGGCAACAAGATGCAGGAATCTGGTTGTCTTATGTGCTCCTGAGGCATCTGGTGGACCACAGTGAGATACAGGAAGCTGGACTAGATGGGCCTTTGGCAGGGCTCTTCTTGTGTTCTTAAGGCCCAGATTGGATTGCAAGTTATACAGACAGGATAGCAAATTTTGTTTTATTTACCTCAGGGAGTGGCAGCGAGCTACAAGAATCATGTTGTCTTGCTTGCTCCCTGAGGCATCTGGTGGGCCACTGTGAGAAATAGTAAGCTGAACTAGATGGGCCCATGGCCTGATCCAGCAAGGCTTTTCTTATGTTCTTAAGAACTAAAACTGCTCTGGGGGCTGAATCAATTTTCCTGGGAGAATTGAGAAAAGGGGGAGAACTTGCTTCAGGACAAAAAAAATTATCTCTGCCTACAAAGCAACAAAACTGTCATTCATGCCCTGGTATGTTTGCGCAGACTACAGAAGATCAAGCAGTGATGTTTGTTCTTTTCCCTTGACTTCTTAATCCTAATTTTAGAAAAACCACCACTATGATAGGATTCATTGTAAGGAAAATATTTGAGGACAACTGCCTGATAGAAATTCAACCAGTGAAGCTCTTCCCAGCATGGAATGTATCTATGGGGAAAAGATTCCTTGCTGGATCCCTTATGCAGACATCCAAAATCCAGACATTTTCATCCAATACTTTTTTAAAAAACTTTCTGTACTGTGAACACTAGAAGGTCTTGTGCCCAGTCCCACATACAGGCTGTGAGTACTATGCTCTGTGGTGTGTGCCATGGTTGAAAAATGTCAAAGCGGCCAGCAGATATCCACATGGGTGACAATGAGATGAGCAAGAGGAAGCATTTCTCATTAATGCAATTATTCCAAAATCCAGACAAATCTGAAACCCAGACACCTTCCTATCCCAAGCAGTCCAGATAAGGGATTTCCAACTTGTATGGAGCTGTGGGAGTTTTTTTAAATTTTCCAATCCTTTCTTTCTCCAGCATCTCTAAAGGGTTAAGGAGAACTGCTGGTGCCAGGTTCCTCTTGTATTTAAAGATAGACCCCGGCTCTGAAGACAGCGACAACAAGTGCCTTATGCTACATTATGCTATGGATGAAGAGCAAATCAATAAGGCTTTAAAAAAATCAGAGCGGTCTGATGGACAGAGCATTGGACGAGGAGTGAGGCTATCCCGGTACAAATTGCCAATCTACAGTGAAGCTCATTGCGTGGCCTTGACATCACAGGTTGCTCTTGTGTCAATTCTCTTTCTGTTCTCCTTTCTCCTCCTAAGTGCCATCCATGCTGCTTGGAGGAATGGCAAATAAAAATGCAGTATTTTTCTCATTCAGCTCTGCAAACGTGAAACTTCTTCTACCAGGTCTGCTTGCAATAACTGCTTCGCTCCAATTTAAGATTTTCCTTTTTTTGATTTGCAGAGTAGTTGAGATCTTCTGAAGAGCTCTGGTTCTGGATCAGATAGAGACAAGCAGCCAGGAAAACACTGTGCTAACCAGCCCTGTTATGTAGAAGAAACATCCAGGTCAGTGGGGAGAACAGTACTCAGGGCTGGCCTTAAGCCATTGTGACCACAGAGGTATTTCTAAGGTATGGCAAGAGGGGGCACGAGCCCTGGGCGCCATAAACGTCTCCCCTCCTCCTGGCCGCTGCGTGAGCACTTTAAAGTGCCTGACTGGCAGCCAGGGGAAGCCGCCTGAGAGGCGCGCAGCTTCCCTTGGCCGCTGTTTGGGCAAAACAAGGAGGCGGGGCTTGAAGCCACACCCCGCAACATCATGATGTCACGACGTCATGACATTGCATGACATGGGCGCGGTTTCGCCCTGGTACGCCTCTGTGTGACCAGTATAGTCACATTGGGCCCCGCCCTCTGAGGGGCCCCGCACCAGTACAGTGAGCACAGCCAGGGCCAGCTTTAAGCCAATGTGACCAATGTTGTCACATCGGGCCCTGCGCTTCAGGGGGCCCCGCACTAGCAGGGGGAGCATATTGCCTGTGGCTGCAGCTGGGATCTCGATGGGCTGTAAGTCAGTGGGGCGAGCAGAGCAGCTTTACCTTTGTCTCTCCCACCTGCCTCTGCCTCTAAACAGCTCAAAATGGGCCACCTGGAAGCAGTTGGCGGTGATGTTATGATATCACCACCAACTACTTCCACATGCCATGCTTTGCACGTGGCACAGACAGCGCTCTTCTTTGTGAGTGGGGGGGCCCACAGGGAGGGTTGGGGGCCCTGCAGAAATGCCCCACATTGGGCTCAGCTGCTGCTAGAGCAGTGGTCAGGGAACAGGGGTAAATTACCCCAAATGGGGTAAAAATGAAATTCGTGGGGGTAATGGACAGATAGGAGTATGCCCCGCCCCCTTTTCCCCATCCTTCCTTCATGACTAACATTCTCTCTTCTGACCAATGGGAAGTTCCTCTCACACTTGATGGATTTCCCTTGCTTCCAATAGGAGATTAGAAATGGCAAGGTACTTGGCCCCCAATAGGCAGCGTTCCCCTCCCTTCTCAGGTGGCAAAGAAGGCCGTGGTTATTGATCCCGCTGCTGGTAGAGGGAGAAGGAAGCAACAGCAGAGAAAATGGCGGCCGTGGCTGCAACTGTGGCGGTGATGGGGCCAAGCCTATTCCGGGCAGCAAGGCCCGCGCAGACCCACTCCCGGCTGGCACTCAGACAGCCGTGGAGTTGGCGGTGCTTGATGCCAGGGAAGAGTCTGAACCAGCTCCGGGTGGGGAGGCCAAGGAGCTGCCGCCATTGCCGCCACCCAGGAGCCAGGCAGGGATGCGAGACGTGCAGGCGTGGGGGAGGTTCTGGTGAGTGGCTGTGTGTGCATGTGCCCGCTGGCATGTGTGTGTGTGTTGAGAGGACTTCTGTGGACGTGCCTCTTTGCTTGTGAGCAGCTAGGGCTCTCCCTGGGTTTGCCTTGTCTTGCTGTCCCAAGGAGTGGGGCGGGTGGGCGAGCAAGCAGGGGGAGGGCTGGGGTGCCTGTGCCTGTGCAGGGAGTCAGGGACACAAAGAGAGGCAGGAGGCAACGAGGCAAGGCAAACAGCAGAAAACAAAAACAAAATCAGAACTGCTGTTGCTGGCCTCTGTGTGTGTGTGTGTGTGTGTGTGAGAGAGAGAGAGAGAGAGAGAGAGAGAGAGAGAGAGCGCCAGCCAGCCAGCCCCAATCTGAATTCATTATAGAGAGAACTCTTAAGTCCAAGCACCTAAACCTGTTGTCAAAAAGGTAAGCTAGTTTTAACCCAGAAGGGTTGAATTCTATTCTCTCAAGGTCTGCAGGTGTACCCAAACTCTTTACAACTTCATATTTACATAGCATTAATTAAGCTCATTAATTAATCAAATAAAAAGCAATGGGTTCCAATATGTAATTTTTTTTCTTTTGTTCTGGCGGGGGGGGGGGTTAATGTCAAGGGGGTAATGTCAGCATATCTAAATATATTTTGGGGTAAAAGGTAAAAACGTTCCCTGACCCCTGTGCTAGAGCCCTGAGCACAGCACATCACGGTCTGCATCCTGCAGGGGAACCCTGCATACTGGAGGTGTCCACAAGGTAAGCAGACATTCGTTCCCCTTGCCCTGCAGCAGGGCCGGCCTTAAGCCAATGCAACCAATGTTGTTACGTTGCACACCACATTTTGGGGAAGGCCCTGCATCAGGGCAGTGAGTTTATCACCTGCTGCTGGGCTGGGATTTCTATGGGCTGTAAGTCAGTAGAGCAAGCAGAGCAGCTTTACCTTGGGCCCGCCCATCTGTCCCAGCCAAAATGGGCCTCTTGGAAGCAGTCAGCGGTGACGTCATCATGTCACCACCAACTATTTCCAGATGCTGTGCATGGCAAAAAAGCTTTTTTCTGTGTTAGTGGGGGGCCTCACAGGGAGGGAGGGCCCCCCCCAGGAATGCCCCACATTGGGCCCTGCTGCTCCTGGAGCCCGCTGTGCTTCTGCTTAGAATGCAAAGACTTGAAGCAACTCCGGGATAGATGACAGTTCAGGGAAAACTTCAGTCAGACCTTCTTAGAATCAGAGATTTAAATCTTGACGGTTGCGCTCTAAAGCGCAGCCCCGCTTTGCTGTGCCTCGCCGGCAGGGGCATGGGAAGGCCTGCGATTGGCCGCTTCGCCCCTCGTGATGCAGCTGGGAGGCGGGTGAGTGCAGCCCGCCTCCTCAGTTTGCGTTCGGCTGGCAATCGCCTGCCCGCCCGCCCTGCATTCAGTCTGAGATTAGCCGGTCACCGTTTCAGGGGCCGAGTAGGAATTTTTTACTTCCAACCATATTGGCACAAGGTTGGTTGTTTTTTCGCCAACCCCAGACTGGTGTATGGGTTGGGGTGAAGGGGAGGGTATTAGTTTAGGCCTGGCAGGAGTCATGCAGGAAAAAAAGTCAAAATTAGACCACTGATGTCCATCGGAAGCTTGCAAGGGCAGGCTGGTGCAGGGGAACCCTCATGCTTGCTTACCCGGCTCGATGAGGGGGCTCAAAAGCCAGCAGCTCAGGAGAGGTGAGGGCTTCCTCAATGTTAGGAGGCCTCATCTTCCTGCAGTCTCGAACCCCCCCCCCCCGCATGGGGGGTGGCCAATGACAGGCTTACTTGGTTTTGGCTGGGTGGGTATTCTGCCAAATTCCCTGCTGGGCCTCCCCAAGGGCCCCAATGTCCACACTAGGCTAACTAGTTTCCCCTCCAGAGCAGCCTCAGAGATAGGCAAGAGGGAGGGGGTTCCTTCACCCATTGGGCCTCCACTCTTCCAGCAGCTTTGCTTGGAATCACTGGCTGGCCAGCCTCCTCCACACTGCCCTCAACACTGGCTTAGCTCCAGATATCCTAACTTGGCACCAACAAACCCCACTACCAAACAATAGGCAGTCAGCTTGCCTAAGCCACAGCTGCCTCCTCCACTTGGTGGCTCCAGGGGCATGGCAGCCATACAAGAATTCTCCAGTTATTCCCCACAGTAACCTTACCTTACCTTATCCAGTCCGTCCATCCAGCACCTACCCAGTGCTGCACTTACCTGGTGCTAACTTACTGCAGCTCCTGCCTCCAACTTTATACAGAGGCAGGCCAATCGGTTTCTGTCGATGGGCAGGCTTTAATTCATCAGCCACACCCATCTGCACCTGTGCTAATCCCTTCCTAGCCAGGGCCCTCATCAGCCTGCAGCTGTGCTCCTGAAGCTTGCAAAGACCTGGGGGTTAACCCTGTAATCCCTGGCTTATTTGGACAAGGCGCCATTGCTGATACCATTCCCTATCTCCTCAGGGTATCTCCTGCCCTTTCGAATACAGTGGGCTTGGAGGCAGATGGTACGCCATTATTAACAGAGGGAGTAGGCATTTGCATGCTGCCTCACCTGGAGGGATACCCACAGGACAGTTGGCGTTTTGAGAGCTAGGCCCTGCTGCAATCATAGTTGTATTCAATAAAGTTGCCCTTTCTCCCAACATGCCCGTGTCTTGTGTCATTATTGGGGAGTGCATGATAATGTAATCCATCATGTCACATCCCTAGGTACAAGATCTGATTACTAATGATATTAATTGGATGGCTCTTTTACTGAAGCACATACTACAACTTGATTTGAAGCTCACATTTTGATTTTCAAGCTGATCTTAGTTCTGGAGGAGATGGGGGGAAGAGGCTGCAAAACTTGGCTTAACTTTTGGTGCTAACTCCAATAACATGCAAATAAAATAAAATAATTATTCTGAAGTGGATGCAGGAGGCATGATCCACTAGAAATAATTGCGTCCTCAGGAAAAGTCCTTATTGTAATCTGTCGATTTTCAAAAAGAAAGATTGATTAGTTTCTATTAATGGGCTACTGGTGGCACCTAGTGGCTGGTTAATAGTATATAACCAGTATCAGAATTGATCTTATAACATTGGATTTTTAAAAATTTATGTATTTTATCATTTTTATACTGTATTTTAACTAACCCTTGCGTGCCCTTCGGGGAGAAAGGCAGGATAGAAATCAAATCTTACAGATGAATCTGAAAATGTTAAACGTTGATTATCCTTTATAGCCCCATTGCTTTACTAAAAGATCCAATCAGGGCCTATATACAGATCCAACCTTTTTATACACTAGAAACTCAACTAAACTAAACTTTTTATACACTAAAAACTTTATAGATTAAACTCAATATTGATGGCCACTGCAGATAAGAACTCTGCCAATCCCTGGAGAAGGGGGAGAAAACACATAGGCCTGCCCCATATCCAGCATGGGGCTGGGCCTGGCTGCAGTGCAACTTGCAGTAAGGGGAATCAATTCCCCCAGGTAATGCGGCAGTGGCCCAAATGGGCCAACAAGGCTAGGGATGGGGGTTAGGATCCACCCCCATCACCCAAGGGCCTGACCATTCCCACCTCCCCCATCCCATTTTGCTTCCCCTACCTCATTCAGGGACGTGGTGGCGCAGCGAATTAATTCGCTGTTGCTGGGCTTTCCAACTGGAAGGTTGGGAGTTCAAGACTGCATGATGGAGTGAGCTCCCGTTGCTTGTCCCAGTTCCTGCCAACCTAGCAGTTTGAAAGCACCTAAATGCAAGTAGATAAATAGGGACCACTTCAGTGGGAAGGTAACGGCGTTCCGTGCGCTATGGCATAGAGTCACGCCGGCCACATGACCACGGAAGCTTGGACAAAATGCCGGCTCTACAGGCTTTGAAACGGACATGAGCACCGCCCCCTACAGTCGGTCACGACTAGACCATTCAGTCGTGGGGAAACCTTTACCTTTTACCTCATTCTGCCTACCATCTGCCCTGTTCCGCCTCCCCCTGCACTGGCCAGGCTCAGCTAGTCCTATCTGGATGCTGCCAGGTCTTCAGCCCAGAAGACCGGCACACATCCATGCGCTGGCCTACCCTCCTGTAGAGTCGTCACAAACGCACTTTACGGGTGCATTCACAGCACAACTGGGCCGGCACAAGGGACTTCTGCCAGCCCAGTCCAGGGCTTGGATTGCACTCACAATCAGCCACACCAATGCAGCTGCTGAAGAACTGGCATACTATAAGTATATACAATAGCACCACAAGGAAGAGTCTCCCACACTGTAACACGAAGAAGGCTGTGGCAATAAACAGCAGACTGCGCCAAGACTTATGGGCTCCTTCATGCTGCTAGTCTATGAAGAGAATGAATGAAGTCAACCCCCTACATGAAATAAGTAGCCCTAGCTACTCGCTTGGTGGTATGTCGACAAAGATGCTGGCAAGGGAATTTTGTTATGATCCTGAAAGTACTTCATGATGAATCAGGCTCTTAGAAGTGACCAGTGGAGAACATCGATCCATCAGATGAGCGATGAGGCAGACATGCACGCTTTCAATCTCTGGGAGTATTGAAACAAGTTTGAGAGGACTCTCAGGAGTGTGTCAGAAGTGGAGTATGTACTATTGATTTCCATTACGCTCTTTATTGTGCAACCATCAATTTATTAGGATATTTAGCAGATGATCGTAACAATGCTGTTCTCTGAAGAGCAAGTTCTATAGCATTCTTTATTGCTCTACAGCTGGTGTATAAAAAGAGCGGCGTTATTAATAGGATTTCCAGCTCTTCTCCAGCAATGGCTCTTGTATTTTTTAACTGCTGAATGATGCCTAGAAATCCAATAGGTGCAGTTCTCCCCAGCATGCATGTGCAGTTTGAGGAACCCTCCAGGACTGGATTTCATCCTCGTGTCATGTCCAAAGTACAAGACCCAACTGGTTCAGAGCACAATCCTAACCTAGAGTTAGGCCGGCACAGTTAGACCAGCAAAGTTTGGCCAGCACAAGGGACACTGTAAAATAGGTTTGGACCATTCTCCAAGTCAGAGAGGCCAGCACAAAGATGTGCACCATTGTCCCAGACTCCGAGAGTGGTCCAAATGCGCTTTACGGTGGCCCTTGTGCTGGCCAAACTTTGCTGGCCTATCTGTGCCAGCCAAACCCCAGGTTAGGATTGCACTCCCAATGCTCTTCCTGCTACAAACTCATGCAAAGAGAATACAACGGATTCCTTAAAATTCTGAACCTGTTTTAAACCATTATTTTGATACTAAGGTTATAAAGAGGGCACATTTCTGGTCCTCGGTTTTGGTTCACAATTATGAAACAATCTACATGGAGAGGCTTTGGTTGACACAAATTCACCTGCAATTAATACAGGGTGAGTCATAATGGTCTCTGGGATTTTAGTGTACCACTATAACACAACAGGCAGGGATAGCGTAACGTAGTTAATAGTAATGGAAAGAGAAATGTTCAGAGGTGTGTGTGTGTGTGTTTACAGACCTTACAAATGCTGGATGTGTCCATCCTTTGTAGCAAATATCTATCCTATAATCCAATTCAGCCCACACTTGCACTGGCAAGGAAGACACAAACACCTTGTCCTTAACATACCCCGGGAGAAAATTGAGCACAAAAGTGCCATTGAACTACAATAATGGACTTTGCTTTTGCATACTCCAAAACTCGGTAACCCTTCTTCACGCCTGCAGCAATTCTGACAGAAATGCCCCCTACCAGCTAAGGATATACCAATTCATCAGTGTGCATGCATACAAATCTTGGAGACTTTCACTTTCTATCACAATGCACTGTGTTTCAGTATCAACTTGCCCTTACAGTGTTAAAATCCTGGAGACCAGTACTCACCCTGTACCAATCCCTCTACCATCTAAACTCAACAGGATTGCTTTCTGTAAGTGGGGAAATATCTCAAGTTGAGATACAATGGAATTTTACCAATGCTCACTTCCCCTGGGGGCCAAAGGGGGCTAATGTGGGGAAATCACAGGAAATTAATCTTAGGACACAACCTACCATAAAGGCTAAGACAATTTCATTACCTATATCCATTTGTTAAGCAGATTATCTCTTCTGGTGCCTGATGTGGCTACAGAAACTCACACAGTGAAAAGATTCCACCTAAAAGTGCATCTACACCTGCAAGATGTAAGGGTTCCAGCTACTACTGCCTAATCTCCTCTCTCATTAACCTGGAAGTGATATCATAGCTGGAAGTGACATCATAAAGCAGGAAGTGCTATCAATGTGACATTGATAAAATGACACTCTTGGAATGCAAATTGGCATTCTTGAATTGCAGCAATTGGACAACCGTGAAACATCTCTAACAGAAAACAAGAACAGGACAAAATGTTACGTAAAAGCACTGAACTAAAACCAAAATTTTAAAAAACTCATTTGTCAACACTCACAAACGGAATATAGTAAGAGTAAGGTCTGCAGCTTTCAAGATGGCTGCTCCCAGCTTTCCGCAACCCACCTGACATCAGGTCATAACCCACCAAGTGGGCCACGACCCACGGTTTGAGAAAAATTGCCTTAGAAAACTATACCACAAAGACAAATATTCACATTGGCACTGTTAAGCACTTTTAGTTCCTACCAATTTGTGGATGACACCAAACTTTTTCAGGTGTGAAAAACAGAAGGGATTGCGAAGAGCTCCAGAAGGATCTCTCCCCAATGGGCAAATAGGCAGCAAGATGGCAGATGCATTCAATGTAGACAAGTGTAGACAAATTACGGCAAAAAAAATTGGAACTTCACATATAGGCTAATGAGCTGCCTGTAATGGATCAGGAGAAAGATCTTGGAGTGCTGCTGGACAGCTCAATGAAGGTGTTGACCCAGTGTGCAGTGATGGTGAAAAAGGCCAATTCCAAGATCGGGATCATTGAAAAAGGGATTGTGAATAAAATGGCCATATTATTATGTAATAGTACAAATTGATGGTAAGCCTGGAGTATTATGTATAGTTCTGATGGCCACATCTCAAAAAGGACATAGTGGAACTAGAAAAGGTGCAGAAGAGAGCAACCAAAAGGCTGTGGCACTTGTCTTATGAGGAAAGGCTGCAGAGTTTGGGGCTCTTCCGTCTAGAAAAAAGGCACCTGAGAAGGGACATGACTGAGACGTACCAAATTATGTGGGGGAGGGAGTGGGTAGGGGTATGTTCTTTTTCCTCTCTCACAGCACCAGAACCAGGGGACATCCACTAAAATTGAGTATTGCGAGAGTTAGAACAGATAAAAGGAAGTATTTTTTATCCAGTTGGTAAATAATATCCACATATTATTCACATATCCACATATCCACATATCCACATATTATTCACATATCCACAACTCCTTGTCACAGGAGATGGTGATGATAGCTGGCCTGGATGCTAGGGGACTGGACCAATTTCTAGAAGAAAAGTCCAGTGCCGTGATGAGTGGTGCATTCTCCTCATTATAGAAGTAGGCTACTGCAGAATGCCAGATATAGGGAAATGGCAACAACATCCAAGTACCTTGTTGTCTTGTGTGCTCCCTGAGGCATCTGGTGGGCCACTGTGAGGTACAAGAAGCTAGACTAGATGGGCATTTGGCCTGATCCAGCAGGGCTCTTCTTAACAGGCAAGTTAAGATTCCTACCATTTTTAAAAGACGCGAATTTGAAATTGCCAAGCTTGGGTTTCAGCATGGTGATTGTTATACATAAAGTCTACTAATGCCACATCGTGGTTCTAAGGCACTTTTTTAAAAAGCTGGAAGCAAAAAATCACAGCATCTTCAACAACTTCAGTGCATCGTGGCACCACCTTGAAGTATTCCAATTTACACTCTCCAGTTACACAACTGGTTCAAACCATCAGGGTATTCTTTGGAGCTTAAATGGGTCCCTAAAGTAATTGCAAGGATGAGAACTATGCAGTTGTGCCTCACGAACCTTTTGGAATTCTTTGAAAAGGTCAACAGGCACGTGGATGTGGGTGAACCTGTGGCTATCATATACCTGGATTTTCAGAAGGCGTTTGACACAGTCCCCCACCAAAGGCTGCTGAAGAAACTTTGTGAAGTTTCTTCATCTCAGGGATGAAGGGAATAAGAGGGCATCTCAGGGAATAAGAGGGCATGTCCTCTTATGGTTCCAGAACTGGTTGAGGGCCAGGAAACAGAGAGTGGGGGTCAATGGGCAATTTTCACAATGGAGAGAGGTGAAAAGTGGAGTGCCCCAGGGATCTGTCTTGGGACCTGTGCTTTTCAACTTATTCATAAATGACCTGGAGACAGGGATAAGCAGTGAGGTGGCCAAGTTTGCAGATGACACAAAACTTTTCCAGGTGGTGAAAACTAGAAAGGATTGTGAAGAGTTCCAGAAGGATCTCTCCAAGTTGGGGGAATGGGCAGCCAAATGGCAGATGCGTTTCAACATAGACAAATGTAAAGTGATGCACATTGGGGCAAAAAACCAAAACTTCACCTATAGGCTAATGGGTTCTGAGCTGTCTGTGACAGCTCAGGAGCGAGATCTTGGGGTGCTGGTGGACAATTCAATGAAGGTGTCGACCCAGTGTGCGTCAGCAATTAAGAAGGCCAATTCCATGCTTGGGGTAATTAAAAAAGGGGTTGAGAATAAAACAGCCTATATTATCATGCCATTGTACAAATCGAGGGTAAGGCCGCACCTGGAATATTGTGTCCAGTTCTGGTCGCCGCATCTCAAAAAGGACATAGTGGAGCTGGAAAAGGTGCAGAAGAGAGCGGCAAAAATGATTAAGGGGCTAGGGCACCTCCCTTATGAAGAAAGACTGCAGCGTTTGGGGCTCTTCAGTCTAGAAAAAAGACGCCTGAGGGGGGACATGATTGAGACATACAAAATTATGCATGGAAGGTATAGAGTCGATAAAAGGATGTTCTTTTCCCTCTCTCAAAACACCAGAACAAGAGGGCATCCACTAAAACTGAGGGGTGGGAGAGTTAAAACAGATAAAAGGAAGTATTTTTTTACCCAACGGGTAGTTAATCTGTGGAACTCTTTGCCACAGGAGGTGGTGATGGCATCTGGTCTTGATGCCTTTAAGAGGGAATTGGACGGATTTCTGGAGGAAAGGTCCATCTGGGCTATAGGCAATGATGGATTGTGCAACCTCCTTACAAAGGTGGAGGGCTACTGGTACCGGGTTCAAGGGAGTGGCAACAGGATGCCAGCATCTTGTTGTCTCATGCCTCCCTGGGGCACCTGGTGGGCCGCTGTGAGATACAGGAAGCTGGACTAGATGGGCCTTTGGTCTGATCCAGCAGGGCTCTTCTTATGTTCTTATGTTAAGAGGCTACAGGAAGCAGACTAAAAACAGGTGGTAAAAGGGTTCTCCACGACCGAATGGTCTAGTCGAGACTGACTGTAAGGGGCAGTGCTCATCTCAGTTTCTAAGCCAAAGAGCAGGCGTTGTCCTGAGGACAAGTTTCCGTGGTCATGTGGCCGGCATGACTATATGGCAAGGTGCACAGAACACCGTTACTTTCCCACCAAAGTGGTACCTATTTACCTACTCTCATTTTTATGCGCTTTCGAACTGCTAGGTTGGCAGGACAAGCAACGGGAGCTCACTCAGTTGCATGGTCTCGAACTGCTAACCTTCTGGTCAGCAAGTTCAGCAGCAGCAGTTTAACCTGCAGCGCCACCACACTCCTCCACAACAGGTGGAGGCTAAATCAAATCAAATCAAATCAACCTTCTTGCTAAGCAGCAAGGATAATCTTGAAGCTTCCTGGGTGACCATGGGTTGGTTTCTCATTATTAAATTGGCCATATCACCTCCTTGTGGCTTCCTAGCTATGGAAAATACAGGTGGTAATGGACACCAGCTATATTCAAGATGAATGTATTTTTCACAATCATCACATACCACCCTAAGCTGTTCCTGAACTTTGTAACTTTTCCCCACTAAAACTTTGATGATTTTCCCCCTTGATGTACTTTCTGTGCTGTGGGCTGGATGAAGAAGAAAAAAAATCCAGCACCCACTCTTTGAAGTAGAATGCAGAGCAACATCTTTTTGTTTCCTGTTATCATTAAAATGTGGGGTTACACAAGGGACCAAAGAATGTTCAATATCAAAAACTTCTTTCATAATCTTCCCTAATTAGACTTGAATACTTTTATAGGAGGAGTCTTGAAAGGAATCTGGAAAGTAGGTATCATCACGTGTACGCAGTAGTGTCAGCCTACCGGTACGCTGGGCGTGTCTTCCGGGTGAGTGGCAGCGCGATCGCTGCGTTCTGTTGCGTAAGGGCGAAAGCCCGCCTGCTGCAGCGGGCAGGCTTTTGCCATTACGCAACAGAACGCAGCGATCGCGCTGCCGCTCACCCGGAAGACACACCCAGCGTACTGGTAGGCTGACACTACTGCGTGTACGCCCTTGTTTGTACACAGAAGGGCCAGAATCTTTTGTCTCCACAGACCAGCACACAGGATCAGGGGCCTGGAAGGCTGTCAAGCTGGGCTTCGGTAGCCTGGCTGGGAGGAAGGGGTGGAGCAAGGAAACTCCATATAACCCCAGGCAAGCCTGTGATGAGGGCAGTCTGGAGGATGCTGGCCAGCCAGTGAACCCACGCAAGGCTGCAGCAAGAAGGAGGACCAGTGGGACCCCCCCTTCATGGGGGAACCCCCTTCCCCTGCCTATCTCTATGGTTCTTGGATTCCTTGATAGGCTGGGAAACTGGAGAGAGCCCAGCTACAACCTTCTCCAGCTCCAGTAGTGATCTTCCACTATCAGCCACCCTGGGGGTGGCTGTCCCTTTCCCCAGCAGCACCAACAATCTCTGAAGAACTAGCAAAAATGGGTGGCAAATGGAACTTCTTCACCCTACAAAAAAGTTATACCTCTATTGGCACTGTTTCTGCTAAAATATGTGTAGTGGTAGAACTAAGCCACCACCAAATACTAGAATACTGTCTTTCTATTGCAGAGGAGGGAGTACATGGAAATTCAGCCCAGGAAAATCAGTCTTAATAGGCTTTGCCAGATGCAGTTTAGATGCAAGTGGGGACTCCTGAAAATTTCACAGATTAAAGCTTGCCCAAAAATCTGTTCAGTGGTCCACCAGAAGGGTCATAAGAGAGAAATTGGCTTCAAATGTGCATCCAGCCTTTTAGTAAAAAAAAAAAAAATAGCTGAACCAGAGCGGGGGCACAATCCTAACCAACTTTCCAGCTCTGACATCTGTGCTAAAGGGACATGTGCAGCAGCCTGCAGAGAAATAGGAATCACAGAGGCCGCCTCAAGGTAAGGGAATGTTGGCTCCCTTTCATCGGAGCTGCATTGCCCTTACCCTGGTGCTGGAAAGTTGGTTAGGATTGTGCCCTGGGGCAAAAAGCTCTAAAGGCAGCTGTTCACCTCCAAGGCCAATTCACTCCTGCACAGCCCTCTTGATGATGAAATGGCAAAGCCCACCATTGTTAGAAGTCCTCTTCTCAGTTCATCCATCTTCTCGGCCCATCCAAGGAACTGGTAGTTAGAACCACACGGATGATGCTAGCACTGGTTTGTTCTGCTCAGCTCCTCTCCATGCTGGCCAAGGGCAGGCAGATTGTGGTGGTCACTGTTGAAGACGGAATGCTAGGCTTGTTATGCTTTTAGTACTACACATGTGTCTGTCTGCCCCCAAGACTGCAAACCTGTTATACTAGGAAAAGGAGGACACTATGGTTTCAAACAGTGATTTTTGACCTTTTTCATCTCACAGTACACTGACAAGGTACACCCTCAAGTTTTTTTGTTTCATTTTTTTACAATTGTCAAGGTACACCATGCTGCTGTGGTGTGTGTGTGTGTGTGTGTGTGTGTGTCTCACATCCCATCACTGGACCTATTAATAAATGACCCTCCCCTCAAATTCCCACAGGACACTGGTTGAAGACTACTGGTTTAATACAATGAAGACAGCAAGGATCAATAAAATACACATTGAGGGGATTGAACTGAGTAGAATACTGTTGCATTACTTCTGGCATGGTCAAACACCATCGCTTCAAAAACTAGCTCCATGATGGCCATTTCTAAACAGCGGCAGTTGACATGTATTGAAGAAAAACAGAAGGGCATTTTGGTCAAGACCAAAGGCCAGTGTTATGCAAACTGTGGGTCAGGACCCACTTGGTGGGTCACAGGCTGATATCAGGTGGGTCATGGAAAGCTGGGAGCAGCCATCTTGGAAACTGTAGACCTTACTCTTTTTATATTGCTTTTGTGAGTGTTAACAGTTTGAATTTTCAAGTGAGGGTTTTTAAATTTTATTTTCAGTTCAGTGCTTTTACATCATATTTTGTCCTAATCTTGCATTCTGTCAGGGATGTTTCATGGTTGTACAATTGCTGTAGTCCAAGAATGCCAATTTGCATTTCAGAAGTGTCATTTTATTACGTTACAATGACAGCACTTCCTGCTTGATGATGTCACTTCCTGCCACAGCATCACTTCCAGGTTAATGACATCACTTCTGATAGGTCTTGCCCTGAGTGTCATTCTAAAAAGTGGGTCCCTGTCTAAAAAGTTTGAATGCCACTGCCATAGGCTATTAGATTGTGCACATCCTCCACAGCATGGATCAGCTATTTTCAACCTTTTAAAACTCTTGGCTAAAATTGTCAAGGTACACCATCCATTTGACAACTAACAAGGCACACCATGCTGCTGTTGGGGGGCTCACACCCCCAATGGTTCTACTAACAAATGACCCTCTCCCAAACCCCTGTAGCACACCTGCAGTCCATTCATGACACACTGGTTGAAGATCTCTGGCATGGAGCAACAGTCTGCTCTTATGAAGGAGCTTAAAGACACGGGAAAGTGTGGCCTACTTTGTGGTGGATCCGGACTTCCCCTCTTCATATATCTGTTACCAACAAGCAGTTGTTGTGTGCTTTTAATTTTAAGCAATGGTTGTATATTTTTAGATTTTATTTGGCATATTAAGGCCCCAAGAGCTTCTGTAAAAGCGGCACATAAGTGTTTTCATTCAAGTCTGCTGCCTAGCTCCAGCGACTCACATGCTACCACCATACTCTGTTTGAAAAGCTGTTTGAAAATAAGATGCTATCGCATTGTGCTCTGTGGTGTTGTTCTCAAAGAAAGGCACCTTGTAAAAACAAAGGGAATCAAGCGTGTGGCCAACCCATGAGTTGCAACCGCTGTGATATGTAAGAGTCTTGCATAAAGGGAAAAAATGTCCTCAACACAGAATCTATCATGAAAAGCTGAACATTTATGGACACTTCCATTCTGTTTTAGAAGTTAGCCCTAATAAAGAACATAAAGAAACCACAAGACACAGAAATCCAGAGAAACAGGCCAAAACACATAGAAAGGAATAACATAAAAGATACATCAATTCCATAACAATCCTTACAAGAACACAAACCTTCTGTCATTGCATCAGTTTATTCATCAGCACATGGAAACTGGTGTTTATAGCAGGGATCAAAATCACGTAGGATCTAAGAGGTATACAAATTGTTCAACTTTCTATGTTTTAAACCAGTGGTTCTCAAACATTTTAGCACCGGGACTCACTTTTAGAATGACAAACTGTCTGGGACCCACCAGAAGTGATGTCATGGGCGGAAGTGCCGTCATTGTTATGTCAGAGCCTGTTGTTTTCCTGAGAATGCAGCAATCAGTTGGGTTATTTCTCAGACATTTTCCAATAGCAAAGTGAATCAGAAAGAAAAAAGCCTATTTACAACCTTGACACAAGCAAAACAACCACACAGCCCTCCCCTTTTCCAGCATCCTATCTTTTCAATATGGCTGCTCTAGATGCTTCACAACACAACTGAAATTGGCTCATGACCCACTGGTGGGTCACAACCCACAGTTTCAGAACCACCGTTTTAAACACTAACAATAGTCCCACATGCCACCACTGAATCATATAAGAATGTACATATAAACAGCCATTAAAAAGCATATTTCCACTCCCTGTGGTGGTAAGAAAACTTGACAAGTCAATGTGGCAGCAAAGAGATCTAAAAGGTTTTCTTTTTATAGCTGTTCGTTTTTATTAGTTGTTCTCCTTTATTTTTTCTTCTTTCAAAAAAGAATAAAGTTTTAGAACTCCAACAGCTTTGATTCAGAAATACAGAAGTTAAATCAAGATTATTTTTTTAACTTAAAACCAACAATACCAAGGCTATAATGCTAGACACACTTCCCTGGGAGTAAGGCCCATTGAACTCAACTGGCATACTTCCAAGAACACACATACTGTAAAACAAACTCACTCATTCACTCTCCCCCATTGCTCTTTCCTTCCCCTCTAGCATGGAAGAGACAGACACATAGGAACCTATTTGGAGAGAAGGAAGGTGTATGCACCATGTAATATTCTCCCCCACACTAGTAGTATAGCCAGAGGGGACAATGACATGGTACGCACCGCAGGTGCTGCAATGTGCCCTGCAAGCGGCCCCTCCCTTGGACCATCAGAGCCATTCCAGGCAGCAACAGCAACGTGCAGGCACAAGTGCCTGTGCATTGCCATCACTGGCTGAATGGCTCCGATAGTGACAGGGAGGAGCTGCTTACAGGGCACACTGCAGTGCCCATAGTACTTCCCATGCCACTGTCCCTCTTCTGGCTATGCTACCCCCCCCCCAAGACTAAGAGTTTTGGGAGGAACTTCTCTAAATCCCCTCTTTCGACAGCCCCTCTTGACCCTCACCCCAGAAGCTCTGACTGTTGATTCTTTGCTTGCATCCAACATGCCCCTTAGCTGCAGCCATTTCATAAGCACCAGGAACACATTTTGAGTTGCCATGGTGACCTGAATTTGCCAAGCCCTGTGGTACCACAGTACAAATAGAATTGGGACAACATGTCTAAGCACAATACAGAACATCAGCCATACCTGTGTAAATACACACATTTACATATTATAGAAATTTGCTATTTCCAGCAAGAAAACAGCACTAATGTGAAAAAGAGTGGGAATAATATCAAGCAGATGGATTAAAAAACTTCCCCCATCCCTCTATGATTTTCCAAATTCAATGGCAACCGCACAAAGATTATAAAAGTGAATGTCGGTATTTTTAAAAAGCTGCATACTTGGTTTATTTGGTTTTATTTGCTGAAAGAGGAGACACAAAGAATCACATTTACAAGCAAGCAAGCAGCAAATAACCCATCCATTTATCATTTGTAGATGCTTTCCTAAACAAATATTCTCATGTGACATTCTTAACAAAAATGCATTCAACTAACTTACTGCATTCCAAAACTTAATCTCAGCCTCATCACTTTAAGCCACAGACTTTTGTTCATGCAAGTAGTAAGCGTATGTCTGTATTTTCATGAACATAATTTCTATATGTAAATGTCTTCAGAGATGCTGAGACGTCCAAGATGCTGTGGATGCTGCTGGTTTATCATTCAAAAGAATTAGGCACAGTTACCACACCGAGATAAGAGATTAAGAAATAGTTCCATATTCTAGTGCATGTTGAGCATCCCTTATCTGGACTGCCTGGGATGGGAAGATGTCTGGATTTTGGATTTGTCTAGATTTTGGAATAATTGCATATAATGAGAAATGCTTCCTCTTGCTCTTTTCACTGAGACCCATTTGGGTGTCTGCTGGCCTCTGACATTTTTCAACATTGGCACACACCACAGAGCAGAGAATAGAACTCACAGCCTGAATGTGGGAATGAGAATAAGACCTTCTAGTGTTCATACTACATGAAGGTTTTTTTTTTAAGTCTTGGACAAAAATGTCTGGATTTTGGAATAGTTGGGATTTCAGATGTCCAGATAAGGGATCCTGTAATATCCAACACTCAAGGTTCCTTCCAAGTCTTAAGTTGAAACAGCTAGTGTAACCACTGGAAACCATCAACAGGATGAAATTACACTATTAGAAATGTAGTTCTATGCAATCTGGGCCACCTTCATATTGAAACAGTTCTTCTCAAGCAGGCTGTTAAAGCCTCGAACAGGTCTTGAGGTCCATTTCTGATTAAATTTGAATCCATTTATGGCCACAAAAACAATCTCAGCTACTCTTATTGCAGTGAATTGGTTAATTTTATCATTTGTTTTTCTATGAAATTACAATTGCCCTGATAAGAAAAAAAGCTACATATCAAGCTATTTCCACAGGAAATGTCAACTTTCTCCTTTTATCAACAAAAAATGAATGCTATTTTCAAGACACCTGGTAAAAGCTAAAATTTCACAGAAATTAAATACTTTAGCAAGCCAAGTTTTACTGCTTTCCTTCCTTACAGTGAAAAATGTAGAAAGTGAGCAAAGATATTCCGCATTAAATATTGATACCTATACATCAACATGTGTTGCTTATGATCATAATTCATATTGTTTTATGGAATTACACTCCAAACTCAAGCAGTCCATTATGAGCCACTATAAGCAGATATGGATTCTGAGCAAAGGCAGAAGGCTGTCAACAATATTACACAGGTGTAAATGCATCGTAGCGTTTCACTTTCCCTTCATCCCCACAGACTTTGGCAGAATCCAATCTGAATATCTTCAAGAGATCAGCTATGGTTGTAACCAGGCTGGACTTTTGACTGGACTTGTTCATGGTTTGTTTGCAGAAGAACCCATGAGTACTGTTCTGTTTTCAGTCTATATGCAGCTCTTTGCTATAAGAAGAGTGAGGTCCTATGTTGCAAAACATTTCAGATTGCATTTCCATGTCTTGACACAACTGTGCTATTTCAACACACTTCTGTGTGCCTGTGCAGATAAATGGCTAACACAGTTGTCTGGCAGCTGCAAAAGTAAGAGAGCAAGGCATCTTGTTAAAAAATATTTTCAATTTATTTACAACATTAAGCAATGAAAAAATCGGTTCATCCACGCACATGCACCACTGGATGATTGCAACATAAACTGACGACTTGCATGTGCGAATGGTTCATCATAGATATAACACCACATTCACCTTTTCAAATCTCTTCAGATCACAATGCCTTCCATCTGAATTTGTCTACACATTCAGCTGTCAACCAATAATGCAAAGAAATCAAGGGATGCTTAATGCTTAAACCAGCCCTTAGTATCCACCTCTGTTTTGTTTACTCTAAATTGTGGTCAAATTTGGCATATATCTGACTATTATTAAAAGGCTACCAGAAACACAGGTTGCCACTAAGCTATACATCTCATAAAAGGTTCATTTTATTTTGAGTCAATGGCTACCCACAGAATTCTATATACTCAGAATATATGAACATGCCTGATACCAAACTGGAAATTGGTCCATCTAGTCCAATGATGGCAAACCTTTTGGGCTCAGTATGTCAAAACTAAAGAAAATGCTTAACTTGACTCTGCTGGTGTGTCAAGCCCCCTCCAAACAAAGGAGAAATAATATTTATACTCTTTTATTTAAACAAAAAAATGCAGTCCAATCATTTGTGGTGCTATGTATTATACAAAGAAATATCAAATAATCACAAAAATAAAAATTGAGTAAAATAAACTCAGTTTTTGTCAGGCATTGGTGAATGCAGGTGTCACCCCAAACACTGTGGTGTGTCACCTTTGACACGCGTGTCTTAGGTTCTCTATCACTGATTTAATCCAATCTCTTCTGACTGGCAATCACCCTCTAAAGTCCCTGGACAAGGCATTTACTTTACCCTTGCTACCCACGGCCCTTTCAACTGGAGATTCCAAGAACTGAGCCTCAGACTTTTGTGTGCTTTGTGCACATACCACAAAATCCCTTTCCAGAGAGACAACTACAATCTGTTAGAAAAAAAAATATATATTTGGGTAGGAGTACCTGAGCCCCTAATCTGGAGAGATACCTATTTCTCAAACTAAAGTCATTATTTGGTTGTAATTTGGCTAAGTCATCTTCATTCTGACGTTTGATTTTTTCCCGTCTTTCTGCTCTGTAAAACAAATGCAATGCCATTAACACACAATTGTAAGAGGTGCTAAATACCTGGTAGATGTTAGTTCTTCACTCAAAGGTATAGTTCGGTATATTTCTCAGTTTAAGAAGGGCTGTGGATTAAGCCATACAAATTTGACAGACAACAGATACTCTCTTCTCCAGTATTTATTAATAAAGGTCAACATTTCAGTGCAAAATGAGAGTTCAACATATTCAAATCAAGGTTTAGGCTTTGTTTTTAACAAAACAATTGTTTTAAAAAAGAGACTATAGTTCCAAGTATAAAGACAGAGGTAGGAAAACCTCACCCAAGAGACTGCTTAGCAGCCTGTTAGAAAAACTACTAAGATCTGCTACTCCTTTTAATCTCACAAAAATTGCCCAACCACTGCTATTGCTATTTTAATCAGGTCTTCATTAAAACCAGGTCTTCATTTAAACACACATTTTCCTGAAAGTCAACACCAGTTTATTCTGAAACCACAATTTGTAGAGATAAGCAGCATTGATACCACATCTTATAAGGCAACTATCTTACCAGAATACAAGATGCAGTAACTGTAGAATGTACCATTATTAGTAGCTGACCCATCATTCCTCCCTAGCAGAACGAAAAAGAATCATTTAAAGTGCTGCTTGTATAAACAAGAAATCTGCTCCAATACAAGTTGAAGAAGCTGACTTCAGTTCTGTAGTAACGAAGTCTCCAATGATGAGTAGGTATATAAACATGAGTTTGGTGCAGACTATAGTCCAAATTCTCTGATAGATGCATGTTTGGCAATTCATAAGTTCTAGTTGTAAAAGAGTTCAAAGCACGTTATCTTTTCCAGTCAACTACATTGTCCAAGTGCTAGGTACCAAGCTGATCTCACACCCACATACTATAAACACTCTTCATGCTGTGGATCAAACGTTCCCCACTTCTGGATGGTATTTTCTATTCAGATTTCAATTTCTGCAAGAAAGTTATTGTAACAGTTTGTCAATTTCTGCAAGGAAGTTATTGTAACAGCTTGCTTACAAGTTCTTTGTTGCATGCCAGAAATTTGGTGGTGCTGGATTGGACATTTAAATTCACAAATGTTTATGGAAAACTTTAGAGATGGGCTGTGTTAAGAAAGGAAAGCATCATGCTTAAGATACAAGTAAGCAACTGTTTCTAGTATAGGAAACCCACTATGGCTTAGGGAATACACACTAGGAACCTTGCCCTTACATGCTCTACTGAATAGGAGGCATGCAAAAGTAATACTATACATACATACATACATACATACATACATACATACATACATACATACATACATACATACATACATACATCATTGTAGTTTATGGCAGAGATGTATGTGGTGGGCAGACTGGGTCTTGAGGTGGCTGAGGCCACAGGCCTTTCCATTGCCAAAAGTCCGTCCATTTCACCATTATAATCATTGCATTTAATTGCCATCACTCCTTTCAGGTGCTGAAGACAGAGCTGCAGCTCAACTACAGAGACTCTGCTTTGCCTTATTCATGAAGATGCAGTAAAGATTGGGGGGACAGAAGCATCAAACAGCAACAAGGCAAGTATGCCATACTTTTCCCAATACATTTTCAATAAAAGAATGGGAACCGTACAGAAAACGTAACTATCAGCAGGAATTGCATTAAAAAAAAGGTGAATTATAAGAAACCAAAGAAACAACCAACTTTAAGTGAATTCTGTAGTGTTATGAGCCTATTAAATATTGTAAACAAGAGAAAGGGTCCATATTATTTGAAGCGTCAAAATGGAATAGTTTCCTTTTCTCTTCTTTATACTTTCGGATTACAAATCTTTCTGCATTATGTATTAAAATACCCTAAAGTTTGCTTCATGCATCAAACCATTTCTATGCAGTGGGGCCGATCACACTGTTCTAGTTATTTCATCAAATTGTTCACTCACTCGCACACACTCGCACACACACACAATGACATTATGAATTAACAGCAACACAAACATGAGTCTTTTCCCATCTGTGAGTTGGAGGTGAAAAGCAGATATATGGACATCCCACAAGCTCAACTCCAAACTTGAAACAGGGGAAAAAGTGACTTTTTCACAACCTCACACTGAGACACCAGTACATGTGCTTGGTTGCCAAGCAAGACCCACCAAACTTTGTGGATCCTTATCTATAATGCTGTAAAAGGAGAGTGCATGCACACATATTCAGGGGTCCTTTAGCAATCACATCCCAGCGGAAAGGATTTCTTGAAGGAAGTGTAAAAAAAATCACCAAGATGATCAGAAAATAGTAAAGTGTCTTGGAGGCACTAGGTTGTGCCAAGGGCCCACCTTGCATGGATCAGAGTATCCACCTGAGTGGCATGCCTCAATCCAGGAAGTCTTGGATTTTGTTATTTGTCACAGGGTCAAGTTAACTTGGCAAAGACGAGTGTCATGTGTGCCCTGGGGAACTACAGCAATACTCAACAGCAAGGCTCTCAGTCCATATTAGTCGTCTTGATTCAAGACAAAAAAAATTTACTTGCAATTTGTCAGAGATAATCTTGTTTTAAGAACTGTAAATCAACATTGTCAATGAACAATGATTGAAAGTCAAAATCGACATTCTCTTTGCAGCTGATCTTGTATTGTGCAACCAGCGTAAGCAGCCAAGAGAATGCAGATTTTTTTTAAAACAACAACACTGTTTACCAATTCTCTTAAAGCCCCTTACACCACATCCCACATTGTTCTGGAGGGTTCACCTGACCCTCTGGAGTGGCTTTCCAGGGATGCAGGGAACAGCAGCGAGGCAGGAAAGCTAACCACAGAGTTCCACTCGTATGCCCTTGAATTCAAGCCATCATCTTTAAGCTAACTCCAACAAGACATGAATACTTAGCATCTGTGTGACTATACAGATCTCAGTTATTCAAAGTAGTTAAATGTCAGTCCCCTCGATCTTCTGCATACACTACTTTGCAACTCCAAACCCTTATACCATTTGTGCAGTTGATCTGTTAGCAATACACCACTTGCTTCCCGGGGCAGAGTCATAATGGCAAACTTACGCAGTCAGAATCAACTTCTGCATCTTTTCCCTTTTGCTTGCAGACCAGTTAAGATCACCTCCTAGGGCAGAAAACAGCCTGATGTAGTTAATAGATCATTTGAAAAATTTTATAACAGGAAATCCTACTTCATTTTAAAGACTAACCATTCTGTGGCCACAGCCCACTTTATCTGGTACATAAAAGATAATGCATTAAAAAATCAATTTGGGTTAGGGGAAAGGTGTGCTACATGGTAAAACAGTGTAGACCAGTGATGGTGAACCTATGACACGTGACTCTTTGGGGTGACACACTGGCATTCACTAATACATGACAAAAACTGAATTTGTTTTATTCATTCATCTTTTTAATTATTAGATGTTTCTTTATGAAATACATAGCATCATACATGATTGGATTGTATTTTTTGTTTACATAAATGAATATAAAGAATTGTTTCTCTTTTATTAGGGAGGGGAATTGACATGCCAACAAAGCCAAGTTAAGCATTTTCCTATGTTTTGACACACTGAGCCCAATAGGTTCGCCATCACTGGTGTAGACTGTACTGGTACAGTTTTCTTGATAATAGAATGATACAGTGATGGTGAACCTTTTGGGTTTGGCATGTCAAAAATGCCCAACTTGACTCTACTGGAGTGTCACTCCTCAACCCCAACAAAAGAGAAACAATTTACATATTCCTTTTTCTTAAAAAAAATAGTCAAATCATTTGTGGGGCTAAGCATTAGATAAAGAAATATCAAATCATTACAAAAAAATCAAATCATTACAAAAACAAACTCGGTTGTTGTTGGGTGTTGGCAAATGCTGGTGTGTTACCCAGAACATCGTGGTGTGTCACCTTTGACATGCGTGACATTGGTTCGCCATCACTGGAACAGTAAGAGAACAATGGTATCCTGTTTTCCTACCCTCTTGCTTATCTATGTCAGCCAGCCTCTAAGCTAGTTCATCAGTAAAATATTCTGATGACAGCCATGTCCTTACCATTGCGGTTCACAGAACACACAGCCCAGAAAATGTTTGCTTGCAATTAAGTTCTACTTCATCCAAGAGCTTATTTCCAAATACAAGTGCTTTAGACAACAATGTAGAAACCTCCATTTAATATGACTATTATCTTTGCTAAATCTAATTTGTACTGGAAATTATTTGGAGAGGTTCTCTCTGTATAAGAGTCATATACAGATTTACATTAGAAAATGCAGTCAGCCTGCATCTTACACGAGGATTAGATTCTGAAGTCAGCATACAAGGGGGAAATTGCATATAGTGGAAAGTATCTTAAAAAACCCAAATACACACTTAACTCTTTAAGAACTATAATCCCACAATAAGAGATACATGGGGACTGAGGGAACATCAGCTTCATTCTGCCATCTCCAGGACATAGCGTAACGAGGGTGTTGGATATTAATTGGGAATTTGGTATGTTTTAGAGAAATACAGAAGAAGATGACTGAGAAGGAAACAGTAATTAAGTACTTTGATTTGGGATTGCAATGTAATAAGATTCTGATATGCAGGTGTTACAGCCTTGTTACATGTGTGTATGTATATCTTTAAGACAGCTTTATTGTGACATTTTGAGGTTTGGGAGGTATATGTTAATGGAAGAGTTAACTTTAAAATGTAGAGAGATGGGAGGAGGAAAGAGAGGAGATAATACTGGGAAAGCCGTCCAGTCCCAGGTGCAACTCATTAAGGGAGAAAGTAACTGTGAAGTATGTGGAGGGAAATGGAAAACAGGGGACGGCAGTAGCTTGCATATTCTGCTTTCAAGTTTCCCAAAAAAACCCAAGGCTCTTAAGTAAATTCTGAAGCCGGGTTTTTATCATTCTGATGTATTTTGTCCTGCAAAGAAATATCCTCCAGGGTATACCGGTGCTTTATTCAACATCCTGCTTGATCAGCTCTAGCTGATACAGACACCTTATGAAAGGACAGCGTATAATGGTGGGCCAACTCAGGATTTCTTTTCCCCTCAAAGCCAAGATTCATAGCTCAGTGGTACTCCTGGACTTCTCATTCCCATGTCACAGCAGTGGACAATAACAATGACAGGTTGGGGCTGGTAAGTTGCCTGCTACTGCTTTCCTCAGATAAGGCAGGTACTCCTAGCATCCACACTCTAGTAGCTACCCATTTCCTGCTGCAATGCAGTCCATATGGGGCTGACTTGGAAGCTTTAGCTAGTGCAGGATGCTTCAGTTTGACTCCTGACAAAAACAGATTACAGGAAGCATAAACTGGTTCTGACTCAACTGCAATGACTTTCTATTATGTTACTGGCCTAGTCCAAAGGGCCTTTAAAACCTTACAGCAGTGGGTTCCCAAACGTTTTGGACTGGTGGATCCCTTGGCCACAGCTTCCCATCGGGGCTACAATACTATACACCAATGGTTCCCAAACTGTGGGTCATGAGCCAATTTCAGGTGTGGCGCAAAGCACCTAGAGCAGCCATATTGAAAATATGGGAAGATGGAATGCTGGAAAAGGAGAAGCCTATGTGGTTGTTTTGTTTGTGTCTAGGTTGTAAATAGGCTTTTTTTCCCCTTTCTGATTCACTTTGCTATTGGAAAATGGTTGAGAAATAACCCATCTTGTTGCTGCATTATCAGGAAAGTAGCAGGCTATGGCGTCACATGATGGCACTTCTAGCCGTGACATCACTTCTAGTGGGTCCAGGACAGATTCCCATTCTAAAAAGTGGGTCCCAGTGCTAAAAAGTTTGAGAACCATTGGTCTACCCTATATGGAGCAGCAAGCCTTTTGCAAGGGTTCTGTGGCTCCCTTGGTTGGTTTCCCCAGCTCCTCAGGGAGCCACAACTAGCAGTTTGGGAAACGTTGCCTTACAGAGTCTGGGGCCTGTGGGCTTGAGGGAGTGCATCCTTTAATACGCACCTCCCATCCATTCACTGTGATGGGAAGTGCTGCTCTATGCCCTATTGTTAACAGAGGAGAGAACCACTATGGCATTGGGGCTGCACAGCACAATGGTTGTTTCCACTCGGTGGAATGCTCCAAGGCAAGCTTGGCCTCTGCACTGCTAGTTTTCCAGAGCTCTATCAAGACGAAACTTTTTCAAGTTTGCAGCCACAGAGCTTCCTTTATCTGTTGAGGTTTTGCTGGATTCTTTTCCAGCTGAGTTTAATTTTTAGCTCTGCCGGTTTAACAGTGCCAAATATTTTAGGTACCAAACCACTTTTAGTACTGTTTTATGGATTTTATAATGATTGTACACCACTTCAGCACTCCATCTAGAACAGCAGAACTGTGCAAAATTCTGCACCAGACTGGAGCAAGATGGGAAAGATTTACAGCAATTAAGAAGCACAAAGACTGTGATACAAAATTAATTTCTATTTTAAGCCTTTGCCACTGTGGTGGCAATAGTTAACCTCCCATTGCTGGCTCAAAATACAGAAGTCTGAAGTCAAGAGTGGATGAATGAAGACACTCACCTCTGAAGAGATTCACGAAGTACAGCGTGACTGAAGCTACGAGTGACACTAAGAGGCAAAAAAAAACCACCCTTAAGTAAAGCTTAACATTAAAAGAAAGAATGGGGAAGATAGTGTTGTTGCAAATGGCCTAACCAGCCAAAGAGCTATGTACAGCTTCAAATGGGAAGTGTCTCACATGAACATAAGAATAGCCCTGCAGGATCAGGCCAAAGACCCATCTAGTCCAGTTTCCTGTGTCTCACAGTGGCCCACCGGCTGCCTCAGGGAGCACACAAGACAACAAGATGCTTGCATCCTGTTGACACTCCCTTGTACCTGGAATTCTAAAGTAGCCTACTTCTACTGTAAGGAGGTTGCACCACCCATCATGGCCTATAGCCCACGATGGACGTTTCCTCCAGAAATCTGTCCAATCCCCTTTTAAAGGCACCTTGGCCAGATGCCATCACCACCTCCTGTGGCAAAGAGTTCCACTGATTAATTACCCGCTGGGTAAAAAAAGTATTTCCTTTTGTTCATTCTAACTTTCCCAACACTCAATTTTAGTAGATGTCCCCTGGTTCTGGGGACCTGAAGATACAAGTTGCTCAGTATAAGGATGCCACATGCAGAACTACACAAGAATACTCACACCTTCCTTCCATCAGCCTTACTGGCATAATGAGCCTTTGCTGGCTTTGCTCATTACAGTGCAGATCTCTTACCCAGAGGCCAGTGTATAGGCTGAACTATCATCTAACAGCCCTCTAGCTCAAACAGCAACACCTACACAGTTAAATTCCATGTCAAGGAGTGAAGCAGCAACAAAATGGCTTCCCTAAAAAGCAATTTAGCATTTATCACAGCTAACAATCTTTCTATACCAATGAAGTAGCCATGCACAAAATAACTCATTTAGAAATGACTTCTTTCATGTAGTGAGAGGGAAAAAACTGTAAACCTAGAGGAGAATCCACCAGAACGTCTCCTGCGTAAGTTTAACACTTTCTAAAACTCTTTATCATTACTATTTCAAGATTAGCTTCTTTCCCCTGCTCAAAATATGTTAAAAAGATCTACACCCTCACAAGATTTCAATACTTAAATACTTACAACTCAGACAGGCACTAAAGAAGATTTCCAGAAACAGATATCCTTGAGAATCCAATATCGTACCAGCTGCAATTGAAATGACTGCCAGACCCAAGTTTTCAATTGACTGCATGCTGGGGAAAAATTAAGACGATTAGATTCTAGCCAAAAAGATAATTACATTCATTTGTGTGTGCATGCTTTTCCCTTCACTTTTCTATAAGCACCTAATTGTGTCTGTCAATCAATTGTGTCTTTGTCTTAATAGAGTTGTTTGTTTCCAGTGAATAAAATAGAATTACAGTCTAACTCTTACTGAACACAAGAGTAAGACAATGGGCTTACTTCTGAGTAAAACACCACCATTTTCAAACATTAGCCAATGAAATGACAGAACAATCACCACTTAAAAAGAGAAGCAGCCAGTAAAATTAGAGCACATCTTTGTGTATTCCTAGGCAAAAGGAGGCTACACTGGTTTCCAGAACAAATTCAAGATGCTTGTAAGGCCCTAAATGGTCTGAATCTGGGATATCTCAGGAGTTAACAACAGGTTCTACGACGTCAGAGCTGGAAGTGATGTTGTGGCAGGAAGTGACATCAAACAGGAAGTGCTGTCATTATAACATTGTAACATACATGAGCAGAAGAAGAGCTTGAGTGGATGCCTGACAGGGCACTTTTAAGTCAGACTGGGGGTGGGCAGAAGAAATACCGGCAGCTATGAGATCTCTGGGTGATTTGTACTGCAGTAAGGGATTCAGATTCCCCGTCAAGAATAGCAATACAGGCATGCCCCCGTATCTGCTGGGTTTTGTTCCAGACCCTCTCATGGATACATGAAACCATGAATACTGGGGATTCCTTTTTAAAGGAAGCCAAAAAAAAAACGGAACCAAAAAAAAAAAGGCACGAAGCCAGCCATGGTAAGCGAGTGGACAGAGCCAGCCCAAATTTTAACAAAGGGGTCTATAGAACCCGGGCGAACCTATTGAATTCCATCACTGTATATACGCCTCTCTATAGACTGAGGTAAGCAGAAGCAGCCTTGCTTCAGCCTCCATGAGAAGCAGAGCCTTCTTAGCTGTTTCCCTAGGGCAGCAAGAGACCATTTGGTGCCTCACTTCCTGGAATCCTGCAAACAAATATGGAGCTCCTTTCCTTTTAAATAGAGATCTGTACTCTCCTATGATTTTTCTTTATAGCTATATTGGGGGGGGGGGGTGTACTGTGGCATTATGATTGCATTCCTTTTTGCTTTTATTTGTACCGTGTCTATTATGCTTTTATTTGCACTCTTTTTGTCTTTTTTTCCATTATGCTGCACTTTTATCTGCACTTATTTTATATCACTGCTTTGGTTACCTGTATTGTGGTTTATTTCTGATGTTATTTCTCGTTTTTTATTTTGCTAGTAAGTACTGTATTGTTTTATTTAAGTTTTATTATATATTTTAGTTTTATTGTGTTTGCTTTGTATTATAGCTGCAATTAGGGCAGATGGTTGTCAACTGGGTGGTTACTGGATCTAGGCAGTCTGACCCTGTTGGACCACTGCTTCAACGATTGCACTGGTTGCCCATTCATTTCCGGTCCAATTTAAGGTGCTGGTATTGGCCTTTATGGTTTGTGCCTAGGTCAGTGGTGGCAAACCTTTTGGGCACAGTGTGTCAAAACTTAGAAAAATGCTTAACTTGACTCTGCTGGTGTGTCAACCCCCCCCCCAAACAAAAGAGAAACAATTCTTTATATTCATTTATTTAAACAAAAAATACAGTCTAATCATACAGTATGTGGTGCTATGTATTATATAAAGAAACAAATAATTACAAAAATAAAAAAATGAGCGGAGCAAACTCAGTGTTTGTCAGGCATTGGTGAATGCTGTTGTGTCATCCCAAACGTTGTAGTGTCAGCTTTGACACGAGTGTCACAGGTTCGCCATCATTGGCCTAGGTTATCGAAAGGACTGCCTTCTACCATATATTCTGGATTACACTCTTAGATCACCTAAGGGGGCTCTCCTTCAAGTGACACCTTCATCCCAAGTTAGAGGGATGGCAGCACGGGGGTGGAGCCACAATTATGGAATTCCCTTCCGGGGGAAACTAAAAACCTCCCCCTCCCTCATGGCTTTTCAGTGGGCCTTCTCAAAACATTTGTTTTGTCTTGCATTTGTGTGATGGGCCATTGTCCATCTGTCCCCTGTGTCTCTATAGCTTGGTTTTTATATTTTGCCCTCCTCTGATATGTTATTGCCTCCCTTTTTTCTTGGGTAAAATTGTTTTAATTATTGTTCATTTGTGTTTCTGTATTGTTAGCCACCTTGAGCGTTTGCACCTGCAAATGGAAAGGCGTGATACAAATCTTAAAATAAATTTAAATAAATATTGTAAGCTTCCTTGGGGACTCCATTGCAGAAGGGAAAGACAGGGTAGAAATTAGTAGAGAAAACAATTTAGTTTCAGTTGCTAGTTCATTTTCTGCTGACTTTGGGATTTTATCTGAATAGTTTAAATTAATTTATTTTGGTCTATTATCAGCCACCATGAAACACTTTTTTGGGCAAAAAAGGATATCAAAAAATTTAAAAAAACACTCAGGCTACAGGCACAAGATTTTCATCACCATAGCCATATCAATGCTGGTTCACATTCAGCGAGACAAGTATGTGCAAGAGGTATGCATTTACTTACCTTGGTGTGGGGTACTGGCAGCAACAGAGAAAGGGATGTGGAATTGGTTAGGCTGTGACATATAGTAGCACCAACATACTGGCCCATGGTGTTCATGAATGCTTTCATTTTTGGAAGGAACTGAGGTCAGAGCTAATACATGGGACTTGCCCAGTAAAATGGAAAATATTGTGTGCTGCATAAAAATCCATTTGACAGGCCCAGCTTTCAAAAAGCACTTCCAATTTTCATTGCTGAGATGTAGCAGAAATAGCCATACTTTGCACATTAACATAAACACAAACAGGTGAAACCAAAACCATCTGCTAAAAAGGTAGTTAAAGGACTCTCTTGCCAACAAGAATGTGCCATATGATCAGAACTAGGGAAATGCAAACCATTATGGCACTATTAAACCCAAAGTGTAAAGAAAAGTACCCAACCCAAAACATCAAGATCCAAATACTTACAAGCCATAAGCTGTTCCCAGCTGGTGATCAGGAACAACAAATGCTACCATAGGCCACAAGGAACAGGCAAGGAGAGAATAAGCTAGTCCCATCAGACACTGTGGAAAACAGCATTAACATGAACACATTAAGCAAGAGCTACAACCAGCTCCAGAGGAAGTAGTGGTAATACGGATTAAACAATAGGTCATCTTTCTAATTGGATCCACAAATAGTGATAAGATGTTGTTTTCAATAGTTTGTTCTATCCTCAAACTAAGTACCTGGTCAGATAGGCAACATCTCACATACAGGCATCCCCATGTATCCGTGATTTCACCGATCTGTGCGGCCCCCAAACTCCCCACACCAATTACCTTTGCTTTTCTTTTTACAAAGAAAATTGCACAAAGCAATTGGTATTTTGCTTTTACAGGAGTCTATAAGCAGAATGCTTATAGCAGGCAGGAAACACTTACAGTAAAGGGACAACTCGGAGAACATGTTAACATTCCCGAAGTCGTTCCTCTAATGTGCAGGCTTCCTGCAAGCTTGTCTGTCTATAAGCATTCTGCTTCTGTACAAGAAAAATACTGATGGCTTGATGTAATTTTAAACAAGAAAAACAAAGGTAAAGGGCATGGAGAGCCGTGGAGATAGGGTCCCCTTTTCCCGTATTCATCAGAGGGCAATGTATCCCCCACAGGTACCAGGGATGCCTGTATAAGAAATACAATATCAGAAATCTGCTTCTAGAACTGATGACTATCCACCATATCGATCTTACTTGCACTGGTGACATTAGTGCCCTGATATAGTTTAGACTGAGTGTGAAAGAGATGGTTTAGAAAGGAGCAGGCAGGCTTCTGAAATATCTTTTGTATTAGAACACCCATAACAAGAGGATGAAGACCTGCGTTTTGGGGCAGAAGTGCTAAAATGGTAACTTAAAACATAGCTTAGCTGAACTCGTTCAGCTAACTTCTTGCTCAAGCATGATAGGTGTTTAGAAATAGCAGAGATAAGATGCAAGCTCTAAAAGGCAGAAGTAGATAATGCCAAATGCTTCTCTAAACTAAACATGACCCAGAGCAAGAATGCTATGCGCATACTTAACTAAGAAACAAATATTTACTTATATGTCCACCAGGGCTAAGTAGACTATTGGCATAACATGCAATGTATGTATGCAAAGGGGGAACATGCCAAGGAGTAAAATGTAATCAGGTTGGCAGTCAGGTTGAACGTAACCTCTTAGTAACTCAGCCAATGGTGAATAGAGAACAGACTTACGGCCGGGATAGAGTCTATAAAAAATCTGTATTTGTGTAACATTTGGAGGAAGTGGTCTGGACTTTGGTTCTGCCGCTCCCCTTTACTGCAGTAAACTCCAATCTCTCTCTCTCTCTCAGTGTGGTGTTTGGTCAGGGAGATCAGCCCATATCAGTAACCTAACAGTAACAAGGATAGCAGCTAAGGGGCCAGTCATACACTTAACCTGATTTGCTTCTGCTCACTCAGCTGTGATCTGTGGCATGTATATTAGAGAGACAGGACGAGACTACACATAATTTTGCATCCCAATCTCAGTCACACAAATATTTTTAGAGCACAACGAACACAAATGAAATGTTTACTGTGGAATGATTGACCCACGTGGACGCTTTTGAGAAAATCGAAATTGGAGGCAATACTAACCATGGGAATCCAAGGGGTCCAGAAAGTAAAGGCCAACATGATGTGAGAGGCGAGTGTAGTCACCACAGCACATATAACCCAAGTAATAGTCTTTCCAACTTTATCAACTAAGAGTCCAAAGATAGGGGACATTGGTGCCGATATCACATAAACAATGCTATTTTTAAAAAAGAGATAAGAGAGGAGCTAGTCATTTCAAAAGAGCTAGGTAAACAAGATGCAAATCCTTTTGTAGTAAGAAAGCTTTAAAATACTCCATAATAATACAACTTCCTTTCCTTTGCCCTGCCTCCTCAAAGAAATCCAGCTCATGAACTAAACTGAATCCCTTGGCTCAAAGGATGCAATATACAGTTATGCTCATGAGTGAACTCATAGTGCTATCGCTGGCCTGATCCCACAAAATAAGGTGTTTTTTTCTTCAGCTATTCTTTTATAAAACACCATTGAAATGGTGTTTGGCAGCCAAGGAATAAAGATTCATAGTGTACAAAGCAGATGCATGGCTTTGAGAACAATAAGCTCTCAACTGTTACTGAAAGCAACAAGTTTTCAGGTGGCTAAAGATGCAACCTTGGTGAAAGAGTACAAAAACAATGACTCCCAGTTAAACAAAAAAAGGGTGACAGTCCAAGGGTAGGGTGACAGGTGACAAGAAGGGTAATCCTTTCCTACTAAGGGACATGTAAAAAAATAAGACATTAGTCTGAGAGTAGCAGCTAGTTTTAGCATTTGTCTTGCATCTGACTACGTTCCCCCTAAATCATCAGAGGCTTTCATAATCTGTTTTTATTTGAACAGCAGAACCCCTTTCTATAGCCTAACTAGTTCCTTTTTTCAAAGCAACCAAAAGCACCTTTGTGACACAGACAAATACTAGTCAGGAAAAGTCCAAAACTCCTTGAGTGCATGGAACAACTGTGCAGTTTTTAGATCTTCTTCCACTAGCACTTTCTCTAGCACCCTCACGACATCACCAAATCCCATTGCAGTGTTTATCATATAATACTTCTGTAGTTTTCAGCCTGATTTATGGCCTTGTTTTGCTGTCACACACACAGCAGCAACACCAGCCTGTCTGATGTGCACATTCAAAGTCACTACTACAGCTTTTAAGGATAACTATTCTTTTAAAGAAAAAGCTTCTTGTATGCAGGTTTAGTCCATTTGATTGCTTCCCACATTAGCATGGTAGGGAGGTTAGGCTGAATTGGTCCTGCATTACCACTTAGTGAGCTCTTGTTCCCACAGAATACATGTGATTTACATTACTGGTTTCTTTTGATCCCCCCCCTCCATTTTCTTTATGGCAACAGCACTATTACACATAAAGGGGAAAAAAACCCAGTAATTTAGCATACTCCCACCATGAACAAAAAGTTGTCTGAATAGCAATTCAACACAAATTGCCACCAAGCAGCATATTTCCATATTACCTGGAAAGCAATATAACTAATTGACCTTGGAAAGAGAAGACTGTCAACTTTAGGAAGCACCTTTGAATTAAACATAATGGAGACATTACAGAAGAATTTTGGCTTCGAGAAGGGCAACAGCTTTACCATTTATGACTGCATTAAATGCTGTGTGGAATTTCCACCCTAATTTCACCTTCGGCTAACTGTGGAGAGGCAATGGCTCACCAGCCCTGAATATGAAGGCAACCAAGGAGTCCATTGGGTTTACAGCCTCTTTATGCTTCTTTAGCAATAAAGGGCAATAGGTAATAAATATAAGGAGGATTCAGGCCAAACAAAGCCTGCCTTGAAAAAATATTTCAGCAACCCATAAGCCATGTATCATATTTCCGTTGACTTGCTTAAGACTTCTTCCTATTAAAGATGTGCTTCACATTACATAGTAATGAGCCCAGAGTCAGACACTTGACACACAGAAGTATTAATAGCGGAGTCAGCCATCTAGTGAAACACTTTGGTATAACATCCCACAATGATGCCAAAAAAAAAAACTGCCACAGTTACCTGTTGACTGCACTTGCATCTTGGGAAGAAAATTTGAATTTTTCAATGAAGAAAACCCTGGAAAAAAGCAAAGGAGAGAGTTTTATAATCTCACAACTGATGAATATACAAAATTGCATTCTCTCTCTCTCTCTCTCCAGATCATTGGCTCATCTAGTTCTTTCTATTCTAAGGGGTGGCAACAGCAACCCAAGGTCTTAGTACTCTGGACTCTCAGAGTGTGATACACTGGGACTTTCAGAGCTCTGCTAACCAAACTTCTTTTACTGGAGATACCAAGAACTGAAACAAAGTCTGTGTTCTACCATGGAGCAATGGACAAATACTGCATGCCCTGGACAGTAATCCATAGTTTGAACCCAGGACCTCTCACAGCAAGAATCCTACGGCTAAGCTCCGAGGGCTTACAAAGCAAGACATTCTGAAAATGACATCCATTTGCGCCACTTGAATTTTTCAAAAGAGATAACAGAAGCATGAAAGAGTGGGAAAACCAGCAAGCTAGAGATCATTGGACTTTAAAAGAGTAATTAAAGGAAGGGGCTTGAGGAAAAACCTGGGTTCTAAACTGGCAGTAAAAGAGTATTAAAACAGCTTTGGAATTGAATTATGTAATCTCTGCACAAAAGGGCCCTGATCCACTGTCATTTTGTCTTTAAAATTTAAAATCTCAAATATAATACTATGTTAATTGTATGTGCCCACATGTGCTTGTATGCTACAATTCAGTAACGACGCTGCGAAAGCATGAAATCTGGTTCCAGACACAGAACTTGACACTTAACATTTAAGCCATTCCTAGCCCTTAAATACAAGAAAGCAAACTTGAAAGTGAGAGCAATGTTTAGCACAAGGGAAAAGGGAAGCCAGAAAAAAGGGAAGTGGAAGGAGAGAAGAACCGATGAAGGGTTTCCACTAATGAAGTTCAAGGGCTTCAGTGCCCAACATGACTCTTCGCTAGCAGGATATTGTGCTAAACTAAGTAAGCACACAACATCAATGCCAGTTACAAAACTGACTTTAAGTGCAATACACAGTCTTGTATCTGCTTCTACGGGTGAACAGTTCTACATGAATCACAAGGAACTTTGCACACATCTCTATGATGGGATCTACAGACAGAAATTCTAAAATTCCATTTTTTTTGTTTCAAAGTCATAATTTGGGGAGTCATTCACAAGTAGAACTTACTGTTGACTAGCACTATGGTGCAAGAACCATGAACATGATGCATTATTGGGACAGCCAAACAAAAGAACACAAACAAAGGAGAGAACACACAGCATGTTGTACTGTTGTCTATTAAATTAATTATGCCAATAAAGGTTCAGAATCGAGAACACACAGCAGATTTCAGTTTAGAAAACTCTCCATTACCTTCATGTGGCCAAATGCATCGCTTTATCATTACCCTGCATTTCTAACGCAACTTACAATGAACATAATATAAGCACACACCAAGAAGCCAGCAAAAGTACAGCCATTGTTACACGACTGCTTTATGAAATAGGACATCAACCTGGGACCGAATACTGTGCTTAAGAATTTATCACTGAGACTGGGGGGTAATACGAATGCTGAACTAGAATCAAGTTGTCCCTGGTTCAAATCTTGCCTCTATTACTATTTCAGTAGGTGACCTTAGGCAAGCCACTCCTCCAACTGCCCCATTGCAATATGAGGCTAGTGCTCACTTGTTCTAAGGCTTCTTGTAAGAATTATGATAAGATACTAAACATGAAGCACCTTGAGCTCTCAAAGGCACTATACACTTTGTAATGCTAACACCAGAATGGGGACCATATCTGCAGGGGAGAATTGGGGGCTATAACAAAGATATTGTACCTTTCTCACATCTGCTAATTTTCCCTTTGAATCCCCCCCCCCCTAAAAAAAAATCACTATATTCAGGTTAACTGGAAAATGGGAAACATGTGCTTGCTAGTATAACCTGCAGCTCCACTCTTAGCTAACTTCCCACACCCAAAAACTATAGGTTGGCTATTATTTCTACTTTTACAGTGGTGCCCAATTCCTTGTTCATTTCCATACCCTTCTCCTTTTGTGACTTATGATAGTCATTTATCATATTTGCAAAACTTGGGTACTATATAAAATGATTAGATATTAACATATTAAGAATGATACTAATTCAGTCATTCAAACTCAATGTTAAAATCTAATTAGGGCATGCACTTGATTACACAATCAGTAATCATATAGTTATGATATGAAAAGGGTGATTTATTGTATGTTTTAAAACTGCAGCTCAGTACTGTGGTGCTTTGCCAAAATAGTATATGCAATCTCTGACCAACCATCTATCAGATATAAACTTGGCATAATACAGACGCTGAGACATACAGTACACAGGGCCAATATCCATTTATGAAAAAAATATTTATATGAGAAAACTAAGCAAACATCATGATTTTTAGAAGGTCCACCATATTAAAAGTTTTACAAGAAACTACAAAATGGCAAGCCTGGTACATACTGTATACACTTACTTTCCAAGTCCAATGAAAGGGAATATAGCCACATAGTAACACACACAAATCATAATCATGAGCCACAGGGACAACGAGAAGTCTTTCACGTCAGTTATTTGAATCACTTCACCTTGAGGGAGAAAAAAAATGAATCAGCTCGAGTAAGCCACATTGGCAAAAAAAACAAAAAAGTTTTGTTCAACCTTAGAAAAATTCAACCTTAAACAGGGGATTCTTTTTGTAACAAGCATAGATACGATTTAGTCACACATTTTAGAACAGTGCTTCCCAAAGTGTGGGTCACAACCCACCACTGGGAGGCAAAACTGGGCCATTCCCCCATAAGGGGAGTGGGCCAGTTTTGGGTGTCCTAATGCCGCAGCAGCTATTGCAGCGCCACCAGTTCACCCTCCCTAGCTACTTACAGCATTCCCAATGTCCGAGTAGAACTTTGGGAACCACTGTTTAGAATGTTCACTAGTGAAATCTGGCATATGTTGCAGTCAGAGACTGAAGTTCTGAATCTGAAGTAAGTATTTATCACAACAGTATTTCTCACATTGTGGACCGGGACCAAATCAGTGGGTTGCAAGCCAATTTCGGGTGGGTTCTCATTTATTTCAATGTGCATTTTATTTTTAATATCGACTTGATGCTACTGCGGTAGGTGATTGCATTGGATGAAATGTGACAGATCTGTGCTTTTAACAGGCTACGATGTATATGCTTTTAACAATGATTGTCAATGGGGCTTACTCCTAAAAGTGTGGCTAGGCTTGCAACTTTTGGGATGTTGGGGGAATTTTTAAAAATAGATCAGCAACTGGTTGGGTGTGTGTGTTAGAAAGTGGTTCTTTATTTTAAACAAGCGTTTGCACATATACTGTACTTACTGTAAACTTTTAATTTACTTCATTAGATTTTATTTTGTTGTATGGGAGTGTTAAAAGTTTTCTTGCTTAATGATGTCACTTCTGGCCACGACATCACTTCCAGGTTAATAACATCACTTCTGGTGCAGTCCCAACAGATTGTTATTCTAAGAAGTGGGTCCCGGTGTGAAAAAGTTTGAGAACCACTGTATTACACTATTTATATCACCTTTCCTGACCTATGCCATTTGAAGACAAGTAGGAGGTTTTTCTATTAATTACAGGAAACCTTCAAGTGCTTCCTGGCAAATGCAGTTATAACTGTTAAGTGATTGCAAGTGAAGAAAATGCAAGAAATAATGCCTGTCAATTTAAACCTTTGCCTCTATTCTCTCCAACAGAGAGACTTCATTTTTTAAAAAGTGGTCATCCCCATTTTGCTTCTAAACTGAAAGCTGTGCCAACTTTCCTACTATAACGCCTACTATAGGGAATGATAAATGACTTACCAGTTTTCCCCTCCTCTTTGTAAAGAATTTTCTCTGCTCTTCTATCCAGATAAGCAAGAATCATAGCACAGAGTAGTGAAAGGACGCAGGTCACACCAGCTGCAAGTAAGAAAAGTTTGTTGTATAAGATCCAACGTCTATATAAATAGCAGCTTGGGGAGAATTCACATTCACATGTTATCACCAGACAACTGCAATGCACATTTGCCTCCCCCACCCCAGTTGCCAAAAGTTGGATTGCCATGGTTTAAATGATTTCTTAAACACCTATTGTTACGGCAAATAAATTTGGGTTTTTGATTAGAACTAATGTAAAGCTAAATTTTGACATTTAAAGTGAACTAGCATTAAAGTGACACATTTTAACACTTAAAAGGAACTATTGCAGGGCCTGTTGGAATGTCCAGTTAGCTGGAAAGATCAGAAACTGTGGGAAGTTGGGGAGTGACCCAGATCATACCAAAATGTTGATTAGAAGTAAGTTGGTTGTATCCTTGAGAAGATCAAAGGCTGTATGTTATGCTACTATGTTAGTGAGAACTGAGAAAATGGCTTGAGAGTGTTTTGACATTTCACACCTGCAGCTTGTCTGTATATTATGGTGAGAGCATTAATTGGGATTAGCTATGAAAGGGTGGGGGTAGAAACAAATCACCCAGCAACTCAGACCCAGTTAGAAAGTGAAGTATTGATTGGATACCACTTTGATTGACAGAAAGTGGGTTTGAAACCCCTATAAAAATTAGGTGATGAGAGAATCAAAGGGCTAGCTGCTTGGGAAGGGCTATGCTGGAGTGCCGAAATACGTTTAGTTCTCTTGCTGAGGACTGGAGCCAGGCGTGAAACCCTGTGGCCAAAGGACTGTATTTGGAAACAACTACTCAGCTGTTCGAGAGAAGTATATCTTGGTATATGTAGTTAAGGAACCAGTAAGCATTTAGGAGTTAGCCTTCCTTATTTTCTGTTTGGAACTTGCAATATTACCACTGTGCCTTTGTTTTGTGTGTGTGTTTGTTTTAATAAACTTTTATTCAGTACCTTTAAATTGACTATTGATTCATGCTGGTATCTACCTACTCAGTAGGAACGGACCTAAACAAAGGGGGAAGTTAGTTAACATATCCAGGCAGGGATAGTCTGGCTGCTGTAATTAGCGGGACTGCCCAAGAGCCAGGGGCTTAGAGAGAAGCTATTTGTCTCCCCCTTTAAAGAAAAATCCTCCAGGTTTGGCAAGGTTCGGGGCTTGTGTAGCCAACCTTTTGGCTAGACAGGAGGTCAACCCACTCCTGGGCACCTCAAGGTGAAGGCTGGCAGAGAGGGAGGTGGAGGGTTGAACGCGATACCTATGAGATAGCTAGCGTGGATCAAACGCCACTGTGTTTTATTGCCAATTACCACCTCAAACATAGTGCAGGCATTTCACAAATTCAGCTGCAACAACAAAGAATATCCATGCACATTTGAGTCAATCCTTCACTAGCAGAATTTCACAGCCATCATAATGGAGCACAAAGAATTAGAATGCTTAGAATTAATCCAATCCCAGAAAAAGTAACAATGTCATTCAACATTGTTGTGTATGGCAAAAAATGAATCTTGCAAGTTTACTCACCTATCAAGAGTGTTACACCAAGAGTAGTGTGGCCACTGGAACCGAATAGATTTTGAACTTTGAAGTACACCAATCCCATAATATTCATGTTAACAGTGCTCCCCTAGAAAAAGATGAGATACAACTGTAACAACTTTTCAGGAAAAAAAATTCTAAAAAATATGTAACAATAGGGCCCACAAGAACCCTTCTAAGTTAAGATTTACAGTTCCAATGTACAATGTTTCTACTTGAAACATCAAAGTTGTTGCAAAATCCTTTAACAAAAAGGATTCCACTTGCCACTTTTCATATCAAGGAGTGTCACTTTTTACCCACATTCCCTGACTCCACCAATGCTTATGAATGACTATAAATATAAACCTTTACTCAAGGACTGTGATTAGACAAGGCTTTACAAGAGTCCTTAATTAACGGTAGGAGTTTTCCCCATTCTTACACACTGAATGAGGAAAATTCACCACTAAGTTTATAGCAGTAACTCTAGAAGGAACAAGAATCTATTTTTTTAAACTTACAATTCTAGCCATGCTGAGTTGTAGTCCAAACACGAGGTTTAATTCTTTTCCTTTAAACCAGCTGACAGCATAGGTATTTTGGGCCACGGCTAAAGATTCTCCACCAATTCTAAATTAAATAAGAGTCATCAGGAACTTGGATATCTGCAGCAACATGCATCATACAATCTCTGAAATAGGATTTAGACTTACAGTCCAATCCTACCCTTTCCCTCCCCCCACCCCGGACAGTGCAGCCATGTGCGCAAATGGGTGCACTGTATTCAGCACAAGGCAGGGGGCGGATTGGGGGCTTCAGAAAGGAAAGAGGATTTATACGTCTTTTTGGACCTGAACTATCCATTTCGCTAGTGTAAGTCCAAGGAGAGAAGGGGGGGTCAGAAGAGGAGGAAATTGGATCCAGCGCACACCATCACCACCAGATCTACCCCCTCGCGCAACCTCTCCACGCTGTCCCCCCCCCCCCGGTTTATAATACCACTAATATATCAACTCACCCAAATACAAATCTGCCTGCTTCCATCAACTCAAAACTATTGAATATTGCTCCCAGAGCAAATATAACCTGTAAAAGAGAACTATATTTCAATATCTGGAGACAATATCATTGGCAAATATATGAGCTAGTGGCTTGCTTAAAGAGATTAATCTAAAACACATTTTGTTCAGAAGTTTTTGGCATTAATAAATATATTTTGTCTGTATCAACTATAACATAGTACATGAATATTATGGACTTTGCTTACCTGTCCAACACAGACAAAGCAGCTAAATATTATTGTGCCCCATCTGCAAGAAAATTTGAACCATATTTACAACAATTAACTCTCACTGCACAAAAACCCTTGATTACCATTGACCAAGACCAAAATAACATTCTCCAAGGTTTGGAGCTGAAAAGACAATGCCAGCATTTGCAACCAGTGGTGGTACATACGGTAGTGTCCAGTGGTACTTGTGATACCCCAGACCCCCACAACACAATGTGACAAACACTAGTAGGAGGCTCAGCTCAGCAGGCAGAGCTCCAGCATGCACTTTTTACACACTCGAAAAAGGGCTCCCACCCACCCTTAGCCCTTACCAGTGCTTGTTGTGTCTGGCCTCCCAATCCAGAAGTAGCTGGTGATTATATCATTGCCAGCTACTTCTGGTGGTACTTCCAATAGGTGGCTTGTACAAAGTCGGAACAGACACTGAGAAACACTCTGACTAGGCTTTGAAATTGCACTGTTTTTAAAAAGCAAATCAGACAAAAGTGACTATTACCAATATGATTATTAGATACACGTTAAGAAAACATCATCAGTTCAGCACAGTCATTAAAAAAAACACAAACCAACACATGGATAAAGTTGTATTATTTTCAAGGTAAAGGGATGACAGTTACCTTACACCGAACACTCTGTCTAGTAGAAATCCTCCAAAAAAAACAGAGAATCACGTTTGGCCAGGAATACCAGGAATACAATGCCATAAATTTAGCTGTGTTCAGTTTCATATCCTAAATAGAAGAAAATGTACTTAGAACTACTAGATAACACCACACTAGTTACGAGACACATATACAGAAACAGCAATCCAATTAGTTGTTTTTTACTGCCACAGCAGTACTGTAATCCATCAAGCCTAGTCTCTATTTCACAAGAAGATGAGCACTAGCATCAGGAAGGAACTTCCTGGACATTCACTAGCAGAAAGCTGCTGGTGTGCTCCACACATAGATCCAACAAGGGAGGGGGACAAATTGATTTGCAGTTTTAACACTGACTGTATTTTTCCTAGAAATTTTCCCACATTATCTCTCAGCCTTCCTCCAAAGTACCTAGAGCAACACTTTATTGTCATCCATGTGAGGTAGCCAAATAAACGGAGCTACCTCTAAGTTGCACAACCGGATTCAGAGCCCCACATAGTTTTTGTCCCAGTGCTCCAGAGGTCAGCAAAAACGAAGACAATGTCATCACCACCAAGCACTACAGCCGCCTCCCACCCCATGTAGCTCTGGTAGGGCTCTGCACATGCCTTGTGAAAATTTCAGGGAGCATCGCTTGCAAACAACTTACAATTTGGCCATTTCCCTTCTTCCTACCTCAGCACAATTGCCCCCTCTGCTACTGTGCTTCAACAGTGTTCAAACAGCCCAGCATTTTATAGTGGCTATATGAATAATCCTCCCAAGTCTCTAAGAGCCAGGACATTCTTTCCATTTTAAAGAAAAAATATGCACAACTTCACTAGTGCTACATTTCTGCTTAGAAATGGCAGTCTTGGAACATCCCAATTCCCAAGAAGTTATTCACGTTATAGCGTAAGGCAGCGATTGTCAACCTTTTTCATCTCGTAGCACATGACAGAGTGCTAAAATTATCAAGGCACACCATTGGTTTTTAACAATTGAAAAGGCACAACACATTGCCAGAGCTGAAAACACATTGCCACTCACATCCCCCGATGGCCCTCCTTTTAAATTACTCTCCCCCAAACTCTCACAGCACGCCTGCAGACCATTTGCGGCTCACTAACGTACTGCAGCAGAATAGTTGAAAATAGCTACCTTAAGGGGTAACCATGTTTTGAAATAAAGGACAATCCTTAGAAGTTAGGCCTTAAGCAAATCTAAGCCAGTTAACAGTCTATTCCAGTGATTCCAAAATTTATTGTGACCACAGCACCCTTCTTTTGTGGCAGCTTCTTCCTGACTCTCTTGGGTGCTGCCATCTTGGATTGTGTGAGGTCTCGCAAGATCCAAGATGACGGCACCTGGGAAAGCCAGGAAGGATACCAGGCACATCATGCAGCACCCCTGTGAGTTCACCAAGGTGCCCTCAGGTACCACGGTACACAGTTTGGGAGCCACTGGTCTACTCCATAGCCACTGGTCTATGCATCAAACTTTTGTGTTAAGAATGAAAATTAAAAATGAAAGTTAGAAACGCCAAAAGCATTTCTCGGAGAGTTCTCTCTCAGAGCACAATCCTAACCAACTTTCCAGCACCAGGGTAAGGGCAATGCAACTCTGAGGTAAGGAAACAAACATTCCCTTACTTTGAGGAGGCCTCCGTGACTGTGACTGCGACTGCAACAGCAGGTTGCAGCACATGCCCACTGGCACAACAATATCCGTGCTGGAAAGTTGATTAGAACTGCATTCTCAGATTCATCTTCAGATATAAGTGAACCTAAACAATATTATACTACAATTATGTTGCAGTACTTATGCTTTATAATGTATATATTATTCCATATTATTTCCATTGTCAGGGATTAAACACCAAGCAGTTTGCCTAGGTGCTTTTAAAAGGGGACTGGACAGATTTCTAGAAGAAAAGTCCATCACAGGCTACAGTCTGAGATAGGTAGTGCAACCTCGGTACTTTAGAAGTAAGCTACCTCAGAATGCCAGATGCAGGGAAGTGACAACAGGATGTAGGTATCTAGTTGTCTTGTGTGCTCCCTGAGGAATCTGGTGGGCCACTGTGAAATACAGGAAGCTGGACTAGATGGGCCTTCGGCCTGATCCAGTGGGGCTCTTCTTATGTTCTTATAACAAGTGCAATTTCTTATGAAGTTCAACACAACAGAAGATTGCCCTTGAAGTTATTAAAAGAGCTTATGTCTGAACATATGGGGGGGGAATAGGTGAAATTCAACATTTTACATATTTTTGTTCTTCACTCACCCTTTGAAATTGAGTTTGCAGTGCTGCTGGGTTGTCATAACAAAAATAGCTGCCTAAACAGGAAAATTCAGGCACAGGTTAAGAATTGCATCACACTTTGAACTCTGAAATGACTTATAACAAGATTGATAAATTGAGTTTCACAAAGGCATCAAAATAAGGAGACATAACAGAAAATACCTTCTCCATTCTCTATACCTGTTCACTGAGAAGCAGAGTGTAACAGAAGGAAAATCTCAAGTCTCCGCCTGCTCCTTTCCTTCAACACTCCCATCCCATCCCAAGTTCGGATCCCACAACTCAGTAGACTTGCAGCAGTGGCAGTTCTTTTCTACAGAGCAACCTGTTGCCATCTGTGGTTAGTTCACAGGAGGGAAAACGCAGGGAGCAATTGCATAAACACCAGAATTAGTGTGTAAAAGAGTAAGACGCCCAAGGGCACAATCTATCCAGCCTTTCAGCACGGATGAAACTACAACACAGCCCTGAAGTAAGAGAACAAATGAACCCTTAACATGACTTCCATAAGTCTTCCATGACTGCCCACTGGCACCGCAGGATGCAGTGCATGACCCATTGGCAGAGTGCTGGGAAGTTAGATAGGATTGGGCCCCAAAACAACATTATAAAGATCCTTAGTGGGTCTATAAACCCTGCCCATGTAAACTGCCTTGAGCAATATCAGAAGAAGTACTCAGAGAAGGGAAGTTATAAAATAAATTAAATGAAGTGACTCCATGAGCTGCCAGCAGTCAATTCACATGAGAGCCATTCCCTCCCCTTTATGGGTGCGTAGATAATATTATTCAGCAGATACCATTGAAATCTGCACATATTTAAAGACACTACTACTATTGCTTAAGGCCCATGTGTGGTAAGGAAAGCAGCGGGTTAAAAACTGCAGCCAGCTCTGCCAACACATGAGTTTTACTTCTCTATTTTGTTTTGCTGACACTTCCCTCTTCTGAAGAACATACAAACATTTTCGTAAGAAAGAAACCTAAGCCACAACTATAGCACACCACTTGAATTCATACAGAATGAACCACTACACAGCAGCTGTGATTGCCCAGTGTTGCCCTAAACCTCTCAAAGGAAGCCTAGTAGAAAATGTATACGGACTAAACGAGAAGAGTTCTGCAGCACCTTAAAGGTTTATGCCACTCAAGCATATATTTCAGCATAAACAGCTGCTGACATTAGTATTTCCTGACATACCCCCATGATAGTTTAACGCAGGTCAGTTAGGTCTTCAACGTGCTTAAAGAGCCCCCTTTTAAGCAAACAGGCAAGAGTTTTTTTTTACCGTCCCGTCAAAGCACACTTTAAAGGCTGCTCAACTCCAGAGCCCAGGGCGAGTCCAAGGCGGGTCCACCCTCACCGACTCACCGAAGCCCAAGAAGCACATGAGCGACAGAACCACCAGCCTATGAGGCAGCCGCTGCGGGTCGCTCAACGCCGACAGGAGCGAAGGTGTCCTACGCTCCCCCGGCGCCGGGCCCTCACTCAGCAGCGCTTCATGCTCCTCTCCCGCCGCCATCTTGCCGCCTGGCTCTAAGCAGCAGCAAGAGTTCGCGGGAGGTCAGCTGATCATCAGGGCACGTGACCCGCCTCAAGCGCAATCACGTGAGGGACACCTGCAAAGAGCGAAGCTGTCACTTCGACGTAGGGGTAGAAACATATGCTGCGCAACTTAAACGTCCGGCAAAAAATCGAAAGCTGCCATTCGCCGTGACCCTCTAGGGGGCATTCGAGTGGAAAGCCTCGTTGAGTTCTAGACGAAACAGCAAATCGGCGCGAGAGTTGAGTGTAATGATGCTCATATACTTGTTGCGATCTCCCAATAACTTCATGTAGATATTAAATAGCCGGTCCTCTCCTCGGCTCTGCGAACGCAGAAACACCCACATAAATTCACCCGTGGCGGGCACAACTCCTGTTCCGTAAAGGGCACCGAGCTTCGCCCAGGACGGTCCCCACCAGTAGCAGCAAAAGCAGCCTGGGCATGCACTTCTGGGGAACCAGACTAGTTCCCGACCAATCCAAGCAGAAAGGGAAAAGGGATCTTATCTCGACTGGTTGCGCACGAGGCTGCTTTGCAGGTCATGAAGCCAAAGCCAGCTGAGGACGCGCGCCACTCTTCCGACCAGCCTGCCCTACGAGCACCACCTACACTTAACTGGGCGAGGCGCTTCTCAACTCTTGAACCCCTTCTGCACGTCGTCCTTCACTCGCTGCTTGAGGAAGCACATTGGCCTTTCTCCCCTCCTGGATCCTTGGGGGGCCAGGGAGTTTCATCAAATTTGAATGTTTGCACCGAAACTTCCCCAACCTATCAACAAAAAATAACAAGCCACCTACTTATACAGAGTGTTTCTGCTTTGCAATTTACAGCGCAATCTTATGCACATCTATTCAAAATTTAATCCCACTGTGTTCAATGGGGCTTATTCCCAGGCATAGTCGCGGACATTATAATGGCCCCTTGGCCGTGAGCCCACCCCAACCAACCACCCTCAATATTTTGTGGTTGAGCTATCCCAATATCTGGCCCATAGAGTATAGATAACTAGAGGCGGCATAATGTCATTTTCTTGAATAGAAGCCGTGGGTATACAAATATGGCTGACTCAGATAATTCCCGCCAAAGCGGATTGTCGCGAATTCAGGAATGAAAATCTCCCTGCACGTGTGTAAAAATTAATCCCAACCTCTTTAAGCATGCCTGTGTGTTCTGCATACGGGTGTGCGAATCGCTGTACGAAAAATGGGATCACTTTGCACAGGTACTTAAAATCATTGTGATTCATTGCTACTGAAAAATATTACTTCCTAAAGTATGCAGGCCTCTTTAAATTACCATATTTTAGGAAAGAAAATCCGGGACACTTGCACATTTTACAAATGAAAATCCAGAAAATTTAGTAAAAAGTCAGTTTCCATGTTAAAATTATCCCTGCATATATATTTCCCCCCCTCCTTTTTCCCCCTTCCCGTTTACACTTTTTTTTCCACCTTCCATTTTCTACTGTAATATTCTCAAAATTCTGAACATTAACAGAATTTGTATTTGGGGGGGGGGGAGTGTAGAAGGTAAAAAAAAAACTCTTAATACTCTAGAAGTAAAAAGGAATTACTCTCATATTGACCACAACTTATGTTATGAAGAGATTTTAATGACATGCTTGTGTAGATTTCAATAGTCTGTCAAAATAGTGCACTCTGAGTTAAAATAGACAGCATTTCGTCCGGTGTGTTCAGTAATATAATTACGCGGAATTAAACCTTGGAATTGCATATTAACTCATAATAAGGTTACCAATGATGTTTCTCCACGATCACACGTTGTTATTTTCGTAAGTTTTTATTTCAGGAGTAAACTATGCATGCCTGAACAGTACGCGAAAACCAATCTGAAATGCTTGGAATCACCATTGTTTTGAGTAACGGAACATGGCTGCTAAGCCCGCCCCCAGGCTTCATTTGGTTCCCTATTGATTGTTAAAGCATGCCGCCTCTAGTTATCTATACTCTATGATCTGGCCCCACCTGCACCCCAAAGAGTGCCGCTCAGCGCCAGCATACGCAGTCGCAGGGGGAGCCAATGAGAGCCAGAAGCAGGTCTCCTGATTGGCCGGCTGGCTGCCCAGGGACTTGCCCGCTTCCCAGCTTCCCTCGTACAAGTCTACCCGCTATACTTATAACGGGTAGACCTGGGCTCCCGGCGGGACTGCTTCATTTTCAGAGTCTTGAGGTGTGTGGACCTGGACTCACATTTTTTTAATGTAAAAATCTCGCGCGCCCCCTTTGCATTGCACCTGGAGCAGCTGCTCCTCAGGCTCCATCGACATTGCAGTTCTGGCTCGCAGTTATAGCTCAGTTTTGTTTAAGGCACTGGTGAAGTTAACCAAACCTGCCTGCACCAAGGGGCAGCTTTTATTTGGGGGGGGGCGGGATTGCTTCCTCCTGATTGAGTCCTACTTCAGCTCTGTTTTGGACGCTGGCTGAAGTTAACCCAGCCTGCCTTCTTACACTACAACACCCCTAATCCTTGCTTTAGAAGGACTGACACTATTCATTGCTGGAAAAGGAGATGGGGGGCAGAAATGATGCAGATACTATCTGTGTTCAATAGATTGTGCATATGAGTTATGTACTTTAAGTTGAAGATGCTATTTTAGTGCTGTGTGGGCGTATCTGCGTCAAGGGGCGTGGCTATGTCAAGGGGCATGGCTATGCCCCCTCCCAAAAAATGTTGCTCAGGTTGGCGCCTCTGCTGCCAGGAAAATGTGGATAGGATTGCAATATTAGGAATCTAGAAAGACACACTCCAGAAAACAGATTGGTCTGTGTTGTCGAGTTCCGTGTGTGTGTGTGTGTGTGTGTGTGTGTGTGTGTGTGTGTGTGTGTGT
>JAJKFI010000002.1:50607646-50618006 GCA_029204185.1 Lerista edwardsae | reverse complement strand
ATGCCAGTTTCAGCCAGTTCTGGACTGTGAGATGTGAAACTGCAACAGAGAAGCCTTCTGTATTTCCTTTGTATGATTATACATGAGTGAAATATATTATTAAAGTAGGAAATGTTGACATTTTATTGGTATCTTTTGGGAAATAAAAGTTAGTAGCCTCATCATCAACGAACTCTGCTAGCAACACTTACTGAATAAATAAGGTTCTGTGAACACTACTAGGCTAAGGATTACAGCCACAGTTAGAGCAGCTGTGGACATTTTGTTGGATATACTTATTACACACATGGCCCAGTCTTCGTTTGGAAAGCTAAATTATCATCTACCTTGGCATTTATTGGGCTGAGACTAGTTCTAGTGTTTGAAAAGCAATTTGGATCAGCACATGCTCTCAATGTGAAAACGGGTTTCACATTTCCTCTACACCAATGATATTCAAAGTGTGGGTCGGGACCCACATGGTGGGTCATGACCTGGTGTCAGGTGGGTCATGGAAAGCTTGGTGCAGCCATCTTGGAAACTGTAGACCTTATGCTTGTTATATTCCTTTTGTGAGTGTTAACTGTTTGAATTTTCAAGTCAAGGTTTTTTTTTTTAAAAAAATTGTTTTTAGTTCAGTGCTTTTACATAATTGTGTATTTTGCTTTCTGTTAGGGATGTTCCATGGTTGTACAATTGCTGCAATCCAAGAATGCCAATTTACATTTCAGGAGTGTCATTTTATCATGTTACAATGATAGCACTTCCTGCTTGATGATGTCACCTTCTGCCACAACGTCACTTCCAGGTTAATGACATCACTTCCGGTGGGTCTCAACAGGAGTGCCATTCTAATAAGTTGTTCCAGTCTAAAAAGTGTGAATGCCATTGCTCTACACAAACAGCTTTCCAGAATTCTATCACTAGCAATGAAAAAGTGTGAGCTCTCCTGTGGCTTAGGTTTGCCCCCCCCCCCAATAAAAATGGCACATGCCACAGACTCTGGCATCTTAAAGTCATCATCACATTTGTTCATAGGATTGGCATGCTAGGTTATGCCTTTTACCTGTTTGGAATCAAGTCATATTAACTGGTTAGGCCACAGGGGAAAAAACCACTTACTTTGGACCTGTTTAAGGGCCCAATCCTATCCAACTTTCCAGTGCTAATGCAGCCATGCCAGTGGGGTGTGCACTGCATCCTGCAGTGGGGGAAACAGCCACGGTGGCATCAAGGTGAGGGAACATTTATTACCTTATCTTGGAGCTGCATTGCGACTGCATTAGCTATAGATAGTTGGGTAGGATGGCTGAAATAGCTGGATCCTATCCCCGTTTCCTGCAGGCTCCCTACCCACTTTCCTCAGACTTGCACTAGCAAAAATGCTGATGCAGGTCCAAGGAGACCTATTGCAGTGCATGAGGCTTATTGCATTTGATACAACTGCATTTGATATTGCATTTCTCCAAACTGATTAAGGGCACAATCCTAACCAACTTTCTAGCAACTGTCTGTGTCAAGGGGGCATGTGCCCCATCCTGCAGTTGGGGGGGCAGTCATGGAGGCTTCCTCAAGATAAAGGAATGTTTGTTCCCTTACCTCAGAGCTGTTTTGCCCTTACCCCAAGCAATTGGAAAGTTGATTAGGATTGCACTCTAAAAATTATAATTCTAGTGTCTCAGATTGCCTTCAGTACACAAATGAAGAAGCTTCACACACTTGTGGATCCTCAAGACCAGGACTAATATTTACTGATTAGTCTCCCTGAACGTCTCCCATTGATCCAGGGGAAAAAAGTTGTAAACCACTGACAGGTTTTCAGTAGCTGACTTAACTTGCTAATGCAGCCAGGAAATAATTGGTGCAAAGAAAGTAGAAAGGAAGTTTGTGTCACCATTATCTGAAGAGAGTCATATATCATAAGGTCACTGAGGAATGCTTATAGGAAGCCTTGAAATATCTATAAAAATATATATAAATTTTTGGAACGTTGGGGTCTTCAGCTAGCGGAAGAGGCATGTAAAAGCTATAGCTGTACTTTGAATTTGTGCAGACTCAGAAAGGGAGCTGGGATTTTTTTTCTGGAATAAAAACAGCTTGATGCTGTTGGGGAGGGGTCTTCACTTGTGGAACACATTGCAGGATTAGTGAGTTTTGAGTCTTCCCTAGACTGTCTTCCGGCAAAGCCCTCCGTCACCAGAGCTTCTCCCCTTGCTTTTGGTGTCAAAGGGCAGTCACCTCCTTCATGCTGAAGGGGGCGCACTGGAGTAAGCCCCAATGTGGTCAATGCATGTGAAAAGAGTTTACCATTGTCCTGATCCAATCCAGTTCTTGCTCACTCTTAAATATCCCAAAGGGAAAGCCTGGAGGCTCCACCCTCCTCTCCTCAAGTCCCCCCCACCCCCGCCATTCTACCCAGAGTCAAAGAATAAGGGAGAGATGCGGTGCATTTTTTCCCCAGGCAGAGAAATCTACAGGTATCTCTAAGCATGCCTTATCAGAAGGTCCATGTGTTCAATGAGCCTTAGAAAAGTGTTATAGGATTTCCAGTAGGAAAGGAGGATTCTGACAGCTAATCAATGTGTCCCTCCAGCACCTTGTGGCGTAAATTTAATCAATTTTAACATCCCTGTTATATTAAAAAAAATTATGTTTGGAATTGACATCTCTTTGTCCGCTTTTCTTAGCGTGGGTGTGAAGGGGTGTGGAGCAGCTGCTTGATTGATTGTCCCCACGTCAATCCGGTTGTAAACACAACTAGTTGTTATGTTCTGATCCTTGCAGCCTGCTTGAAATATACTGCAAGAAGGACACGGCTGCTTTAACAAACTTCCAACTCCTTGTCTGGTCATGGAACACTGTTCTCTACTCTCATGTCACAAAGTGTACATAATTACTGGTGCCACCACGGCAAGGGACTGATAGGAGGTGCGGGCATCAGAACCTTTATCTCACAGCAAGCTGAAGAGTTACAACTGTGGATGTGTAGCAGAAAACATCAAGGGCAAACTTGGTGGACTGCCCCCCCCAGTACACTTCTCTGACCCACCCACCCCACCCCCGAAACTGAGCCCTGCCATGAAAAGCAGCGCATGCAGCTTGGACAAACATAAAACAAGGGCGTGGCCAAACAGGCTAAAAAGCCCAGACTGCAGTAAAACTGCAAGCAGCTGGGTCAGGCAAGCTCTGTTTGCGTCAAGGGAAACGGATGAAAAGACTTAGAGCTTCTTAAAGGGGAACTGCACAGTTTATTTGAGGGACCGCCTCCTTCCATATAATCCTACCTGTACTCAGTGATGGCATGCTGGTGAAACAGGCCGGTACACTGTACCGCTTCCTCCGGAGGGGCTGGCAGCAAAGGGCGCCATTGCGCGGCAGAAGCCGTGCGTCTTTGTGCCCTCCCGCTCACCCCTGCACTCGGTTCGCTCCGAAATGGAGCGATTCTGGGCGCAGGGAGGCGTGGCTGGGCTCCGCCATCGGGGCAGAGAGCTGCCAATCATCTGGGCGTTCCGGTTCTTGGCGTGCCCAGATGACATCACTGCCTGTACTCTTAGTATAGGTCATGGGCGGGGGGCCTTTTGACTGTGCTGCCACCAGGAGAGGTGAGAGGGATGGCAGCCAGGAATAGGGCCCTCTCGGCGGTGGCCCCCCAACTTTGGAATATCCTCCCCTTTGAGTTGAGAACTGCTCCCTCTTTGGCTGTATTTTGGCTGAAGACCTTTTTGTTTCAGCAAGCTTTTAGTTGTTGACAGGCTGGCTGGGTAGGGCATTCTCTTTTTACACTCTTTTTGTATATTTTATGATCCACGGAGTTGGCGGTTTTAAATTTTAATTGTTTTAATATTGTTTTAACTATTGTTTTCAACTATCTCATATAATGATTTTATTGTATTTTAATTGTTGTAAGCCGCCTTGAGTGCCTTCGGGCAGAGAGGTGGGGTATGAATTTAATAATAATAATAATAATAATAATAATAATTATTATTATTATTATTATTATTATTATTATTATTATTATTATTTATGGATGGAGATTCCATAGGCCTGAATGGGTGGAAGTTGTAGGTTGTGAAGACAGGGAAAGAAGGATTGTGGAACATGCAAGAGGGGGGTCCTTGGACCCAAAGTCATGTTTTGCCCTAAGAACAGGGCACTTGGTGGAAGGTGGGGGAAGTAGGAAATACGGCTTGCAATAGAGTGTGTGGGGAAGGGGTCCCAGAGAGACCAAAGTAAAGTGGTTGTCCATTGTGGGCAATGCAGAAGGAAAATGGAAGTCAGTGGTCTGAGGAAATGTCCTGGGAAGGAGCTGCCAGATTCCATCTGTCTGTGATTGACTCCCATCAACAGGTATGTAGACTGTAAATAATGCCTCTTTTGTGGCCTGATTATGTAACCTCCCCACCCTCCTGCCTGCTGAAAACCCTTTTCTGTAAATTGATTGATTTATGTCCCAGGGGTACCTTGTCCTCTTGGAGCAGTGATTGGTTTTGTTCCTAACACCCTCACCCCACTTTATCTGTATTTCTGTGTGACAATTTGGCTCTCCTGATTGCATTCCCACCTATCTGTGTTTTGTTGTCCCAAGTTTACCAGGTTATTGTCTACAGGGAAGTATTTGATTGTCTCATTGTTAATCCTTCCTTTGGCCCCAATCCTAGCTAGAGCCACCATCACAGAGGGGAGGGGGAACAAGCAGCGAAGGAAGACCACCAATCAAAATGTCTCACATCACCAAAATTGCCAATAGGTTGCCAACTTATCAACAGTGTTTCATTTGTTGTTGCCTTTTTCACATTTGCATGTTCAACGGTATAGCTAATCAAACCTAAATGTACACATTACACAAGTCAGTCCTTCAGGACAGTGCGTTTTGCTGCTTGTGTCACTTTACTAATAAAGTTTCTCTTGGACCATTTTTACCATCAAAATCCAGCGTTGGTCTCTGTCATCCTAGGTTTTTGACATCGTTTTAGCCTTCTTTCAGCTAGGAATTTCCATGAGGTTTTTCTCTCCAAGTTGCACGCTGAGCGGGAACTCTCAGCCAGGGGACCTCTCAAGGTCATCCATAGGGACCCCAACAACAGATGGGCTAATGGCCAACATCAGCAGTTGCTTAAGGATGTGCCATAATAACATTCTGTACCTGTGAGGTACAGAACATTACCATGCCCCATGACCCGGAAGTGATATCACTTCTGGAACTGACGTCACTTCTGGGTCACCTCTGGCTGCCACCCCTCTCTGGTAGCTTCCAGAGGTATTCTGAGGACCACTCTGCCTCCTCCTCTCTGGCCCTCAAAACTCTTTCTAAGGCCTCTGGAAGGCCTTCAAAAGTACTTCTGGTTTTGCAAATACACCTCTGGACCCAGCATTTTTTTAAATCATCCCTGCGGTATCTGGGGCTCGGCTACTGCTGTGGGTCACAAATTGACACTGGGTCCCCATGCCAACAGTACAACCATTCTCAGATTATGTGGGGATTTGGGGAAATTTGGGAGGCAGTGTGAGGAAAAACCGCACAGTGTCTGATATCCGGGACACTCAATGTTTGATATCTTCCATCGGGAAGAAGATATAGAGTGCTGAAAGCTAGGACAAGCAGATTTAAACATAGTTTTTACCCAAGTGCTGTGATCAGGCTAAATGCAGAGTTTTGAATTTGGTGGTTTAAACAAATGTATATCTCATGGTTGTATGGTTTTTAATGTTATTTTAATTGTTATTTGTATATGTCATTTGGTGTTGTCCAGTTGTATGATGCGAAGAGCACCTCATTTCGTTGTTCTCATACCTTGAGTACAATGACAAATAAATTTCTATCTATCTATCTATCTATCTATCTATCTATCTATCTATCTATCTGTTCAGGATCCAGATCTGAACATGTCTGCAATACCCAGAGGGCCCTGGAGTGGCACACTTAACTGGTATAATGTATTCTGGAAGATCAGAAGCAGCACAGTTCTCTATTTTGCAGGTTCTTGTTTTCTTGGGCATTCCTGGACAATGCAACAAACTGCACTTTCCCTCACGCATGCATTAAAGATAAAATTACATCCCAAATTGCAGATTGGGGTGAAAGGTAGATTCAGGGTCTAAAAGAGCAGAAGAATACACATGTACACATCATTTGCTTATTCCCCATCGGTAAATTTTTATCCCATTCCAATTTAGGCAGGGGGGAGGGAAGGTTAAGACCTCACCAAGCACTGAGTGTATCTGGTTTACTAGTGTGTAGGGCTAATGTCTTGAACTTGTGGAAATCCATTTTGAAGAGCAGTTTCAGGACCCCATAGCCTACCCACACAACTGAAGTAGACCAATGTAATTGTCATGGCTGCCCCCAAAGGTTCCCATAGCATGTGACTTCATAAGGGCACTTAGAATGCAATCCTAACCTGGAGTTAGGCCAGCACAGTTAGGCCAGCAACGTTTGGCCAGCACAAGGGACACTGTAAAGTGCATTTGGACCACTCTCAGAGTCAGGGAGGATGGCGCACACCTGTGTGCTGGCCTCTCTGACTCTAAGAGTGCTCCCAATAGACTTTATGGTGTCCCTTGTGTCAGCCAAATTTTGTTGGCCTAACTGTGCTGGCCTAACTCCAGGTTAGGATTGCGCTCTTAGAGTTTTCTGATAAACATCTCTTCCTTACTGAATTCCTAAGTGCAATGGAATGGCAATCAACCAGTTCTAAGTCTGCAGCATAGATATAGTCTTAATATTTGTTGATTTTGCTCAATACTGAAGCAATGAGAAAACTGTGGATGTGACTATATCCAATTTAAAGTCCTCTGTGCTGTTCTTCTCAGGCACTTAACATGCAGGTATCTTTGGGATGCCATTAATTTACACTAGAAATTGACTGTTATCTCCTTAACTTAAAAAACTAAATTAAGCATAATAGTTTAGTATAGCTTTTCAATTCAGTTTGATATAGAGCATCTCTCAAGAGAAATAGGTTTTTTCCCCCCATCAGTTTAAATTCAAAATAGTTCCATATCCTTGCCTGATTTTCCATCACAGCAGCCTTTACCTTGGAGATGACCTTGTTGTGTCTGCAGAGTAATGTCTTTAATGTACGGTATGAGTTAAATCTAAGATGATTCTCAAATGCATTGCAGGTAAGTGTTTATATCACAAATAAATACAGTAGACTACTCTTAAGCCACCACTTTAGAATGTTTATTACTGATGCAATTGCTGCCTTTACATAAATCAAAGCACTCAAAGTGCCATATGATACCAAATGTTTAGTTTAACAGCATAAAATTGAGCAAAAACTGTATATAGCACTTTATAGGGCCCATAAAACTCTTGGGCTTGAGGTCTCACATTTTTTGCATCACCCTGATCCATCAAAGCTCACTCACCATTCCAGATAATAAATACTCAGATGAAACAACTATTAGTTTTCAGAGTTACTCTTTTTAAAACATTACTATGGCCTCTAGCAAAGAGGTGGCAAAATATGACAATTTAGCAAGGTGGCAGTGGCGTTTCTTTGAGGCTCATCGATAACATTTCACCATTTTACAGCCAGAACTTTCATATGTCTGTGTGGAGGTCAGCCTCTCTGAGTATAATAGAACTTACTCCTATTAATGGGAATTGCAATCTACAACTGCTTCTTGTACATGGGAAGTGCAATCTTTTAAATTTGATGGGATTTATGTCTGAGTAAACATGTATTGAGAGCGCAAGCCTAACCTGGAATTAGGCCAGCAACGTTTGGCAGGCACAAGGGACATCTTAAAGCACATTTGGACCACTCTCGGAGTCAGGGAGGACACCTTGGAAGACGATCTTTTTGGTATACAGTAAGCTTTTATTCATCATGTAGTAAAGGGCACAATCCTAACCTGTGCTGGAATAGGCAGGCCATCTCACCTGCACTGCATCCTAATGCACAACAGCAGCTCATGTTTTCCCCTTGCCCCGGGGTAAGCCCAGCTAATGGGCCTGCTCAGATCCGCACCCGCACGAGAGCAGGCTTAAATCCATGTGGCCAGGAGCAGCCTGAATCGGGGCCGCCCAGCCAGTAGTGGGATCTGGGGATTGACTACCGGAACGTTGGGTGGGGCTTGGACGGGACTTATGTGTCATTGGCTGCCCGTCCGTTCAGTCCGCCGCCCGTCCTGGCCTGGGGGGGGTGCTGGCTCGCCGGGGGGACGGGGGGGGCACCAGATGATCGGACATGCAGCGGTGGGGCGCGCTCCCCCGGAGAAGCCCACGCGGCCGGCAGGCAGCCCAAGGAACAAAACGGGCGGGCTGCCAATCACGCGTAAGTCCCGCCCAGCGTTCCGTTAGTCAATTCCCAGATCCCATTACTGCGCCCAGCCCATAACCAAGCCAAATCGGGGGTTTGGATATGGCCCCACGGCGGTGTCCTGTCTCTGCTCACAGTGCCACTCTCGGTGCCACCTCATTACGCCTCCCGCCCACCTCTGGCAAACGCTTGCAGGGAAAGACAAAAGACACAAGGACACAGCTGCTCAGCTAACGTAACACACCCTAACCATGAGAGGTTGACTATGAGGTCTTCGCATCCTTTGTCAGTGCTGAAATGGATTTAACCCTATTGAATCAACCAACTCCGGCAGAAGTTGGAGTTTGCATGTTTCATGCTGTGTCACTCAGAGAGAGAAATGTTGCTATTAACATGGAAGGTCAAAACAGGTCAGAGCTGAAAGACCTGCCTTCCCTGAAAGTCTATGAAACATAGAAAATCCCCACCCTTCCTATCAGTTGTTCTATTGTTCTGTTTGGCTTCATTTATCAGACGAAAGCAGCTTAGCAACTCCCCTTGTAACCAGAGAGAGAATTGTAATTCCTCATGTGGAAAATGCCTGAAAGATATTGTGTACCTTCAGCATCATCAGTAATGTACAACATGCAGCAAACCTCTGTACAAATATTCATTTAATTATCAAATTCACATCAATACAATTTTCAGGAGTGTGAGTGGCAGTCTGATCTGTTTGCCTGTTCACTTGCAAAACGTACATCCTTAAAATAAGCTAACTGACCTTTACTTTCCTTTTTCTCTTCCTCTTCCTCCTCCTTTTATTTGGTGCTTACATAGAGAAGAAAAGGAATCCAGTATTCAAATTCTCTCAAAGACATGCTTATTATTGCTTGGGAATTCCCTGGATATATGGCAAGTCTGGAGACAGATGATGATGTCATTGTTGTCATCATTCTCGTTGTTGTCATCAACATCATCCTTTCTCTTGCACTTTTAGGATACCACCTTTTTCGTTCTCATAGCATACCTATGAGGTAGACCAATAAGGAACTTGGGCTGCTAGCCAAGATTTACTGAAGGCCAGTTCATAAGCTCAGGACTTAAAGTTGATCCACAGTTAGCAGAATCAAATTGTTGGTGCAATCCTAACCAGTGGTGTCGGCCCACAGTTTCACTGTGCCGCTCATATACCAGCCGAACTTGGTTGGCACAAGAATGGTTCTGGGTGGGGGAGCGGGAGGGAGGGAGGAACTGTGCGGGGGTGGGCAGGCCGGGGGGCGGCCCCCCCGGGGGGGGGGGGGGGGGGGGGGGTGCGGCCATTGGGCTGCATCCAAGCCTCTGTCCCCAGGCCACGCAGCCCAAATTTGGGCCATGTGGCATCCTCAGCTCTGTGCCTGCTAAAATAGCAGGCCTACCGTTCCAGCACAAGTTAGGATTGCAGTCTCATTCATTCATTCATTCATTCATTCATTCATTCATTCATTCATTCATATTTTTCACGTTTTTATACTACCCTCCTTCCAAGGAGCTCAGAATGGTCTGCATGGTTCCTCCCTTTCTTTTGTCCACTTTAAAAGTTATCTAAGCCAGTGATTTTTACATGACAGTTGTATTTTCATTTTTAGGTTGTTGTTTTTGCCATAACCTTTGACAGAATGAAGATATTATACTCTGGGTTGTTTCATTGCATTCTGCACTAAATTCCACATCAAATGGTATATAACACGATGGTATTATTCATACATACCAAGGTTTTCACAATTTTGGCCACTAGTGTCAAGCTCAGCTTGTTGCCCCCTAAAGCTTGTTGCCCAGTGCGATTGTATCCTCCAGCACTTCTTTAGCTACACTACACCCCCTGATCTTAACCTGGAGTTAGACCAGCACAAGTCACTTGCGCCAGCCCAGGATTGCTGCAAATGCACCATAACATGCGTTTGAATGATACATGATGCTATTATTCCTAAAAATCACAATTGCCACAATTTTAGTCACAAGTGAATTTTTGTCACAATTTTGTGAATTTTAGTCACAATTTTAGTCACTCTCTCTCTCTCTCTCTCTCTCTCTCTCTCTCTCTCTCTCTCTCACACACACACACACACACACACACACACACACACACACACACACAC
>JAJKFI010000002.1:50591208-50607636 GCA_029204185.1 Lerista edwardsae | reverse complement strand
CACACACACACACACACACACACACACACACACACACACACACACACAAGGGTGTCACATTATTAACACCTTCTTTTGAGTTTTAACAATTTAACCCCCCTTCTATAAATAAGGGACATGGTGGCACAGCGAGTTAATCTGCTGTTGCTGGGCTTTCGACCACAAGGTTGGGAGTTCGAGACTGCGTGACGAAGTGAGCTCCCGTTGCTTGTCCCAGCTCCTGCCAACCTAGCAGTTCGAAAGCACCTAAAATGCAAGTAGATACGGTATATAGGGACCACTTCGGTGGGAAGGTAACGGCGTTCCATGCACTACGGCGTAGAGTCATGCTGGCCACATGATCGGACAAAAACGCCGGCTCTACAGGCTTTGAAACGGAGATAAGCACCGCCCCCTACAGTCGGTCATGACTAGACCATTTGGTCGTGGGGAAACCTTTACCTATAAATAAGGGGTTAAACTAGGTAAGGGCCAGCACACGTTTGAGCCCTGGGGGCGCACTGTTGCTTTTGTCTCTTATCTGTTGATTACGGCAGTGCCTCCTCTTGACCTACGTGGCAAAGACGGGCCACTGTGGGCGGCTGCTGCCGCCACCGCCGTCCAGGCAAGGAGCGATCCCAGCCGCAGAGCAGGCTCCAGGTGTTGTGGGGGGTGTCTAGTATGAACCTGTCTTGGTTAATGGACTATGTGAGCTTCAGAAGCTGCAAGCTTTGGGCGGGAACGCCACCCTTGCAGTGTAGCACAGTAACCAGCAAATAGTAAAGGTTTTGTCCACAGTGAAAGCAGCCAGCAGCAATTCTTGGTGGAGTCTGTTGGCAGCCTCTTAAATGTGGCTCTGTACCCCACTGTGGTTATTTTGGCCCACTTGTCATTGCTATTGCTCTGCTCAAATGGTCAAATGGAGGTGTAACCAGATGCACATAATGCATGACTTGGAAAAGGGTAAAGGTCAGATCAGGATGTGATGGGAACAGGTATAAACCCCATCAAGGGAGGGCAGTGTTAAGAACACCCTCTCCTTCCCTTACACGTGTACAGGTCTAACTCCATTTTGGATTTCATTCTGGGAGTTATGGGCTACTATCCTGCAAAAAGGAAGTCACACAGGTGACCCTCAGGAAATAATGCGAGGCAATGCTAACTCCAGAACTATTAAGAATTGGTGTCGTCGTCGTCCCCTCAGGGTCCAGATGCAAATCTGGGTATCTGACAAACGGATGAGTCCTGCCTGAAATATTAAATCAAGCTCCTATCTGTTCAGAGCCAGGCTCACCTGAGCAATTCTTATCAGACGCTGCCAAGAAGTCTCCCAACCTGAATCTGAAACAGCACACACCCTGCTACCCCATTGTTCAGCAGGAACATTGTGATGGGTAATAAGCCATCAGGAGCCCACTCAATCTATACTAATCAAGTCAGGAAGTTCCTGGTGCATCACTAAAGAAGCAGCTAACCTCTTTGCTCCAAACACCTTTGTTTTCTTAAGAATGTTTTGTTTCCTTTCTGCAAATGGGTATATCTACCCCTGTTCTAAGAAGCAGAACTTAGGAAGGTGGGGAGGGAAAGATTCCAACTCTAAAGTTGCTTCTTCCTGTGTAAGTGATAACCTATCAAGAGTGGTGCCTCCAGCAAGACTGATGTTTCTGCTCTTTGTATTGGGGAGGGCAGAATTGTAATACTGTTGTTTGCAGCAATCAAATGTGCCAAGCAATTGTGGCTGAATTTGTAAATAGTATTCTTGTCTAAATGTCTCCTTTCTACTCTGATACCGCCTTCCTGTTTACCCTATTGTCCTTTCTAAATATGTAAGTACCCCTTACTGTTTGAATGTGCCAACCCTATTGCATGTTTTGTTCCCAGGAGATTGTATTGTTAGAAATGTAAAAATGTGAACTCTGAGACCCGATCTTTGCACAAGTCCATACTTTGCTGCGGAGTGTATCGCTCTTGTGCCTCTTTGATATTAAAGATTTTTGAATCTTTTCCCATCAAATCCAGCCCTGGTCTCAGTCATCTTTTGGGTTTTGATGTGGTTTTAGCCTTCTTTCAGCTAGGAATTTTTCATGAGGTTTTTCTCTCCAAGTTGCATGCCAAGCGGGAGCCCTCAGCCAGGGGACTTCTCGAGGTCATCCATAGGGACCCCGACAACACATGGACAGTGGGCATGAGGGGCCCGTGCGAAGGGCAGCCGCTGGGCACCCTCCTGCCGCCTCCTACCGAGTGCAACTGCCTCCTCCCTAGATCGGCAGCTTTGCCCACAGGGCATCCAGCCCTCCCCCACCATTTGCTATCCACCTGTATTGGAAAAGGCAGGAGATACCCTGGGGAGATAGGGAATGGTATCAGCAATGGCCCCATGCATGGAAGGGATAGAGGGATGTTCTTTTCCCTCTCTCAAAACACCAGAACCAGGGGGCATCCGCTAAAACTGAGGGTTGGGAGAGCTAAAACAGATAAAAGGAAGTACTTTTTTACCCAGCGGGTAGTTAATCTGTGGAACTCTTTGCCACAGGAGGTGGTGATGGCATCTGGTCTAAATGCCTTTAAGAGGGGTTTGGACGGATTTCTGGAAGAGAAGTCCATCGTGGGCTATAGGCCATGATGGATTGTGCAACCTCCTTACATTAGTAGTAGGCTACTTCAGAGTACCGGGTGCAAGGGAGTGGCAACAGGATGCAAGCATCTTGTTGTCTCTGTGCTCCCTGAGGCACCTGATAGGCAGTGGTGTCATTCAAATGATTTAGGGACAGGAACTCACTTTTGATTGGCATTTGTCGGGAACCCGGAACCAGCCACGGAGCCCGTTAGGATCCGGAACGCCCGTTCTGGTCCGTTCCCCCTGAATGACATCACTGCTGATGGGCCACTGTGAGATACAGGAAGCTGAACTAGATGGGCCTTTGGCCTGATCCAGCAGGGCTCTTCTTATGTTCTTATGTCTTCAACCTTTTTCAGTCCTGTAAGTTGCTGTGACCCCAAAACTGAGGCTTTGCAACTATTGGGGTCCCGACTCCAAGGCTGAAGAACACTGATAAGGAATACTAGCTGCATACCTACAGAGGTGGGGGAATGCTAAATGTTGCAGAAGCCTGAGCTCCTGTGTAACGCGGTCCCTCCGCCTCACCTCCAGAGCCATTTGCAGCTAGGAGAGCTGGCTCAGAGGCTCTATTCTCAGATCCGCAAATGGCTCTGGAGGCAAAGGGGAGGGGCCGCATTACACAGGAGCTCAGGTTCCTGCAACACTAAGCATTTTGCAGCCACCCAATAGGAACACCACTGTAGAATACCTGGGCATGCTATACAACTCCTAAGTAAAGTATATAAGGTCAGCATGAAATAAGCTTTCATACATTGCCAAGCATTCTATAAAATGCCTGAGTTTTACACAATACTCGTAACATATTGTTATTAACATGTTAGATTACTCAGGGTGCAACGCTAACCTGGAGCAAGGTTGGCACAGTTAGGCCAGCAAAGTTTGTCTAGCACAAGGGACACCGTAAAGTATGTTTGGACCACTCTTGGAGTCAGAGCGGCCAGCACACAGATGTGTGCCATCCTCCCTGACTCCAAGAGTGGTCCAAACGCACTTTATGGTGTTCCTTGTGCCAGCCAAACTTTGCTGGCCTAACTCCAGGTTAAGATTGCATTGTAATTCTGAGCTTCGAGAGAATGGTGATTTACGATATAAATCCAAATCAATATGTACAGGAATAATCTATGTCAGGAAAGGATCACTTACACAGCCCAATGCATGTTTCCTCAGATGTCCCATAGTGAAATTAGATTTACTCACAAGTAACTGCGTATGGGATTGCAGCCATAACATTGTCAAAAAATAAGTATGGCTGCTTGAAAAAGAAGAGGCAACTGTTTCTCTTAACTGGCTAATGCAGTGAAAATCAGCAGCAATTACACAGTAGAGATAAAATGCTGGCAGAACAAATTATTTATCGAGTTAAGCAGGGTATGATAGTTGAGCAATCATGAAAGTGAGCAGGGAATCGTGCCACATAATTCTCAACCAATCCACACACCAACTTAAAGCCAATTGCTTCCTTTGCAGGGTTGTGAAACAGACTTTCATATTTATTTTCTGCACAGGAAGAAAATGAAAAATATGCTAACACAGCAACAAAATCATAGAATATTTTATTTCCCTTAAGGGCATCTGGCTCGGCAGTTGATTTAAAATTCTCATTCCACTGAGATTACATTGCTTTGCAGTTTTATATCTCTGACTCCATCATCCACATTTAAAAACCCCAAATAACGTCATAAATACTAGTCATTACATTAGGGGCAGCAGGTCTGAATGGCCAGCTTTTTATAGTAAAGAACAATGAATGAAGTAAATAAATGTAGGCTAAAGGAATTAATAAGCAAACTGATCTTTAAAGAAATGATGCTCCTTGCCAGATTGGAATTAATATTACACCATGGAAAGCAAACAACATGAGATGGGGGAGCATGTTGCTCTACTCAGGTTTCTAGAAATATTCCTCATAGTATTTCCCCAAAGACCATCATTACTGCCTGCACATGAACAAAATTCTGCAGTACGGGCTCTCTGGTTAATTTTGGTTTTTTTTCTTTCTCGCTAGCTGTGCCTGCCATTGTTAAGCTGTCCACTACTACACTACCACTCAACATGAAAACTTTTTGTATCACAACCTGATCATTGTAGGCAGGGCCAGAGAAAGCAACAGGGACAAGCTAGGGATGTGCTAAAGTCACTAAGCTGGAGCCATGAGCCGAGAACTGAGTCAGCGGCCCCTTGACTCTTGAGTTGCGAGTCAGAGCGTGGGGCGTCGCAACTGTACTCACAAGTAATTTCAAGTTGAGTCTGAGGGTGCAATCCTATACCCAATGTAGACCGATGCAACAGCATTGCTTTGGGGCTATGTCACTAGCGCCGATGTGGGAGTGTCGACCGGAACCCCCCCGTGATGGTGCTAGAGCGCTTGGGTGGATGCTAGGAGTAGTGTCAGCCTGAGAGCGCCGGTGGAGAGCCACCCATGTGCCAGCCCAGCTTGGCTGGTGCAGGGTTGGTTCTGGGAGGAGGCCGGGCGGGCGGAAGGCATTTCTGAGCGAGGGTGGGCGGGCCGGTGGGCATGCCAGCCTGGGAAGGAGGGTGGGTTGGGAGGCGGCATCCAAGGCCTAGTCCCCCGGCTTCACAGCCCCAATTCGGGCCGTGTGGCTTCCTTGGACCTGCACCCGTGAAATATTCTGATACAACTTTTCCAGAAATCTGTCATGTCAGACGAAAAATGCCAGACCTCCAAAACATTTTCCCCTTACACAATTTTTTCTAACACCAATGATACCACCACTGCCCTGATTCTCCAGCAAAAAGCTACCTGAGGATCCAGAAGAAAAGGGTCCCTCTTGAATGCTGTGTAAACTCACCACCATCCTGTGTCATTATACTTCTAGCCTTTGGGAAGGAGCCACTTGTCTGATAGGTACTGTGCCACAGCGGGTATCTGACTACGCATGCTGCTGCTATGTAAGGCTTTGGAATGTCCAACCTGGGGACATATCTGCTCCTCTTTATTAGTCTTCTGGAACCCATATAAACCAGCATCCTGGGTTCCTCTACAACTTGGAGGCTTTTGGGTTGTTGGGAGTAAATTTGCAACACTATACCCAGTGGTGGCATCAAAATGATTTAAGAACAGGAACTCACTTTTGATTGGCATGTGTCAGGACCCGCCCACCGGAAGTGATGTCATAAGCCGGAGGCTGGCGGAGCCCAGGTCTACCCGCGGCTGGTTCCTAGCCAGCGACGATGTCAGTGACGAGTGGGCGGAGCCAGCCAGTTCTGTATAGCACCTGGCACCTACAGAACAGAAAGCGAAGAATTCCCCCCTCCCCAATTGCAGCTCCAATAGATCTCTTTTTAATGTTACCTTTTAAATGTGGATTTTTAGATGCTCTTCTTACTTGATCTATTGTGGTTTCATCTCTGTGCTGTGCTTTCAACATTTTGAAAGGCTGAGTGCAAATTTTGAAATGCATAAATGCAGGGCACACTTCCACTTTGATATTTGCTGGTGTTCAAGATGTTGATTTGTGAATGGGGGACTTTCAAATAACTCCCTTATCATGGACAGATGGTTCCCTGATAGAGCAGTGGTTCCCAAACTGTGGGTTGGGACCAACCAGTGCGTCACGAGCCAAAGCACCTAGGGCAGCCATATTGAAAATATGGGAAGATGGGATGCTAGAAAGGGGAAGGGCTGTATAGCTATTTTGTTTGTGTCACGATTGTAAATAGGCTTTTTTCTTTCTGATTCACTTTGCTATTGGAAAATGGCTGAGAAATAACCCAACTGATTGCTGCATTCTCAGGAAAGCAGCAGGCTCTAGCATTACAAGGACTTCCAGTGGGTCCTGGACAGATTGTCATTCTAAAAAGTAGGTCCCGGTGCTAAAAAGTTTGAGAACCACTGTGATAAGAGTTTAATTTGCTATAGCTGAAAATCTCTGCAGGGATGTAGGATCTAGTTAGGATGGGTGGCCCCCAGAAAATGATGAAACAGGATGGATTTCTGAGTGGTCTGGGGAATTTTCCACCTGACACTGTAGGTTTTCAGCACACTCTCCTCCCAAGACATGCTCTGTGAAAGCTAGAGGAAAGGGTGTATTGAAAACACTGCTACATGATGTTGCTGTGGTACATCCCTGTGCTTTGCGCCAGTGGCATTCCTACAGGGGGACAAAACGCTAAGTGCTGCAGGAACCTGAGCTCCTGTGTAACACACTCCTTCCCCCTCACTTCCAAAGCCATTTGTGGCTTGGAGAGAAACGTTTCTGAGCTGCAAATAGCTCTGAAGGTGAGGAGGAGGGACTCCGTTACACAGGAGCTCAGGCTCCTGCAACACTTAGGGTGCAATCCTAAAATGAGTTAGGCTGGCATAAACTAAGCCAGCAAAGTTTGACTGGCACAAGGGCCACCACAAAGTTTGTTTGGACCACTCTCAGAGTCAGAGAGGCCAGCGCACAGACGTGTGCCATCCCCCCTGACTCCGAGAGTAGTTCAAAAATGCTTTACGGTGGCTCTTGGGCTTGCCAAACTTTGCTGGCTTAGTTTATGCCGGCCTAACTCCAGTTTAGGATTGCGCTCTTAGAGTTTCCCCCCTGCTTTGCACAAGGTCATTTGTTGTGGCTTGTCAGCAGCCTCCAAATCCTTTGTTGCAAGCCATCATACAAGCCCTAGGTCCTAGGACATCAGGGTAAGGTCAGGAATGCATATTGGCGGGGTGATGGCAGCAGGTAACTGCCCCCTCACACAGTTGCATGAGATCTATTTGGGAAGCTTTAAAAGTCAAGCCAACTGAAATGAATGTAGGTGGCAAGACACTAGGAAGGAAGCGGCAGAACTTTAATGCGACGGACTGCTCTGAGACTGTTGAGCAATTGGTATGTGGCCTTCTCATTTAGGAATGTCCTTTTGTGAACAGGAAATTCCCAGTCTACTGGCAAGCACAAAGATCCCTTCCCACTTGCTCAACATTTTCTCGGTTGCAGTGGGAAGAAGCAGGGGTTGGAGAAAGACGTATCTGGTTCCATCCCACAGGGGATGAGAGAATAATCACTGAGTGGATTAAGGGGGTTGATACAAAGAATTTAAATCGAGGTGAACTTTCATTTCTGCTTTCTTGGGAGGAAAAAAAAGAAGCAGTGCCTGAAAAGAAATGGTATTGTTCTGCCCACAATGAGGTCATCATCAATGCTGTGCTGAATGTTTGTGAGGTGGGGTTTTTAGTTTGTTTGTTTTAAAGGAAAGGGGCCATTTTGAGAGAGTCAAAGGATCCACAGGAAAAATAAACAGGCACTTAGATTCTCTCTCTCTCTCTCTCTCTCTCTCTCTCTCACACACACACACACACACACACACACACACACTTTGGTATCTCTTCATAGACATTGTTTCTGGGATCACCTGCCGCTTCAATGCCATTTTTACTTTGTACTGGAAAGGGCCTTCTTGACCACATGATCAGGGATCACATGGTGAACATGAGGCCACACAGGGCTGGCCCATCTGTCAGGCCAACTCGAGGGGATACCTCGGGCAGATTGGTGGGGGCACCCAATTCTGTCTGCCTTCTTGCCTCTGCTGCCCTTCCGTCTCTTTCCAGTCCCTGGATTAGAACAGGAAGGGGGCAGAGAAGAAGAGGAAGGGAAGAAAGTATTGAACTAGAGAAAAAAGGACACGCTGTATAGTGAAAACATTATGAAAAGGGGAATATGTTTCATAGGAAGATGTTTCATAAGAAGCACAATACACTTGTGGCACTATAAAGATAATTATAGTACACGCACACACACCCCGTTTCCGTTATTCCGTTTCCACAGTTCCCGTTATCCGCAGTTCTTCTACACGCTTAGCATCAACTACTTATAGCTGAAGGCTCATAATAGGCCTCTGCCTCCACCCACTGATTCTGCTTGCCTGTCAAATGCAGAATAAAAGCTTTAATGTGACTGGCAGAAAAGAGACATTGACTTCTATCCATCTCGCTTGTAAAGGAACACTTTAACCTCTGTTCGTCATGCTCAATAGTTTACTGGCAGGGCTGAGAAGGTGACAGGAAGGATGGCTTTACTGTGAGCCAATCTAGCTGCCAAAAAGCTGTTAAGAATCTCAGCAAAGGCTTTGTTTGAATCGGAGGGAAGAGATGGGAGTTTCCCTGGCAAGGCAAAGCCAGACTCTTTGACTTCTTGCCAAAGTGAGGCTGTTGCTTGCAATGTGCCTGCCCAAAATACTTGTTGCTAAAGGAGATTGAGGGTGCAATCAGTGGTGTCATTCAAATGATTTAGGAACAGGAACTCACTTTTGATTGGCACTTGTCGGGAACCCGGAACCAGCCACGGAGCCCGTTAGGATCCGGAACGCCCGTTCTGGTCCGTTCCCCCTGAATGACATCACTGGGTGCAATCGTAAACTGAGTTAGGCCAGCATAAACGAAGCCAGCAAAGTTTGGCCAGCACAAGGGCCACTGTAAAGGATGTTCGGACCACTCTCGGAGTCAGAGAGGCCAGCACACAGATGTGAGCCATCCACCCTAACTCTGAGAGTAGTCCAAACATGGTGGCCCTTGTGCTGGCCAAACTTTGCTGGCTTAGCTTATGCAGTGCTTACTCCAGTTTAGGATTGCGCTTGTACAGAACTGAGCTGTGGAGTCCTACTTCCAAGACCAGCAATCCTTCGCTTGCTTCAATCACTCATTGGTTTGCATGCGGAAGTGGATAATCTGAGGGTGCAGAGAATTCGAAGTGAGAAAAGATTGAGGGCTCCTCAGGGGCGATCCGGGGGGGGGCACCCCCCACAGGTGCTGCCCCCCATCCGGCTTCTTGCCTCTGGGAAGCTGCTCAGGGAAGAGACCACATGGCAGCTTCCCAGAGCACCTTCTCCGCGGCTGCCCCAGCAAATCCGATCTCGAAAGCGGCCTCCTGCATGCACAGTCACCTCCCAGAATAACATGGCACCCAAGCGCCACACTCGGTCGAAGCCACTCTGGAAAGCAGCTGAGTGCAGCTTAAACAAGCCCTGCCCCCTGCCCACAGCTGCTTCTCTGAGTGGCTTTGTCAGGACAGCCATGGCGAAGCCGCTCTGGGAAGCGTCCAGTGCACTGGTGCAAATGACGCTCCGTTGCCCCGTCTGGTCACTCCAAGAAGCGGCCGTGGAAGCTGCTTCTTGGCACAACTAGGCACGCTCCAAAGCACACCTGGTTACACCAAGTGGCAGTTTTCATGGAAGCCCCTTCCCAGAGCGACCTGGGCCTCAGGGGTGGGCAGGGGGTGGGTGGCGGCGCTACCACTCTCCCCCTGCCCAGCACCCAGAGCATTTGCACCCCTTGCTCTGCCTCAGGTCCACCACTGGACCACCTCCTCACCTTTGTTTTCACTGTAGGACAACCAATTTTCTGTGCACTGTGGGAGAAGGCTGGTGTTTGGACTTCACAGCAAGAACACAGCAGTGGCATTCCTATGCAAAACACTAAGTGTTGCAGGAGCCTGAGATTCTGTGTAACGCAGTCCCTCCCCCTTGTCTCCAGACATTTGCTATAAGCAGCCACAGAAGCCAATCCACCTGACCCAGACTTGCCCCGTCACCTTTGTGAACCCAAATCTCTGCTTGACCTTGGCTGACTTTTCCCCAACCTACCTCCTGTATAAGAAGAGCCTAACTGGATCAGACCAAGGCCCATCTAGTCCAGTTTCCTGTATCTCACAGTGGCCCATAACAAAATGCCGACATCCTTCTGCCTCTCCCTAGCACCTGACCTGAGGTAGCCTACATTGAAAACCAGGAGCTTGCACATACTGCCTTCAGCGTGTGATGGACTTTTCCTCCATGAATTTGTCCAATCCCCCCTTAAAGGCACCTAGGCCAGATGCCATCACCACTTCCTGTGGCAAGGAGTTCCACAGGTTAATCTAAAAAAGAATATTTCTTTTTATCAGAACTCTTTCAACACTCAATTTAAGAGGATGTCCCCTGGTTCTGGTGTTGTGAGAGAGGGAAAAGAACTATTTCTGTTTGCTTGATCCAGTTCTGTCCTCTGATTTCCCCAGCCCTTGGCTCCTTGCCTGCCCGTTTTGGAACTCACTGGTGCTCATTTGGACCATGCTCGTTGCAGGTGCCTGAACCCACCTGATGGACGGTTGTTACAGACCGGGGAGGTTCGCTGGTTCTAGTCAGTCCAGATGATAACCCTGAGCTGGACCAAACTTTCCAGGAAAAAACTCCTTTGAATTTGCTATTTGCCAAGAATGATTTTGCAGCCTTGGGTAGAACAGGGTGTGTGGGTGGAGTCCTGTCCCCCCCCGCAAAGACCTCACTTACAATGGGCATTTATGTAAGGCTTAAACAGAGAGGAAGGTTAGTGCCAGGAAATAGAAATTCCATTTTAAGAATCTTATTACTATAATGCAACTGTGTTGTCATGGTTAATGACCCAAATGTTTTTGACAGGAAAGTTCAGACTGAGTGCACAAAGAGGGCTAGAAAACAAGTGAGAATTTTCTTTAATAGCACCCTTACGAACAAATTATGACATCACAGGACAGTTGCAGTCTTTGACTCAACACAAGTTTTGCAGTAAGTATGGGAGGCCATTTCTGAGGCATGGTACAGTCAGTCTTTGTTATATGCGAACTTGCTATCTGTGAATTTGCTTATATGCGAGGGACACTATATGTGAGGGGCAGAATTGCTACTTACCTTGTTAGCTTCACCTCATTACTCACTATGCAGAGATCTTCGGAAGACTGCAGGGACCTTCAGGACGGCGCCTGCAATCTGCACTGACCTCTTTAAAATGGCCGGCAGAAGCATCTGCTGGCCATGTTTAAGGGGACCAAGCTCTTTTCAGGTGCCATTCTGAAGATCCCTGCAGCCTCTGGAAGGTCTCTGCAGCATTCAGAGATCTTTTGGTACGTCCTGCTGCACTCTGCTGGCTTCCCAAGAGCCTCTGCGAGATTCTTCTGATGGCAGATAAGGTACTCTTGAACCTGCAAATTCTCTTGAACCTGATAAAGTTTGTTATCTGCAAATTCACTATCCATGAGGATTTCTAGAAACCTAACCATAGTGGATACTGAGGACTGACCGTATTTGCACACTCACGGTGGTGTAACAGTTCTCAAATCTAAGGGATAATTCTGTGATGCCCCAAATCCAGATTCTAGGCATGGTACAACAGAGAGAAGCAGGAGCACAATATGTCATACCTAAGGTAGAAGGGCATATGTTCAAGGTTTAGTTTGGGATGAACACCCTCCCGAAACAGGTTTTCAATGCTAAGGTGCACCCTGATCTCTCTATGAGACATGTCCCTGTATGCACCCCCTTGGCCAGCATTCTCCCACTCACTCATGTGACAAACAGTAGTGGGCTATGCAGACTGGAATAGGCTTGATAGTCATTAGCTGCTGGGGTTAATGGGAGTCACCAAGAACATCAAGCTGGTTCAGTTCTCACCTCAATGTGTCCTTGAATACACTCATTTATTTCAAAGGGGCCGTAGCAAAGAACACATTCAATCCTTGCAATCGCCAAAGGAAAAGATCATGAGTAGCCAGGCTAAAAAGGTGTTTATACCACTTTACACACTTTATACCACATTTGGATTTTCATGCAGATCACTTGCTCAACTGCTGTTCTGATTGGTAAGAAGTTTCTATCTTCAACAGTGGTTCGCAAACTGTAGGTTGCCCATGAGTCGCAAGCAAATTTCAGGTGGGTTGGGAAGCACCTAGAGCAGCCTTATTGAAAATATGGGAAGATGGGATGCTGGAAAGGGGGGTTATATCAATCAATCAATCACTACTATTTATATACCGCTTTTCAACATAAAGTTCACAAAGCGGTTTACAGGCAAATAATAACATTAACGTTAAATGGCTCCCTGTCCCAAAAGGGCTCACAATCTAAAAGAATGGAGAACACCACCAGCAACAGCCACGAGAAAGACACTGTGCTGGGGTGAAAAGGGACAATTGCTCTCCCCCTGCTAAATATAAGAGGACACCACTTGAAAAAGTGCCTCTTGCCCACTTAGCAGGGGTTATATTATATTGCTTATTCACTTATATTGCTGATTCACTTTGCTATTGGAAAATGGCTGAGAAATAACCCAACTTATTGCATTCTCGGGAAAGCAGCAGGCTCTCGCATCACAATGACGGCACTTCCAGCCATGACGTCACTTCTGGTGGGTCCCAGACAGATTGTCATTCTAAAAAGTGGGTGCTGGTGCTAAGAAGTTTTAGAACCACTGATCTACAAGATTGTGGCTTATAATACAGAGCACAGAATACTGAATGATACCCCAATGGATCTCCCAATGGACAGTACAGTCATGCCACCAGCTGGGAAGTGCCTTATGGCACTTTTGTGACACCACCTGAGAGGACTCTTTAGAAAAGACCCTCATGCTGGGAAAAACTGAAGGCAAAGGAAGGAGGGGGCCGCAGAGAATGAGATGGATAGTGTCACCGAAGCTATGAACATGAAATTGGGCAAACTCCGGAAGCTAGTGGAGGACAGGGAGGCCTGGCGTGCTGTGGTCCATGAGGTCATGAAGCGTTGGACACGACTTAGCGACTGAACAACTTCAGAATGCAGGGGAGTGGCAACAGGATGCAGGCATCCTGTTGTCTCGTGTGTTCCCTGAGGCATCTGGTAGCACATACTGGGAGGAATGCAGTCATACAAGAGGAAGAGGATGGGGCACTTGAAGCTGTCTTATCCTGGATCAGATCCTTGGTCCATCTTGGGCAACAGTACCGACGCTGATTTCGAATTATGATGTTGGAGAAGAGTCTTGAGAGTCCCCTGGACTGCAAGGAGATCCAATCGATCAACCCTACAGGAAGTCAAGCCTGATTGCTCCCTGGAAGGACAAATCCTGAAGGTGAAGCTCAAATACTTTCGCCACCTCATGAGAAGAGAGGACTCTTTAGAAAAGACCCCCATGCTGAGAAAGATTGAAGGCAAATGGAGAAGGGGGCAGCAGAGGATGAGATGATTAGATAGTGTCACCGAAGCAATGAATATGAAATTGGGCAAACTCTGGAAGCTAGTGGAGGACAGGGAGGCCTGGCGTGCTGTGGCCCATGAGGTCATGAAGCTTTGGACACGACTTAGCGACTGAACAACAACTTCAGAATGCCAGATGCAGGGGAGTGGCAACGGGATGCAGGCCTCCTGTTGTCTCGTGTGTTCCCTGAGGCATCTGGTAACACATAGTGGGAGGAATGCAGTCACACAAGAGGAAGAGGATGGGGCACTTGAAGCTGTCTTATCCTGGGTCAGATCCTTGGTCCATCTTGGGCAACAGTACCGACGCTGATTTCAAATTATGATGTTGGAGAAGAGTCTTGAGAGTCCCCTGGACTGCAAGGAGATCCAATCGATCAATCCTACAGGGTCAAGCCTGATTGCTCCCTGGAAGGACAAATCCTGAAGGTGAAGCTCAAATACTTTGGCCACCTCATGAGAAGAGAGGACTCTTTAGAAAAGATCCTCATGCTGTGAAAGATTGAAGGCAAAATGGGAAGGGGGCGGCAGAGGCTGAGATGGTTAGATCGTGTCACTGAAGCCATGAACATGAAGTTGGGCGAATGCCGGAAGCTAGTGGAAGACAGAAAGTCCTGGCGTGCTGTGGTCCAGGGGGTTGTGAAGAGTCAGACACAGCAACTGAACAACAAGAGTTTAATTATTTGAAGGTTGAAAGAGCTGTCTGAAGAAGAGCTTTCCATCAGAATTAGTGGCATTCAACACAGCTCCAAGAAGCCTTCTAGAAGATGTTGTGCCTTTGGCATTTACAATTATTTGTGTGCATCATGCGCTGTGCATTTATTAGCACATCCATATGAACATCCAAGTGTGATTTACAATGTGTTTTACGAATAATATGTCCTCATCATTTGCCATGTTGTGTGCTTTCAGCATTACATCTTATTTGGATATATATCTGTTGCTCTTTATGCTTCTTGTATCATACACACTGGCCACACATTATAGAATAAATGCTTTTTTCTTTTACATGAACATTATTACCCATATTGTAATGTATGAAGCAGTTCAGACTCGATAGAGTTTTAAGACTGGGGTCTGCACCCTACAAAGTACCAATGAATGAGTCCTGCACTGTGCATTAAAAAAACAATCAGAAGAAATCATTCGGTTTTGTTCTTTGGCAACGCGTAACGCGATTACACCACAAGTCTTTTGTATTTCCCAAGATACTGTGGTCAGTCTCAGAAGCACCATTTCTCCAAAATAAACTGCAACAGGAGTCGCATTATTTCACAATTTCATTTGAATAATGTTAGTCATTGTTTTCAGGAAACATTGTTTTAAAAAAAACCATTTCAAGGGAAAAATCAGTGTTCTGCCATTCAAAGGGGACTTGATTTTAGCATACCCCCCCCCCCCGCTCACCAAGAAAAGTGCTTGTGGTGCGATGCTTGGCACCTAGAAATAGTTGGGGCACCTAAAACTGAGGGTTGGGAGAGTTAAAACCGATAAAAGGAAGTACTTTTTTACCCAGCGGGTAGTTAATTTGTGGAACTCTTTGCCACAGGAGGTGGTGATGACATCTGGCCTAGATGCCTTTAAGAGGGGATTGGACAGATTTCTGGAAGAAAAGTCCATCGTGGGCTACAGGCCATGATGGATTGTGCAACCTCCTTACATTAGTAGTAGGCTACTTCAGAGTACCGGATGCAAGGGAGTGGCAACAGGATCCAAGCATCTTGTTGTCTCGTGCCTCCCTGGGGCACCTGGTGGGCTGCTGTGAGATACAAGAAGCTGGACTAGATGGGCCTTTGGCCTGATCCAGCAGGGCTTATGCTCTTACGGTAGGGATGTCACCTCCAACTGCTTCCAGGAAGCCCATTTTGGGCAGTCCAGAGGCAGGGGCAGGGGGGAAGGCCCAGGTTAAAGCTGTTGTGCTCCCCCCCACTGACTTACAGTTCATAGAGACCCTGGCTGTTGCAGCGAGCAATATGCTCACTGCACTGGTGAGGGGCCCCCCAATGTGATAACATTGGTCACATTGGCTTAAGGCCGGCCCTGGCTGGCAGTGTGGGCTGACTTTTTCCTGTGGGTGCTGTGGGAGGTTCTTCTCTGAAAGGGGCACCTGCCATGCAGCCCTTGTGTACGGACGGTGGCTTCCATATCCCAAGGCCAGACTGGATTAAAAAGAGACTTAAAAACGCTTTCCCATCCAGTGTACCTGCCATGTGTATCATTTGCTATTCAGGGTGAAGCAATTGGAGCGTAACGTCTTAGGGCCAAACCACTTTTAGCATGCAGGTGAAATAGAAGAGTACATCCCCATTGGCCATATGTTCCAGGGAGAAGATCCAAATCCTTTGTTTTACAAGATAAGCGTTGGTACTGTGGGTGTACTGTGCAAGATCAGAAGCAGGAGTGGGCCTAATGGGGGGTCCAGGAGGTCACATGATCCTGGGTGCTGCTGCAGCTTGTTTGAATCTGTGCCTGCTAAATAGCAGGCGCAGATCCGAGTAGCCTATCAGGGCAGCTGGCGCCTACCCCAGGGGAAAGGTACAAACGTGCCCCGGCCCTGTGGAGGCTCCAGGCAGCTCCCAACTTGTGCTGGATACCGCGCAAGCACACCAGCCTGCCCCATTCCAGCACAAGGTAGGATTGCTTGTGCAATCAATTTTATAACTATATTCCATAGCACTGTTGTGGTATTTATCTTAGATTTAGAATACAAAATATACATTGCCAGCTGCATTTTTTTTAACGGTATAAAACTGTACCCTTCAAAGGTCCGTATTCCGCCCTTCTGAGGTCTGTGCCCTGATGGCAGCCTTAAATCAATCAATCAATCAATCAATCAATCAATCAATCAATCAATCAATCAATCAATCAATCAA
>JAJKFI010000002.1:50565494-50583044 GCA_029204185.1 Lerista edwardsae | reverse complement strand
TGCCAGTTTCCACTAGTTCTGGAGTGTGTGGTGTGAAACTGCAACACATGGGCAGTTTGGGGGAGGATGAGGGCGAGGAGTGGGCCAATTAAGGGGGTGGTTCAAAGGCAGGAGTGGATCTCACTGGCAGTCATGCAGCAGACCGCAGCGACAGTTGTGCAGGCCAGGTCCCATCCCCCTTTCTTGGCCTGACCCTACCTCCTGGAGCCCCTTGGTCGCAGGCCAGCAAAATAGCTGGTGTAAGTCTGGGGAGATCCACTGGCAACCAAGTAACCTACTGGGAGGTAAGTAAAAAACATTTGTACTTACCTTTCGCAGGCTGGCTGGTCACATAGCCTAGGATGGCAGGCTGGGGCAGTCCTGGGGGTTTCCCCACCCCCCCCGCTGGAAGTAATTGTGGTGACTTAAACATGTCACCGCAACTACCTCCTGAAAGCAGCCCCCCCCCCCCCCCGCTTGGCTGCTTGGCTTGATGGGGGGGGGAGCATGCAGCCTTGATCACAGCGAAGCCCAGTGTCTTCGCTGAGCTCCAGGCAGTGTCTCCCCTGCTGGCTCGGACAGGCACAGCCAGCACACCCCTTCTCGGAGAAGGGGCAGGCCAGCGGGGCGTACAGGAGAGATGGGCAAGGGCAGGTGTCATTGCCCGTCCCTCCCACGCCCGGGGTATTTGATCCCCCCCCTGCCTCCGTCAGGTATGCCACTGATGACAGGGGTTAGGATTGGGCTGACGTCAGAAACCCTGACGTCACAAAAGAGCAGTGCAGCCTTAGGCTTGGTGAATTAATGCTAAGAAGGACTTGGGAAAACTTAGACTGGAGTTCTAATGTCCACAAACGATTTCTGTTACATTCGGGAGCTGATAAAGCCCCCCCTCCCCCAAAAGGTGCGAATGGTTGTGAATAGCCGCGAATGGCTGTGGAGGCGAGGGGGCAGGCCCCAAGATGTCTTCAAAGCAGCTGATGCCACCCCCACCCCCAGGCGCTGGGTGACGGCCGCGGGGCTGCCCGGCGTGGAGATGGCGAAGGGCGCGCCCGATCCCGAGCCGGGGAGCGCCCTTCGACGCGCAGAGCCGCGCGGGTCACTGCCTGGGCCGCAGCCCGGCGGCGAGCGGGAAAAGCGGAAGGAAGCGGGGCGGGGGCGGCGCTGCCGAGCAGGGGCTGGAGCCGGCCTCGGGGGCGGCCCGGCCGGCTGTACTTGGGCGGGCGCCGCCCCCAGCGCGGGCTCACTCCGCTGCCGGCCGTGTTCGACGTGCGCCCTGCAGGATGCTCCGGCCGACGGTGACGGCGCTGCTGCTGCTGGCGCTCTGCTCCTCCGCCCCGGCCGCCCCGCCCAGGCTGCTCTGGAAGGACCAGCGGCTGCGACCGTCCAGCCCGCAGGGCTTGCGCGTCGCCCGCACGGCGCTCAGCTACCTCAACTACCGGACGGGCTCGCCCAGCGCTCTCCGGGCGCTCAGCTACGTCACGAAGGTGTCGGTCAAGGTAAGGCGGAGCGCGGCTCAAGCCCCAGCTGACGGGGGGAGGAGGAGGAACGGACGGCGCTCTGCACGTGGTCAGAGGCACAGTTCTCTCCGCGTCAGAGTTCCTCGTGTCGAAGCCCGGGAAGGGAGGGGGCTTTCCCAATGCTGTGCCTTCAGTAGCTAGGCCAGTGGTTCTCAGCCTTTTTGGCACAGGGATCCCCCTTTTTTAGGTACGACAACCTGTGAGGATTCCCCAAGGCTGGAAGCGATGTTATTAAGCAGAAAGTAAAGTCATTGTGTTCAATAAATCACACTTTTTGAAAGTCAAGGGAACTCCACACCCTTTTTACGTTCTGAATGCTTTGTCTGTAAGTGACATTTGAGTTTTGAGTTCAGTGATTGATTCAGCACTGAGAACCCCATTGCGCAGAATGCATTACGGCTTCTCTGTGGCATTGCTGATCAAGGTGATGAAGGAAGCCAGTTTTTTTAGGTAGTCCTCAGAGTATTTATGTTCCTCTTCCCTGCGTAGTGAAACTCACATGGAAGGTGCGCCATGTCCATTCAGAGAGAGACCAGGGAGAGACTTAACACACGCATACGCGCACAAGGCCATAGCAAGTCTGTGCCACAAGTGTTGAGGCAGTGACAGTTTCATGGGAGCCTCTTCCCTCGGCAAAATGAAGTTTCCGAGATAGTAGTTTCCAACTTTTGAAGATGGCTGCCCCAAGCTTTGAGACCCCCTCAAAATCAGTTCCCAAACCCATTGGGGGTCCTGACCCCCAGGTTGGGGACCATTGAGCTAGACTGTGAGCCCTTTGGGACAGGGAACCATTTAACTTTATTATTACTATTTGCCTGTAAACCGCTTTGTGAACTTTGTGTTGAAAAGTGGTACATAAATACTATTGATTGATTGATTGATTGATTGATTGATTGATTGATTGATTGATTGAGCTAGGCACTGCACAGAAAGGAAAAACCAACTCCCCACATTCTCAGCAGGCCGGTAGGCTGAATATCCTGAATATAGGCTGTATCCAGAACTTCATCTAGCCTGTTAGTGGTATTTGTTTTCCTTCTGTACTTTGAAGCTGGCTGTGTACATTTTTCAGGGCAACGGCGCCTTTCCCACCTCCAGAGCTCAAAAAGCTTTACCATGCTAAGAAAGGCTCTACCTGCCAAATTTCTGCCTGGTTGCAATTGCCAAAGGGCCCAGGCGTCTTCTCAGAAAAGAAGTTGGCAGCTCTTCTTCTAGTATGTGCACAATTAGTATGTAGGTTGTTTATCTTCACAAGACAATTTATCTTTTTGGCGGCTGCTGATGTGCCCAGATGAGCATTTTGCCTCATATTATTGGAACTATACACAGGAAAATCCTGTTTGCTGCTTGGCAGGGTAGTAGAGGGCACCCTCGGGCAGGAGCAATCTGGAGGTTGGTATCGGCGCAAAGCCAATTTGTGTTCTCAGTTTGCCTGCTGGTGATCATTACACCTAAATTTCAACTGAGGCTACATATTACCAGGAAACAGCTGACTGTAAATGTCATTTCTTTGATCCAAAAGAGAGAGCACTTTGCAGTGAGGGAATCTGCTCTTGGGTATTTTGATGTGTGAGTTTGCTAGAAATCCCCACTCTTCTCCATGGTGCTCTGTGGACTCATTAAGGGAACTGCTAGACTGGAAATGTTCCTAAAGAACATCTTCAAAATGAAACTTGTGAACCACTTACAAGACATACAACACAGGTCTGAAACAACCACTGCTAATGTGTACTCCTGGTAGGACATTGAGATGTCCTATTTAGCAGCAAAGTATTTGGATGCCTTTGTTTGACTTCAAGCCACTATCATTTTGTCTGCATACCTTAACAGAAGCACTCTAAGTGATTGTGCCAGTAGTTAATACTTAGCAAAAATAACTGCTTAATCCAAGCAACAGAGTTTTTTTTTCTGTTGAGAAACACAGTGGCCTCCTTTCTTTCATTCAGCTGTGTTTTGCAAGCACAGAAGCTTGAAGGTGCCATGCCACAATCATTTTTCAGTTGTGGAACAGTCCAAGTGTGAGATTTTTATTTGTTTATTTAAAACATTTCTGTCCCACTTCTCCCCTTGTCAACAAAGGAAAATATCCTGTCATAAAAAGAGGGGCACCTACAAGAATACCTTGCACTTTGACCTGGTTAGGGACTAGAGCCTGGATGAAAGTCGAAAATGGATGAATGTCAAAATATAACCTCATTTAGCTTGCAAATGTATTTTGGTCAGTGAAAAACGTAAATAACTAACTCTTGCACAAATACATTGAAGCCTAGATGTTCAGTCGCTAAGTTGTGTCCGACTCGACTCGTCGACTCGACTCGAAGCCTAGATAAACAGAAATAAAAGAAAAACAAACCAAGAACATCAGTGAACATCACAGAGGCTTGGATTAAATAGGACAAAAGAGGAAAGCTTGTGGGTTAAATTTGAAATATGGTTACAATGAAAGTGGTTGAAAGAGGAAAGCGGTGAAAGTCAAGTGGATGAAAGTCAAGATATGCCTGTATGCTTCTTTGAAACCTGCCTGTGCCGTGCATTTCAAAAGAGGAGTGATATTAGGCTCAGTTCCCACTCCCACAATTTGTTTAGCATGATCACAAGCTAGAGGCATTCCTGGTTTAAATCTGGATTCTGCTGCAAGCCTGGTCCCTCTACATCCTGTCTGAAAGAGAAGTTAGCTTGCCTCAAGGCATGGGAGTGTCCTTTGGCTGCCTCTCCACTCAGCAGTATGTAAATGAAGTGCTGTCTTTCTCATGATGCAAACTGAACAACAACTGGAGCATAGAGAATGTGATTCATCTACCTAACTCCTAAACTCCTGGTTTTTTACTAACATCAATTGCACTCCCAAACTTTAATAAAAACGGAAAAGATGGCAGGAGATTGCGCATAAAACCTTCACCTTGTTTGCGGAGTCAAATCCAGACATAGGATTTCCCTATGAGATACTTGTTTTCACCATTTTGTTCTAAGCATCCCCAAAATGCAGTTTAATGTAGTAGTTTCATTCTTCTGATGTTGCCCTTTACATTGTGACTTTACCAGCATACGATAATTTTGCTGCTGAATCCACCTAGGCTGTTTTGGAAAGCAACAGTTCTTTTGGGTACCAAGGGGGAAATACTCATTTTGCCAGTACTTTCCTAAATACACTAATGTCTGTGTATTTAGTTGGAGACATCTGGTATCACTTTGGTGTCCATGAACATGTTAATGCACAGTTTGCCAGTATGGCACTAGGGAGATAACAGAAATGTGTGATGAAAACCATGCCCACGTTCGCAAAAACTCTGAGTATGGTATCCAGGCCAGGTGTGAGAGCTGGACCATAAGGAAGGCAGAGCACCGAAGAATAGATGCTTTTGAATTATGGTGTTGGAGAAGACTCTTGAGAGTCCCCTGGACTGCAAGGAGATCCAATCGGTCAATCCTCCAGGAAGTCAAGCCTGATTGCTCCCTGGAAGGACAAATCCTGAAGCTGAAGCTCAAATACTTTGGCCACCTCATGAGAAGAGAGGACTCTTTAGAAAAGACCCTCATGCTGGGAAAGATGGAAGGCAAAAGGAGAAGGGGGCGGCAGAGGATGAGATGGTTAGATAGTGTCACCGAAGCAATGAACATGAAATTGGGCGAACTCTGGAAGCTAGTGGAGGACAGGGAGGCCTGGCGTGTTGTGGACCATGGGGTCGCGAAGAGTCGGACACGACTTGGCAACTGAACAACAACAAAATGGTATCTAAGCCTTTTTTTTGAAGTATGGCCAGGCCTTTATTGACAATTTTTTTAAGAGTTCCTGCTACACTAAATAAGAATGCAAACCTGGAGGGCTGCTGTGCTCACCAGACATGCATGAAAACCCAGGCCTGTTGTTCAGATCTCTGGTATATGATTGCTTTAAACAGAGGTTATATTAAAACTTTGGTCACCTGAACAATTTCCTCTTCCTCCCCCTTCAGTCTCACTTGTGATAATGTCAAGGATGACTCTGGAAACCTTCCCCAAGCACGATAAAACCGGAGCTGACAGTATCCTCAGATCTGCAGCAGGCTCTAATCTCCACTGGAGTGTTCAATCGTGTATCACATTTTACCATGCTGAAAATATAAAGAGTCTTAAGCAGGCAGCAAACAGCCTGGGGCAACACTTTCTTCTTCTGTATTACCGGGGTGTTTGTCGGGTAGCAAAAGACGAGAGTTGAGCAATCTCTGTAATGTCTTACAAAATAGACCGGCTGACTGGCTGGGAAGGAAGCAGAATGTTTGTTAACATTTCCAGCCTTTGAACTTTATCAAAAGTATGCTTTGGATGCAGTTTGATCTGAAGCTGTTCTTTCAAGGAAAATTGTACGGCTTGGAGGGGGAAAGGGAGGAGAGAGCACAATGCAATGTCTTTCGAGAGCCTGTTCAGCCCAGACTACCTCTTTGATGCTAGCTTGGTAGAAATAGTTGCCAACTATAGAGGCTCCTGTGCCTTTATATCAGTTTGGACTGGGAAATCATGGCAGATGTGGCATTGCCAACAAACCTACCAAGTGCCTCCTAGAGGCATAGAAGCACTTTAAGACAGGCTCTGACAATCTGTAGCCTTTAACCTAGAAGGATTCTGCACAAGGCCTTCTGCACAAGGTCTTGTTTTGAATAAGAACAAGAAAATGACAGACGTCATGTATTTGTTGCACTGAACTGAGATAACCTTCTGGTTGTTAATATGCAGAAATCTCATTCCCACTGGGGAATCCCACTGGCTCCCACTGAGTTGCATCTTTTCTCAAACAAGTGCAACTGGGCGTGCCAGTATCATTTTGAGTTGTGGTTGCAAATGTGTTGTGCACATATGAATGGACATCACTGTGACTAGCATGCATCAGTCTAACTGATACATTGCATTTTGTATCTTATCTTTTCTCCAAGGAACTCAGGGCTGTGTTTATGAGTTCTCTCCCATAGTAGTCTCATGATTTAGTAGTCTCAAAACCCATAGCTTAGGAATGACCCATAAGCTGAGTTTATGTGCTCATCGGTATTGTGCAAACCACGTGCATGCAGATCGTCCCAGATTCTATCCTTGGCATCTCTACTTAAGAGGATCTCATGTAGCTTTGCAGGGAGAGGCCTATTAACTGCGGCCCTAATTTTGATAGGCTGAGGGCCCAATCCTATCCAAATTTCCAGAACTGATGCAGTGGCAATGCCACCAGAGAAGAAAGGTCCCTTATCTTATTCCCTTATCTTGAGGAGGCTTCCACTACTGCCTTCCCCTCTGCAGGATGTAGCATGTGCCCTGTTAGCAGAGCTGCATCAGTGTTAGGGAGTTGATTAGGATTGGGCCCTAAAACTGCAGACTTTTTCTCTTCTTATGAATCATTAAAATGTGACATTAAAGTTTTTAAAGTTTTAGAATGTGAAACTTGGCTTATAAAAAGCTGTATAATTACATGTCTGGTATTATTGGAGTGATTTGGTAACTGGGCAAGAGGCACTCTTTCAAGTGGTGTCCTCTTATATTTAGCAGGGGGAGAGTAATTGTCCCTCCTCACCCAGTACAGTGTCTTTTCTAGTGACTGTTGCTGGTGGTGGTCTGCATTTTTTTTTATTGTGAGCCCTTTTGGGACAGGGAGCCATTTAACTTCCTTATTATTATTTGCCTGTAAACCTTCTTGTAGACCTTGTGTTGAAAAGTGGTATATAAATACTGTTGACTGGCTGATTTGTATTTGCATTACTGTCATTCTTTCGAATGCATTACATCTTTGAGAATCTCCGCAGCAAGGTGCTTGTTGGGATAGAAATACTAAGAAACAAATACATAAATAAGCTATACCTATTAAGGCTCCAATAGTATTTGTTAGCTGGCTGTAATAATCAGGAGCGTGTCTGAAGAGGTAACTGCCCAAGCAGTATTTTTGCTCTGTAGCAAAAGATTAACCTGGCAGAGGTAAGATGAGTCCTCAATGCATTTCTTTCCAAGGGTGGAGGTTATCAAACAAGCCTTGCATTGTCCAACTTTAAGCTTGCTCTTGCAAACGGTTTTGGAATGTCCTTCACCCCTTCCTTATCCTTCAAGCCACATCTTTTTTGTGGTGGGCAGAAAAGATGTTTGAAAAAAAGACCAAAGCTTAAAATAAGCAAAGGATGCACGAAAAGTAAAACCTGTACTCAGTGCAAGCCATGCTGTGAAGCAAGAGAACTAGCTAGGGTTGCCAACTGACCAGAAAAAGTGGTTGGCCTGCTTTTGTGCTGATAACAGCTGCTGACTCTGCAGAAATCAGAAGGTGAAGCATTTCATAGCATAGAAGTACACATTAGCTGTTCTCAGGAGTACAGTATCTGTGGATGCTGTACCGAAGTCCACTGACGTGCACCTGAAACTACCGCTACTCCCACCCCATGGATACGCAGCATTTGTCGGAAGAGGCAAATGTTGTCATCTGGGATCTGCGCCATGGTTAGGGACACGGGGTGCTCTTCAGACAAATGCCACAGGACAAATGGTAGGCAGGGCTGCAGAGTTTGGCCCCTGCCAGTGTGGCCCAGGCAGTGTCCATAGTTACGCAATACCTAAACAGGGGTACCATCACCTGCTCTGGTCTGCTAATGGAGCCACCATTAAAAGCTTAGCTCTCGGGACCGGTTGATATGAAGTTGCCATTCACTGAGTCAGACTGTTGGTCCATTGAGGTTGGTATTGTCTATACTGCGGCCTCCAAATTAAAAGCATTTTGTGCAGAGCCACTAGGTCAGCAAAGACACACTAAAGCCCTCTGGATCTTGTTTTAATCTCTCCATAGGATAAGTCTAACCACCTGACCTTAGAGAAGGACTTGAGATTTCCAGCTATTGAGCTGAGTTTTCTGGCTGTTGTATAAGTCAATGAGTAAAGCTGAACTCCAAACCCTCATAAAAAGGAAGGTTGCTTTGAGAAGTGGCATGTTTGTTCCAGCGATTGCAGAGTTAATGAATCACACTGTTATATCCAGTGATGTCATTCAGAGGGAACAGACCAGAACGGGCATTCCGGATCCTAACGGGCTCCGTGGCTGCTTCCGGGGTTTTTTTGGTGTTTTTTTTTCAACATTTGAATTTGAACTCAAAAGTGCGTTCCTGTTCCTAAATCATTTGAATGACACCACTGGTTATATCCTTATGGTCAAAGAGAACAACATGGACCTTTTGCCCGGGACCATCTTGTTAGACTTGGTTTTTGACTTAATTTTGATAATTTGCCTATTTTCTTCTACATTTAGGGCACAATCCTAACTTGGAGTTAGGCCGGCACCGTTTAGCTGGCACAAGGGCCACCATAAAGCACGTTTGGACCATTCCCAGAGTCAGGGAGGATGGAGCATGTCTCTTCAGGACATGGACTCCGAAAGTGGTCCAAACATACTTTACAGTGCCCTTTTGCCAGTTAAACTTTGCTGGCCTAACTGTGCCGTCCTAACTCCAGGTTAGGATTGTGCTTTTAATCAACTTCTCTTGTATTTGAAACGTCCTGCCTGTTTTGTCTAGCTCAGAGCTAGACAGTGCCTCAATCCCAGCGGTGTTATGCTGCCGGAATGCTGGGCAGGACATCCGGGTGATTGACAGCCTGCCCGTCGCGTTCCTCAGCGTTACGCCGTTTGCGTAACCAATTATGCTGCTTGCGTACGTTACGCAAATGGCGTAACGCTGAGGAACGCGACGGGCGGGCTGTCGATCACCCGGATGTCCCGCCCAGCGTTCCGGCAGCATAACACCGCTGCTCAATCCTTAACAAAATGCTCATGGCCAAACACTACAAAAGCTGTTGCGTGTGAGAGTAAGAGTGCATCAGCTCATGTGCCTGGGAGTTGGGGCAAGTCTGACAAGGGTGGCCCCTGTCACTCCCCCAGCAGCCTAGGTCAGTGGTTCTCACACATTTTAGCACTGGAACCCACATTTTAAAATGACAGTTATTGTTATTCCACCACTGGTAATCATAAAGGTCTTCAACACAAGTACCCGCTGAGCTAACAGAGACCAAAAAGACCTCTTTAATGTTTCAGGGAGGGATGAAGAGGAGGCTGACTTTTTTGGATCATGTGCACAAGTCACACAGCCTCTGCTCATCTTCTGTAAAATGGGGCTAAAAACAATTTTGGCCTATTTTGTGGAGTTTTTGTGAAGACTGATGAGGAAAAGTGTGACCCCCCAGAATGCCTTCTAAAGGCATTTCAGTGCTACTTCCAGTTTTCTTGGGGGAAACCAGAACAGATATAATATTTTTATAAGATATTCTAAGTCCCAGGAAAGCCTTGCAGGGCTTTCCCACACTTTTCCCGTCACTTCCTGTTTCCCCCCTGAAAATCAGAAGCAGCGCTGAAATGCCCTTAAAAGGGTTGTGGATTCTGAGGGTTGTGGAGACTGCAGGACACCTTCCAGGCATGACTGGAAGTTTCACCACAGCTTCAGTCACATCTGGTTGGTCTGGGTGCCTGACCCATGGATTTCATTATTCATGGGTTTCGGCATCCATGGGGGTGGAGGCATGACTGTACAATTCAGTTGCAGAATTACCATTATGTCTGGGGGGGGGGCAAAAGCCCAAGGCACGGTGCTCCTGGGTTGGGAGGGGGGTTGTGGTGAGGCACCTTGCCTTGCCTTCGTAATGGAGCCTGGCATGGGGTGGGGCCAAGGAGTTTAGAACAGGAGACGACATGCCTTAAGAATTAATAGGAGCGAATGGAAGCAATGATCTGAGTCAGCCATCTTAGTATACCCATGGCTTCAAGAAAATGACATCATGTCATCTCCTGTTATTCATACCTCCATGGGTGGGGCGGAGCGGAGTGGTGCACAGGGGCGGGGAAACAGCGGAGGGGGCGGGCTGCCTCCTCCTCTGTCCCTGGACGGCCCGTTGGCTGGGTCTGCAACTGGTACAATTTGAGCAAATGCTTTTAGAGGCGTGAATATGTTGTAAAAATTCAGTGGTGTAACTTGCTTCTCTCTCTTCTAGACTCTCCCAGGACTTGGACGTCAGTACTTCTTGCATTTTACCACGAAAGACTCTCAAACCAAAGTAGGTTTGTAATACCAGCGCTGCAAATGTGTGTATGCTGTGCTGGAGTAGGTTTCATTGAACACAGTAGGGCTTGCGTCCAGCGGCATCATGCTGCCGGAATGCTGGGCAGGAGGAACGGGTGAGCGGCAGCCCGCCCATTGTGTACCGCTCCGTTTCGGGGAAGACAGCGAAACGGAGTGGTACGCAACGGGCGGGCTGCTGCTCACCTGTTCCTCCCTCCCAGCGTTCCGGCAGCATGACGCCGCTGCGTGTGTCTTACTAAACATGCATGGGATGCTTTCCCCTCCTTGGATGTGAATCAGAAGCATCTTCCCAGTGCGGTGGCTCTCATTTTCAGTCTCCAGAGCCTTTTATGCTCCTAGGAAGAATCTCAGCTCCATTGGCGGATGTGCAAAGTCTCAGGGAGCCCCTGAATGCTGGCACAAGCCTGGAGTGACGCAGCAATGAACCCAACATTGAAAACGGGCAAAGAGATGCAACAGGAGGGGAATGAGGAAGGAGAGCCACAAACAAGAGGTGGGAGGGAGCAATGAACAAACCTGACATGGGGCAGGTAGCATCTTATTGCACCTTGTTGCAGCAAAATCACTGAGATTCCAGTCTTTAAAAAGGCATCCCCAGTATCCACAGTTTCAGGTATCCACGGTGGGGGTTTTCTGCTACAAGGTAAACAAAAGAGATTTGTGTAATGTTTCCCTATCTTTTTAAGAGGCATCCCAGTATCCATGGATAACTGAAACTGTGGATTCCCAATCGGAGGATACAGGGGCACACTTGTACCTGCTGAATTTCTCCCTTTAAGGTATAGCCCCCCTCTGTCAGAAAAGAAAGTGCTGGATCAAGGTGTTCTTAGGTCCTTGGGCCTCCAAAGACAGAGGGAGGAAGGAGGAGCATCGATCCTTACGGACATTCAGAAGGCACTACAGATTGGGCTGGCTGTTCCCTGCTGCTTGCTTGTAATGCATTTTATTTGGAATTTGCTGTCGTACTACTCATAGTGTGGGCCAAGGGGATACTGGAGGTCAATGAAGACGTTTCAGTTTTCAGTTAAAGAACTGACTTCTGCACTTTATTTTTCCAGGAAAATCTGGGGACCTGCACTGCGTCTGTGTTCTACATGAAGAAAAAACCCAAGCCAAATGTAACTTTTTCTTGCTCTAAAACCAAAGACTCAGTTGAACAGCTGCATGAGGACCTCCGCTTATACACAAGGATTAGTGGTAGGTCTCTTGCCAACTATGCCTCTCTCTCAATATCCTTTCCCAGCATGATGGCCCAGGCCTATTGTCAGGCTAGCTGCAAAGCACATTTGCAACAACTTGGGAGTAACCCTCGCTGGCGGGATGGCCTGCACTGTCCCGCTGGCGCTGAATCCGGGCTGCCGGTGTTGGCAAATGAGGCACCAGGTAGAGCAGGGAGGGCAGAAGGGGGGCATGGTGGGTGGGGTGGGGGGCAACGCACGTCCGTGTGCTGGCCTCTCTGACTCTGACCGTGGTCCAAACATACCTTACGATGGCCCTTTTGCTGGCCTAACTTTTGCTGGCCTAACTCCAGGTTAGAATTGCACTCCTAGACTCGGTCCCAGGCCTGAAAGCCCTACACCGGGCGACTTGGACTTGTGCCAGCCATTTTGCTGGAGTAGATCCAAACAGCCCCATCGGGCAGGCGAGTGCTACGAATGTTCCCTTACCCCAAGGAGACCTCCAGGCTGCCCAGTTTCTGCACTGGACATGGCATGGGCTCTGCGCTCTCACTGGGTCGACGCTTGATAGGATTGGGCTGCTCATCAGACTTATGCAAAAGCAAGAGTTTGTAAGCATCCAACTTCCCTTCTATTCCTCCTGGTCACTTAAAAAAAAACACTTTGTTGTCTGCTCCAGGCATTTGGAGGGAGGATGTCAAAGGGATGGCATGGTTGCTAGCCAGTAGGGGTCTTCAGCAGCCAGCTTTTCCTCCCTGAAGCTAAACTGTGTGAAGTATGCAGATCCAATTTTACCAAAGCTCACCAGAGAAGAGAAAAATCAACATTTTATTTCCAGAACAGTTGTGACACTGTCAGCTCCCTCGGCCTTTTAAAAACACTGCATCCATCTTTATTCTAATCTTAAAAGCCCATTTGAAAAACCCTGCTGGATGCAAGTAAAGCCTTGAGTATGCCTATTAAGCCTCCTTGTATTGGTGTCTGTGACTCCTTGCTGTAAAAAGCTCCCAAGTATCACCATTTTCTGAGCTATATATTCATTTTCTGTCCTTTGCAGACGTTCGCCATCCCTCCCTGGATCAAGTGCGGGCCTTGGTCAGTCTTGGCAGCAGCTACATTGAGTGGGAAAAATCAACTGAGGATTCAGGTTACTTCCTGAAAGATGTCAAGAATGTGAAACAGCAGGTAGGGCAATCCAAAATGGTTTGCATCAAAAGGGGCAAAGCTTTGCCATAATTTCACCAGCCACAGACTGTCATCATGGATATCTTCAAAGTGTGCTTTCTCTCCCTAAAGTCTTGCACCATTGCTGGAAATTTCCTTGGAGACCATTGGTGTTGATAAGGGGATGCAGGAGTGCAATTGCACCAGGCAACAAGCTTTAGGGTGTCAACAAGCCGAGTTTGACACTAGTGGCCAAAATTGTGAAAACATTGGTAATTAATACCAATGTGATGTCACTTCCTGTTGTGACATCACTTCTGGAGCAACACTTGGCAATCTGCACTGGGCTACACTTGCATTAGCTATGCCCCTGACTTTGTGACTAGTACTAAGAGAGACACTATGACCTCCTTGCCTTCCTGTAGTGCTTATGGACATGGCAACATTAATTCTAAATTGGGGGGGGTCATTTCCAAAGAGCAGCATGCCCCAATATTGTATCACAGATCTTACCAAGTGCACCCTACTAAAAATGGTATGTGTAATTTAGACTAATTCTGCAGCATTAATTGCTGCTCCTGAATACAAACATACTTTCATTTTAAAATGTAATTGACTGATATTTTTCATTCTCTTTTTCCTGTCCAGAAAAGAGATGATGAATGGCTTGAACTTACCTTTACTGTTGTGCTTGGTAACGATGCCATGGAGGTAAGAAAACCGTAGTACTTAAAAGTGATTTCCCCCATACAATGTGCAATTCATGTAGCAACGCAGGTATGCCCCGGCATCCACTGGGGTTCCGTTCCCGACCCCACTGTGGATACCTGAAACCGTGGATACTGGAGACACCTTTTTAAAGATAGGAGAACATCAGTGGTTTTGCTGCAACCAGGTTAAAAAAAAAGAGATTTGTTTAAATGTTCCCTTGTCTTTTTAATAAGCGTTCCAGTATCCATAACTGAAACCGTGGATACCAAATAAGTGGGTACCGGGGCATACCTGTAATCTTATTTCTAGTAGAGATCCTGCTGCCCCCTATCCACAGACCCAATTATACGCGGTTTTACTTATCCGTGGATCCACAGAGAGGCCCTCCCACATCCTTGTGCCCATTAATGTTGTTTAAAGGCTTACCACTGGCACCAAAGTTTCTTGCTTTTACAGGTTGCTATAAGCCTCCAAGATTATAGCCAGTTGGTGGGCAGGCTGCAGTCAATTTGAATGCTTGAAGGGATTACAAATGCTAACCAGAAGTAGTTCCTGCTTTTGGTTAGTGTTTGTGGTGTCTTCAACGACTTGCACTGCCTGCAGCCTGCCTACCCCTGCACTATAAACTTGGAGGCTTATAGCAACCTATAAAAGCAAGAGAGCTTGGCACCAGTGGTAAGCCTTAAAGCATTAATGGGCATGGGGGGGGCCCTGCAGAAATAGGGTTCCCCCATATCCATGGTTTTCATATGTGTGGGGGCCCCTGAAACAGATACAGGGGGCACTTGTAATAAGTGATGTCATCCGGGCGCGCCAGGAACCAAAACGCCCAGATGATTGGCAGCCCTCCGCCCCTATGGCGGAGGCCAGCCACACCTCCCTGAGCCTTGAATCGCTCCATTTCAGAGCGAATCGGATGCGTGGGAGGGCAGGCGGGCCCAGGAGCAGCTCGCCCATCCTCGGGAGAGGCGGTACGGCCTGTCCGCGGAACTAGCGGAACGGCATACCGGGCCGTTCCACCAGGATGACACTGCTGCTTGTAATACTTGGTGCCTCTCTTTTCCCCACCCCCTAACAAAAGACTGTGTCTGTTTTCAAAAATTAGTAGCTTAATTTAGTTTCCTTTTATTAAAACTCTGTTGCTAGATATCTGCTGTAATCTTAGCTAGGTGTGTGCGCGCGCGCACACACACGCACACACACACGCACACACACACACACACACACACACACACACACACACACACGAGTATATTCATTATACAGCCATGCACCGAGAAGTGCCCTTTAGACTTTGCCCTTCTTCTTAGGTGTTCAGTACACCGTCTTTTATATATGCTAGAGACCAGAGTAACTTGCTGAGAATCTGATCAGCAGCACTGGCTCTCATGTCCCTGGAATATGAAAGCAGCATAGCAAAAAGGCTGAGTTATGGTTGTGATCTCACTTTTAGCCAGAAGCTCACTAGCTAGCCTTGTGTCACCCAAATATCCCAGATACAATCTGGGAATGTTAATTCACTTTGTAAAGAGTTGTTGTAAGGATTACTGAGCTAATTGTTTGTAGCCTGCTTTTATGACTCAAAAGTGCTATATAAATGCCATCAATAATTTTTGCATAAATTCCCAGCCTTCTGCTTCCTGCCTCATGCGCATGGCCTGGTTGCCCAACATGTCTGCAGCGATGAAATATGATTGCTCGTCTGAAGATGAATCTTCAGGGTCTGCAGACGAATCTTCAGGATCTGCAGATGGTTCTGGAGAAGATGTGGACTTTGCTCCTGGTTTTTTTCCTGATCTGGAAAATAATTTTTAAGTAGCGGGGTGGGGGGAGCTTGAATTATTCAAAAGGTGTGAACAGTTTTACAAGGATGTGGAGCACTTTGCATTTGTATTCAAAATCAGTATTGTGATTATTCTTATGCACAAATTTTTGCACTGCAATGTGCTTGGAAGCATTGCAGTAGGCAATTCTGACCTATTTTTAATCATTTCCCCAAGTAATTTTTTTTTTAAAAAACCCAAACTTTTGTCTTCCTAAAATCTTTTTTTGAAGATTAAAAAACAAATAGGTAAAGACTACTGATTTTTTTTCCACCAAGTTTCTGGGATTAGGGATAACTTTATGTAAGGCAAATTTAATATATATACACACAAAAGTTTTGGAAGTTATTAGAACAGCTATTTTCAGAGAAATATTTGAAGTATTTTATGTTTTGAAAATAAAGACTTGAGCTAACTTATCTATATATATAAAAACGGACGTGTGTGTGTATGTCTGTATGTATGTATGTTCTGAATAGGCTTCCCCACGCCTTGACCGAGTGCCACGAAACTTGGCACACACGTACCTTGCAGCCTGGCAAAGAACACTGCGGGGGTCAGACCCACCTACAGCCCCCTGTTTTTTGGGGAGGGGGGCCAGATCGTCAGGAACCAAGGGGATTGCATTGGGCTACAGGTCTGCTGCCACCCTGTGGTCACAAACGATTATGCAGGTTCTGGGATACACAGGGACTAACCCAAAGTGAAAGTGAAACTGGTTTGCACTGCCTGCGTGGCAAAGAGTTGCAAATGATCCAGAGAGTTCCTGCACCCAGTCGGATCTGAGAGGGACCTATTTCCAGAGGGCTAATTCAGTGAGTGTGACAATTTCATTACGCTCCTTTGCTTGCTTCTGTCCCTGTATTCATTCCTTCTCCTAATAGAGGCTGGGGATACTTTGTCCCCCGGGCAACGCCGGGTAACAAAAGGCTAGTCTCCAATAAAATGAATACTGTTACATGCTGTGTAGGCTATATTATTTTTACAGGTGCTCCTGCATTACACATGGCAACTTAGGGCCCAATCCGATCTAATTTTCCAGCGCCGGTGTTGCTGTGCTGATGTGGCATCCGTGGTGGAGGGCAATCATGAAGGCCTCCTCAAGATAAGGAAACATTTTTCCCTTACATCAGGGCAGCATTGAGGCTGCATCTGCTAGAAAGCGAGATATGCTTTGGTCCTTAAGCTCTCTTTCCAAATAATTATCCCTATTAACTGAATATGGAGTAGAGGAGTAAGACTACATGTACTAGCCCTATTCCCCCCGAGGCCAGTGTGCCTACTGGTGTAGGCACCCTGATGTTTGTGAGCATATAACATACCTATATAATCCACACTAACAGGAACCTGGGAGATGTAGTTCTACTGTATATGACCTATTTGCTTATGGGTACCAAATGCACCGTCAACAGAAGTATAGCCAGCAGTTGTGTGAGTAATGGGAAGGGTGTCCTACTTACCATGCTTAGTAAACATGGGGTGAACTACACAAGAAGTCATTGAATACATAGGAAGCATGAAAATTGCTGAAATAATGCCTAGCTTCCCAAAGTCATGTTCGCTGTATCAATTTGTTCCTTTAACAGAGTTTTGGCCCAACTCCTGCACTCTTAACTGCCTACTGTATATTTAGCATTATATATAAGAGGTAAAGGTTTCCGCACAACCAAATGGTCTAGTCATGACCGACTGTAGGGGGCGGTGCTCGTCTCAGTTTCTAAGCCAAAGAGCCAGCGTTTGTCCGAGGACAAGCTTCCATGGTCATGTGGCCAGCATGACTATTATATACACCGTAGCACACGGAACGCCGTTACCTTTTCACCGAAGTGGTACCTATTTATCTGCTTGCATTTTTACGTGCTTTTGAACTGCTAGGTTGGCAGGAGCTGGGACAAGTGACAGGATCTCACTCCGTTGCATCGTTTCAAACTCCGAACCTTCCAGTCAGAAAGCCCAGCAGCAGCGGTTCACCCGCAACGCCACCACGTCCCTCACCATTGTGTGTGTGTGTGTGTGTGTGTATATAAGCTGCTCAAAACAATAAAGGGAACACTTACACAACACATCCGAGATCTGAGTGAACGAAATATTCCTATTAAATACTTTGTTCCTGACA